>CAJNDS010000187.1:0-92500 GCA_905221605.1 Symbiodinium natans
CCCTGGAAGCCGTCCAAGAAATGGAGCGGCTCCGAACCCTCAATCCCGAAGGCACGCTTAGCTGTGGTTCTGGCCCGTGACCCTCCATGTGGGGCAAGGATCTGGGGCCGCGGCGGCGGTCCAGCGAAGCCGAGGGGGGTGCCCGACTGTGTAGGGCTACCCACGGGCGGTGGCGGTAATCAAAAACGCCCGGCCCCCCAATGACGCTTTGCGCAGGTGAGGCCCTGGGAGTCCAAGAAATGGAGCGGCTCCAAACCCTCAATTCCGAAGGCACGCTTAGCTGTGGTTCTGGAACCCGTGACCCTTCATGTGGAGCGAGGCTCTGGGGCCGCGGCGGCGGTCCAGCAAAGCCGAGGAAGGTGCTCGACTGTGTAGGGCTACCCACGGGCGGTTATCAGTAAGGGCGAGGCCCTGGGACGTCCAAGAAACGGGGCCCTCAATCCCGACGGCACGCTTAGCTGTGGTTCTGGGGCCCGTGACCCTCCATGTGGGGTGATGCTCTGGGGCCGCGGCGGTGGTCCAGCAAAGCCGAGGGGCGTGCCCGACTGTGTAGACCTACCCACGGGCGGTTATCAGTAACGCCCGGCCCCCCGATGACGCTTTGCGCAGGGCAAGGCCCTGGAAGCCGTCCAAGAAATGGGGCGGCTCCAAACCTTCAATTCCGAAGGGCACGCTTAGCTGTGGTTCTGGGGCCCGTGACCCTCCATGTGGGGTGATGCTCTGGGGCCGCGGCGGTGGTCCAGCAAAGCCGAGGGGGGTGCCCGACTGTGTAGGGCTACCCACGGGCGGTTATCAGTAACGCCCGGCCCCCCGATGACGTTTTGCGCAGAGCGAAGCCCTGGAAGCCGTCCAAGAAATGGGGCGGCTCCTTCGGGCTATAAGACTTACTATAAGACACTTCCCACACAAAATGAAAAGCTCCGGAACCTCGAAGCTTCTAAACATGCATCTCGGCAGAACTTTTACGGCAAAACAGAAAAAAATGTTCTTTTTCAGGTGGTTTTTTGCCAACTTTCGTCTTTATTGCTTTTCTTAAGATCCACCTTGCTCCCAGGGTCTTTGAGAACTGTGGCGTTGGACGCTGCCACATCCGCTTCGGCCGTACCCTCGGCGCACTTGCGTCAGTCAGACATGGGTCCTTCACCTTTTTTCCGCGGGCCTTCTCTTTTCTTTGGGCCTTCTTTACCCACGGTTTTAACAGATTGAATTTATAATGTTCTTAAATTGGACGCAAGAATTAAAGAAAGAATTTTTACTTTATTTTCCAAGCACGTGTGGTCTTACTACCACCCCAAATTCAATTTGAAAAGAACGATTGTAGGCAAAATTAAAGAAATCAATGTTATGGTCAAATTATTATCTTCATATCTTCTTTAATGGTTTTTATTGTGTGATTTCTGCTTCCAAAAGAGACACTTAATTTTGGTTTGTAATGGTGTTCCAAAAAACCCCCCCCCGTCCAGCATGGCCTGGATGGAGCCCTTACGCCAACAAATCCTTCCGCTTTAGGCGGCAGAAAACCTGTGGGGGTGGTGGAACTCTCTTGGCCAGAACGACTTGAGAGTTGCCCAGCCACCTTAATTTCTTTCCATTCGACACTTTTTGACAAATCTTCATTGCGTTCTTGGGTAATAAGCCCAGAGGTGGAAACGACCCCTTGTTGGAAACAGCCCGGGGCTGGAACCAGGCTGCTGCTGGAAAATACCCAGGCTCGGAACATGCCAAGAATATTTTTCACAAGCTTCTGCCTGGAACACACCCTTAAACCTGGAGCTCTAAGCCCAAGACTGCCCAGCTCTGCAGCCTTAAGAAAAACTACCCGACCTTGCAGCCTTAAGCCAGAAACTGCCCGGCTTGAAGCCTCAAGGTTAGGGTTGGGGGTGGTTCAGGTTCAGGCCAGCTCGACCCCTTTACTATTCTTTCAAAACTTAGCAAGAGGGCTCCGTTTCTCAGGTTTAGGATGATCTTGAGGGCTCTGTCCTTTCAGGTTTAGAATGACAAGAAGCAACACCATTGTTCAAAAGCATACCAGAAAAAAACTGTTAAAACCGCTCTTACCCAACTGCGATGTTTGACACAGCACGGTTTTTTGATCTTGAGGGCTCTGCTCTTTTTAGGTTTAGAATGAAAAAAAACAACACCAGCAGACGTTTCAAACTTCTGCCAAAGCGTTTTTAAGATTTTTGTGTATGCTGGCTAAATTCTGAAAGAGTAATGTCCGCTGGTGTTGTTTTTTTTCTTGCCCTAAACCTGAAAGAGCGAAGCCTTCCATTGTAAATCTGAAAAGAGCAGAGCCCTCGAGATCAAAAAAGCCTGCTGTATCAAACATCGCAGTTGGGTAAGAGCGGTTTTGACAGTTTTCTGGTATGCTGGCCGAGTTTTGAACAATGGTGTTGTTTCTTGTCATCCTAAACGTTGCTTTTTTTTGTCAAACCTGAAAAGAGCAGAACCCTCAAGATCAAAAAAGCCTGCTGTATCAAACATCGCAGTTGGGTAAGAGCGGTTTTGACAGTTTTCTGGTATGCTGGCCGAGTTTTGAACAATGGTGTTGTTTCTTGTCATCCTAAACGTTGCTTTTTTTTGTCAAACCTGAAAAGAGCAGAACCCTCAAGATCAAAAAAGCCTGCTGTATCAAACATCGCAGTTGGGTAAGAGCGGTTTTGACAGTTTTCTGGTATGCTGGCCGAGTTTTGAACAATGGTGTTGTTTCTTGTCATCCTAAACGTTGCTTTTTTTTGTCAAACCTGAAAAGAGCAGAACCCTCAAGATCAAAAAAGCCTGCTGTATCAAACATCGCAGTTGGGTAAGAGCGGTTTTGACAGTTTTCTGGTATGCTGCCGAGTTTTGAACAATGGTGTTGTTTCTTGTCATCCTAAACCTAAAGGACAGAGCCCTTAAGATCAAAAAAACATATTGTGTTGTGGTATGCTGGCAGAAGTTCGAAACAGCAACGTCTGCTGGTGTTGCTTTTTGTCATCCTAAACCTGAAAGAGCAGAGCCCTCGAGATCAAAAAAACGCGCTGTATCAAACATCGCAGTTGGGTGAGAGCGGTTTTGACAGTTTTCTGGTATGCTGGCCGAGTTTTGAAGAATGGTGTTGCTTCTTGTCATCCTAAACCTGAAAGGACAGAGCCCTCAAGACCTGAAATCTTATTGGAATGCATTGTCTGGCTGTGTAAGCCAGACCTGAAATCTTATTGGAATGCATTGTCTGGCTGTGTAAGCCAGATTGAAAGCTGGTGTCACTTTTGTTATCCAAAGTTGCCCGTACAGACAAACAACATGTTGCATTTTGGAGCAGAGCCATCTGGTGGTGCCTCTAAATCTTCTAAACCTGAAAGAGCAGAGCCTTCAAGATCAAAACAACCGTTCTGGCAGGTTGACAGTTTTTGGGGTATGCTGGCCGAGATATGGAAAATGTTGTTGCTTCTTGTCGTCCTAAACCTCAAAAAAGCATGTTGTATTAAAACTTGCAGTTGCGGCAATGCCTCTTATCTGCAACGCGGTGACTCTGGAAGGTGCCATAACAAAGCAAGTTGAGAGAACGTGGGTCCGCACATTAAGTATTGACCAAGTTGTTGTGGTGGCAAAACGAATCAAGAACGTTCTAGACAGGAAGCTGGAAATCCGGTCGCTTGCAAGCCAGGCGTGATCAGCTGAATGCATTGCTCTTACAGGCTGCAAGCTAATCTTCTGCGCAAGATGTCAGCCAAACTTACAGCATTGTAAACAACTCTTGGAGGTTTCTTGATCCACAGTAGCCAACTCCATCGATTGAAGTCTGCTTGGCAGCCGAGGGAGTACAAAAGGTTTGCTTGCGTGCATTTGTGTTGTGCGATCATTCACTGTCAGTGAGCAGTAATGCCTGCGCCAGCTGTCGTTTTGTCATGTGCTGCGTTTAAGGCTCAAGAACGTCTAAGACTGTTGTCTGTCTTTAAGGAGCTTCAAATAGCAACGGGCGTTTGGCCTCTGGGATGAAACGAGATGCTGAAACAGCGGGTCTTGATAAGACCACAAACCGAGAATGTGGATGTTGTGCTTTGTAGAGTGGCCACTACGGGAACAGTCGACGACATCTCGGAAAATGGATCGGCTGGATTGAATGTGTAGTACTGAGTGATAGAAAGGATGGAGAATATATTCATGGTGTGAATTTGAGAACAAAATAAGCTAAATTAACAAAACATGAGGGAATGAAAAGAGGGAAATCTGGACAAACCACTTCACTTATCGTAAAAACAGTCAGTGTGTTAAAGATGATTATGATTTTGATTTATTGACGGATAGGGGTATTTACCCATATGACTAGATGCATGATTTTTAGAAGTTCAATGAAACAGAACCCCAACCAAAGAAAAAAAGATGAAGATCAGGAAAGGCAAAAACACTTCAACGTTAAATGCCTCGGCAAATATCATGACCTTTATCTTAAAACGGATGTTCTATTATTGACAGATGTTTTGGAAAACTTCAGAACAAAATGTTTGCAAGATTACGGTCTAGGCCCGGCTCATTATCATACACTTCCTAATTTTGCTTGGGATGCTATGTATTTAAAAACTGCTGTTGCTTTAGGTTTAGTATACGATGAAGATTTATATCAAATGGTTGAAAAGGGGTTTACGCGGTGGGACATGCCAAGTCTGTAGAAGAAGAGCTGAAGCAAATAATGAATATATGAGTGAAATGTATGATGGAATTTAACCGTCTTCTTGCATAAATTCATCTTGATGCAAATGACTTAAACGGTTCAGCAATGTGTCGAAAGCTGCCTCACGAGGATATTGAATTTGTTTTTTTTTTGAAAAGAGCTTACAGCGTGGAATGATATTAATGTAAGTTTATAGTGGACGTTGATTCAGAATACCCTAAAGAGTTGCATGATAAACATGTTGATTGTCCACTAGCGCCTGAAATAATGAATGTTGAGGCAAGCATGTTATGTGAAACACAAAAAGCCATTTACAAAGCATACAATCACAACAAAGAACCAAGAGACGAAACCAACAATATAGTAATACTGAATGTACGTACATGATAAACATGATTTTGTGTTACACATTAACATGTTAAAATATTACTTCAAGTGGCAGCAAAAAAATTAAAGAAGATAAACACAGCAAAAATGCGCAAACAAAGATATCGGTTAACACCATGGATAGATTTTAACATTTGTCAAAGAAAGGAAGCAACAAGTGACTTTGCAAAAGTTAAATTTGCTCAGGTGCTTGTATGAAAAAAACCACACCATTCTGGGGCCTGTTTGCAACAGAATCTCATAACCAACCTTACAATTTTACATAAGAAGGCCTACACCCTGTTTGTTCTCATCTAGGCTTCGTTCGTAGGCAACTTTTGGACAGACTTTTATAAAGGTCACACACTTTTGTATTTGAATGTACTTCGAATTCTGTATTTAACGGCCCCATCCTGTACAATCCTCTTCTGGGACCTCCTAATGAATGGTCAGTCAACTTGTGTACAATAAAGCAACAGCTTCGTTCGTAGTGAAACCTTAGTAAAACAAACATATTACAAGGCGACGCCCAAAGACATCCTCTTCCAAGTCTCATTCGTTAATACTTTGTTTTGGATTTCTATTTTGCCGACCACACCCTCTGAAATCCTCCTCTGGCTCCGCTTTGTAGTAAAAGGCAATTTGAGGTTTGAGGTTTGAATAAACACGCCACACCCTAGGATCCTCATCTGGACTTCATGTCATGTGAAATTCCACTTAAATCGAATTTTAAATTGAAGAGGCCACATTCCACATCCTCTTCTAAGCTCCACTCATGGTTAAGTCTTTTGAATTGCAAGGCTGCGCCCTTAGGAGCACACAAGCCGCGCTTAGAGGTCAACCCGGTAGAGTGTTGGAAGGACCACAAGGGCGGCTAGTCGTGGTTCAGGTTCCTTTCTTCGGAACACAACCTTCCAGAAACCTTGGAAAGGGAATTCATTTTGTGTCAAGAAGGGCCTGAACCAATATTTTTTTTTTCCTCTGGTGCCTCTTTACTACTTCAGTAGCACAGTAGGCCGGTCTTGTTGGGCTCGACGAAAAGGGTGAAACAGAGTCAGCGCACACAACCCGCCAGACACAACACGAAACCACCAAAGAACAGACACCGAAGAAACAAAGCGAGCAATCGCGCTAAACTACTAGATACCCCACGGACTCAGTACTCGAGGTCGTCAATGAAGTCCCGGTTCACAAGGAAGCACGGAGCTTGTGGGGGAATCGCAAATTGCGACATTGCCAGATTCTCAAAACCACCATCATGTAGCCATTGGTGCGACAGCGGTTATTCAAACCGAGGTCATCAGAAGAGGTTCGGATCACGTACTCGTTGTCAAGGACAGACAACCGACACTCAATGGCGAAAGGATGTTGCAAGTCAGACTCCCTAGGGGGGATGAAAGATGTGCAAATGCCCCATGGTGGTCAGCCAGTGGGGACTTAACAGCAAGAACAATCTAGGCAAGACCGGCCCAGGGCTCCGAGCACAGGGTTCACCAGTCAACCTGGCGCACAAGTGCCCACCCTCGAAGGTGCCCGCGCACGGCCAGAGGGGGGGCGAGAGTAGCATCAGCTACCGATTACCTGGCGCACAAGGGCCCACCCTCAGAGGTGCCCGTGCACGGTCAGAGGGGGGGCGAGAGTAGCAGCAGCTACCGATTCATCGGGGAAAGTCCACGGCGAGTTATCAAACCCTTAACGCCACAGGGTTTTAATGACACCGAGGGACCTCCCAGTCCAGGCATCTCGCACAAGGCTACGCCACTTTAGCACTGGCCTGCGCATCGGCACGCATCAGGTCCCTTCACCCAAACCCGCGAGGTACGTCGGTAAGGAGACGGGAGGGCTCACATCACCGTCACGCAGCCACCAATGCGAATACATTCAGCACCTGCCAAGGCCGTTCACGAGATGGTTTACAGTTTCGCCATCACAGGTGGAGCAAAGTCGTGCCTCAGCACGGAACGTTGTAAGTGTCAACCTGTGTGTTCGGAAGTATAAAGTTGCCCCATGGTGGTCAGCCAGTGGGGACTTAACGGCAAGAACAAAGGGGTAGGACCAGCCCAGAGTACTCCATGGTGGTCAGCCAGTGGAGCCTCTCCGAGCACAAAGCGCAACGTTCTTTTGACTCACAAGAGCTCGTCCGCCGGCCAAAGCAGGCTTGACTGCTTCGTTCCAATCAGAGCCATCAGGTAAACCCAAGCAGGCGGGGACCCCACCTGCCCCGCAGGAAGTGGGAGAGTCCCCCAGTCGAAACTTCGCACTCAAGGCCAAGCAACTATCTCCTTGGCCGGTGAGGGTTGAGGGTTGAATACCCAGAATCAGCCCGTCCAAGCCCAAACCGACAGACGTCGGTGAGGAGATGCGAGGGCTCGCATCACGTTGGACGGCCAACAGGAGCGGTAGAACTTCCATTGTATACACTGCCTTGGTCCAGGCAGCACCGTCAGGCAACATCCAGGCAGGCGGTGAGCCTGCTTGTCCCGCCACAGGCCATGCGCAGGCAATGACGGCCTTTTTAAAGGCCAGTTGCTCCACAGGTGCTCGATGGCTCCTTGCAAGGGCAGTGGGTGCATATTCTCTACGTAGTGCCCAATACCTGGGAGAAGCAGCACCACCGCATTGGCCTCTCCAGAGTCGTCATTCGGCCGAGATACCACAAAGGGGAGGGTCGCATTGCCATGACTCACTGTGATCCAAGTGTCGTCTCGTCCCGTGAGCGATGGGGCAACAAGTGTGGGCGACAGCTGGATCTCAAAGCTGAGGGGTTCTTGCAGTGCCATGGCACAGAAACGGCCACCTACCCGGTCAAAGAGGGGCAGAGGAGAGGAAGACTGGGCAGCCTTACCAGAGAGCCATCCCTAGAAAGGGCAGAGGAAAGGACGGTTGGCCGTTTTACCGATGACAGAGCTGGAACATCCAGGCAGGACCGGTCCAGGGCAGTCCGTGGCAGATGGCCAGTGGAGCAACCACAAAAGAAAGGCCCCCCGTCACCACAGGCACACCGCGGGGCCGACACAGACGGGTGTTCACAGCTGCAGGCTGTGAGCACACAGAAGACAAGCACGATCCAATCCGTGCATAGACCACGAGAGGATGAATATCCCGAGGTAGTCTTGCGGCATGTATCGGCGAGGAGATGTGAGGGCTCACATCACGCTAGGCAGCATGCCATGAAGGGACTCAAAGGCGCGTTCGCATGGCGTCAGTAGGAGCCCTCAGATGACAATTTGCTGTCTATTGCCTGGAGCCATCCCAGTCCGGACGCCGGGAGCGATGGCCATCTGAGGTGGTATGGGAACGCGTACGGCTGGGCATGACCTGCATTGGAGGCAGCTCTTGCTCGTCAACCCCCCACTCAGGGACGCCGTCCGGAATGGGGATACCTCTGTATCTTGTCATTGAGGTTTGGGCCGCGAGCCACATCACCCGGACAGCTTCCTGGATTTGCCTGTACTGCACAACACCTTCGTCCTTATACTGATAGGGGAAGGATGTAACTGCCGCACGTAGGGCCGAAGGATCAGGGTCCTTGGAGGTGCCATGGCAGTACATCTTAAACCAGAAGCTGTTGAGTCGCTGCTTGGTTGGATGTTTAGCTCGCATGAGCCCCTTAATGGCAGCCCAGTGAGCAGTGGCTGCATCATACCACTCATTTCGGGGACGTTTTGGCCCATGCTTGGTGGGTGTGGTGCTGATCCCTTTCCAATGCGCTTCGAAGATGACTGGCAGTCGGAAAGGGGCTGAGACATCCACTTCTCGCAAAGCTGCAAGGTCAGTGGTTCGCAGCTCCGAGAAGCGCCAATCATTCACCTGTGCCTCGGGTTCGTCCTCCGCATCCGACATGTCATCCATCGGGCAGGGAGAGCCTTCGTTAGTTTCGGAAGAGATGCTGACGACCGCCGGCGAGGCTGCCGCAGTGTTCACTTCCACCGGCGCAGCCAAAGGCGAGGAGAGCAAGCACTCTAGGGGCAACACTCGCCGCAGAAAAACAGCCATTCTGTGAGAGGTGTCAGGCCATTCCAAGTTATAAACTGACCAAAAGTGTTCAATGTTTTGGTTGGCCACCGAGGCCGCAAGGGCAAGCCGGATGGCGTCAAGGAAATGGGCAGGGGGGTGGTCCGGCCTAAATTCTTGATAGTGCCTTTGCCCAAGTGTCTCTGTGCCCTGCAGCGTGATGCCTAGGAACGTATTCAGGTTGGGCTGGGCAAGCCTGGCCTTTTCCACGTCCGTGTGCTGAGCAGCTGCGGCCCATGCCTGCAAGGCTTCTTGGGAGGCTTGGCCAGTGACTTGTGGCAGTCCACTGTGCGCGTCCATCACATATTTGGTAGTAGGGCACTTGGGACACCGATAAGCGCGGCCAGCTAAGAAGGCCACCATGGCTGCGGGCGGCACATTGATCTGCAGGTCAGTAATTTTATTGTCAGATTCAGGAAAACCAATAACAATGGGCAGCCCGGCCGTTCGCTCCAGGGGACCTTTTTGGTGGGATTCGAATGCGAGCAGAAGTGCACCCAGCCAATAATCTGGGTCAGCGTAGCTGAGCATTGCAGGAAAACTGGCATTGATGACACTCGGCAAGTCCGACACCGCAGAGAAAAGATCCGCGATGTACTGCGCAGTGGTAAGAAAGCCATACCCCACCAGGGACTCCGAAAGCCTTGCTTTGTCCAGCTGCGGAGCCGGGCATTCCAACATTTCAGCAAGGTCGAAATGCTGCAATGCGCCCGACAGTCTAAGACACTGCGTGATGATAGGGTCATATACCTTCAAATACGCCGCCGGAAACGTTTCAGGCAGATGCAGTAGCGTGTCCGCAATTCCGATCAGCATCTCCGAGTCTTGCAGCTGGTTCGGTACGCCATTCAAAAACACCTCATAGGCCCTATATGCCCGAAGCTGCTGGCAGTGTGTTGTGAGGTGTTGCGAGTCACGCAGGCTCATGTAGGGCCGAGGTTTGACATTCTTACCAAAGTGATGTCCCGCTGCAAGTGCTCGCCACATGAGATCACAGACCGAGCCTGTGTTGCTCTGCATGATGGGTGCACAGGCTGGGGCGCTGGGGTCGCGGGTGCCGCTGGGCTCGCTAGGCCCTCGAGGCTTGGCTTTTGGCGGTTCCAGATGCTAAGAGCCGTCTTTGTCCAAAACGAGAGGCCGACTTTCCTTGCGAGCTTGGACAGCGGGCACAGGCCTGACGGGGATGGGCGTCGGGCCATGGGGAGGCATAGGGAGATACGATTTTGGTTCCGTCAAGCCAAGTGAGTCCGTGGGAGACTTAGCGCAAGGGGGCTGTGATGCCTCAACCGTCCTAATCCCCTCCGGAAGTGTTGCGTGCATGGGCCGTGTCCGGGGGCTGGGTGGACGTCGTACGCCAGGCGGTGGGTCCCTAATGTTGCCTCCACTACGGGGTGGACACGAGGCGGCGCTACTCCCTCCGATCCTGTGGGCAACTTCACAAGAGGGAGTCGTCACACAAGCATCCGGAGCACTAGGACACGCGGCCGGCACAACCGCAGGATTTGTCGTTGCAAGCTCCTTCCTCAGTGGTCCTCTCTCCCGCGTTGGGGTGCCGCAGGGTGTTCGGGAGACGTCCCGTTTAGCTGCCGGAGGTGCGCTGACAGCTGCCGCAATGGAGCCCCCCGCGGCCCGAGGCTTGAGCCATGGTGTACCCCACCGCTCACCATGGCGCGCGTTGGCGACAGCCTCGCTTTGGGCTGGTGACTGCAGCGGCGTAAGAACCTCGACTGCAGTAGCAGCTACCACGTCGGGACTGCGACTACTCGCGGGCACAGGGCTGTTTCCCGGAGAGTCCACATCAATCGCAGTTTCGGAGGCAGCCCTACCCGTACGAACAGGTAGGAGGTGAAGACCGCGGGGGGCTCGCATTATGCCGGCCTTGTGTTCGAAAGCCGGGTCAGCGCGTTGAGCAGATCCCCGTTTGGGCGGCGTCCTAATGCTGGTATCCCCTAGCAAGCAGGTGAGGTACTGGGCGACCCCATCTCCTTCCCTCACCGGCTGGAAGGGGACACAATACACAGCATTGGGCAAGGGCTCCAGGACGAAGCCGCGCTTTTGCAGACTAGCAATGGTGCCCGAATAGGAGTTGGAAGTGAAAGAGGGGCTCCCCCATCCTTCTTGCTTAAGTGTGCGGTAAAGAACTTCCCGCTTATCTCCCCAGGTGGCCTTCAAGGCCCACGCTTGATGCAGGGGTGGGGCTTCGAAAAGGTCCAGCCCTACTTTGCGTTCCGCAGGCAGCACGATGCTGGCTACTGTTCGTTCTCGGAAGGCTTGCTTGTGTAATGCCTTTGCAACGCCAGGGCCATCCATGCTCCACAAGCTGGCTTGTGTGCGCACATATTCCGCGCATTCAATCAGGCCTCCGGTTGCGCAGGCCGCCATTTGGAAGCATGCACCTATACCATCAGATAGCCGGTCCGACAATGGCCTTCAGCCCGGCGGCCTGCATGACTGTCTCGGCTTGCTTCGGTTTGACGATGCTCATACAGAGAATCGAATCCAGCATCGAGACCGCTGAGAACAACACTTCTGACGCTCCAGAGGAACGGTGAGGATTGCCCCAAGAGGGCATCTCGCCTTGCCCCTTTTTCCACGGGCCGGAACTTTGGGCCGTTTGCTGCAAAAGGGCCGCAGGCAAGGTGGCTGGCGTGTGGAGGTCGGCAGGGATCGCATTGAGACCACAAATCTTTTGCTCCAACAACTCCGTGACGAAGTGGTAATTGGGCCGCGATCCTCCAGCGGGCTGTCTGTGGTCGCCAATCATGACATCGAGTGCATGCTTGATGTGCGCCAAGATGGTGTTGGAGCCCGGTGTGCCCAATTGCTGGGCTTCATCTCGGAGGAGCAACTCAACATCCTTTAGACGGTTAGTGAGCTGCGAGTAGGGAAAGCTAAGCCTTGCCACAATCGTACCATGCGTCGTGGCTACAAGTAGCCCCCGGTACAAATCGTGCACATCAAAGGGGAGCTTATGTGTGTCCTTCTCCTTGTTGCCCGGTATGCGAACGATGCGGCTGCGAACAAATTCATTGCTAGCAGTCGTGAGCCTATCAACCGCCTCGACATAGGCACGAACCGATTCATTGCCATGAGCGGTGTACAGGGTGAGCCGGTTCGTCAGGCACGCAAGAAGAACTCCTAGAAACGCGCAGGATCGTGTCTTCCCGCTGCCAGGCGCCCCCGTTATGAATACAGAGGTACGATTAGCGGCCAGGCCGTACGAGCACGCTCCCAGCAGCGCTGCCAGGTGTCCGTCCGCCCCCCAAAAGGTATCACAGAGGCACGTAAGGAAGGCGGGACCAACCGCGAGCGCAAAGATGCTGGCTCGAGTCCTCGGATCGTGCTCGTTGCTCAACGAGTCATGGGACAGGCGTAGACACTCCGCATGCCACAGCGCAGGAGTCCGGGCGTCCTCTTGGCCGGGCAGCGGAGAGTCAGGCAGCGTAGCTAACACGCCACTCAGCAGCGTCGGCGTCCATTCTTTGCGATAGGTTTGTTCCTCCGCAAGCCAAAGGTTAAGGAAGCTTTGCAAGGTGTTGGAAGCCCCCGGACCCGCAGTAGGCGATGCCTGCGCAGCTTGCGTTGCGTGCTTGCCTCTGAAGACTTGGCAGACCTCCGGGTGAATGAGCTGTGCCCATGCGTCGTGCCAGTTCCCTCTCACCACCAGCCCGATAATGAGGACAAGCACTAGATCCGTGAGAAAGCCCGGCAACCAATGTGGCTGCCGGATGGCATCAAGAGGCGAGTCTTCTAGCGGAACGCCCAAGGCAACATGTTGCCGTTCCCTAGGCATGTGTAACAGGGCATCCCAAAGCGGGGTAGAGGCTCCTCCGGGCAGAACTTCAAGCTGGCTGACTCTCGGCAATGAGGGTCGTTGCGCGAATTGGTTGTGCTGTTCATCAGTCAAGAGCAGGGCAATGGTTATATTGACGGGCTGCATGGCCTTACTTTCGCCAGGGCCGGTGGAAAGCTTTTTCGGGGCCTGGAGCTCTATAAACATGCCTGGGTAGGCCACATCTCCCTTGTCTTCTCTCAAGGTAACCAGCAAAGCAGTGCCCTTGGCCGGCACTTTACCAGCGACAGCAAACCATTTTGTAGCCCAGTCAGGGACATCCGCCAACTCCGGTGTAAGGAGCATGACCGACGCTCGTGGGTAAACTCGATGGAGAAGGCAGATTGGCCACGTATGCGTGCCGGGCTTGATCGCCACAGGGGTGGCGGCCCGCTTGACCGCAGCTTGCTCTGGGTAGTGATACTGTTCCGAGGGCTCCTCCTCGATTTCTGCTTCCGAGGCCATGGCTAAGAACTGATAACCCAGCATGTCAACCAGGCGTTCTAACGACAGGTGGGGGAGCCACATACCCAAGACAAGCTTCATCGTGGGACCAAGTTCATGATACGGGGGCGGCAAATCAGCCAGATGCGGCTTGGCATCCGTTAGGAGGACTTGGGTACAGTCGTTACGGAGACTGGCAATGCTCCGGTTCTCAGCGGAAGGTATCCGGAGAAAAGCCTCCAGATCGGGGCGTTTGATTTGCCGTCCCAGCACGGAGTTGATGAAAGCTTTAGACTTATCCGAAAGCTGGACAGAGCCACATGCAACCCCCATCAAGCCTGCCCGCACTGTGCGATCCATCCGGGGGTCGGCCAGGCCACAAATCTTTTTAGTCAATTCCTTATGCACATAATCCCCCGGCGTGAGTTGGAACAGCTCTTCACTTTGGACAAAGTGACCATAAGAGTGTCCACCACTGCCAAGCGACTCAGGTCCAGTGAAGTAGTAGAGACGCGCTCCCGCGCCAATCGCTTGCATTCTTGCTGCCTGGCTGGGCCGGAAGATACAAAGCTGGTCGCTCTCATGATGGACAAGACTAACAGCGTGCCGCAATTCCGAACCCAGGATATATTGCAGCATGGCCCGTGGCATGGCAATGCCGCCCAAACGTGCCTTGATGTGGACAAAATCGCCCTTGCAGTCAGGAAGCTTTTGGCGCTCATGCCAAGCGATAGCCACAGCAGCGCCCGTATACGACCCAGCAGAGAAGCCCGTAACGCACAGTTTGCACTCGCCAGCTCTCCCCGCGGCGAGGCCCACATGCAGAGCGGTCAGCGCAGCAGTATGTGGCATGTGCAAGTGGGCTAGGGCCGGGCACATTGTCAGGGAGGCTTCTACCGAGCTGATTCTAGCACGAACCGCCGCTGGCAGACCGCATCCTTCGACCTGAGGGTACAGAGCACGTGCCCACAGCTGGGCGGCTTGGGGCAGGAGCAGCAGTGCATGTGCGGCATTTCCGCTGGTCGAAAGCAACAACGGGCGTTGTGTGTCCTCATATCGGACTTTTTTGCCCTGGTTGTCCCGGACCGTTTCCATTTCTAAGCCAGTGAGTGCATAGGAATTGGCTGTGTGAATGATGCTACCCGACACAGTGGAGGGCGTATTCTCGGCCTTCCCATGCATCCCGCTTTTGAAGAGCGACCGACATTCCCCTGAGGGGGTTAGGTGAGGCTTTGGGGGCGGGTACTGGTAGGCAGGAAAGGCAAAGGCTGCCAGGGCTTGTTGCACACGCATTGCAAGTCCATCATCCCAGTATTGACTGAGGCCCAGCGGCGTGACCTTTATGTCTGCAGCAAAAAGAGGCCACGGCAGATCCACCTGGGCCAGCCAAGCATGCGCAGCGGCAGCAAGAAGAGCAAGCGGCCCAGTGGGGGTATTGGGTCGACTGCGCCATTTCGGGGTGGCCCTGCAGGAAGATAGGGCATCTTTCCTCCAAAACATGAGGACTCCAGGGAAGAGCTGGAGCCGCACTGGTCCACTGCCTTTTTTCCCAACAGAGGCCCACAGAGGGACGGTGTCCCCGTTGCCCCAGACCGACTCGGGCAGAGTAGGCAGCCGTAACACACTCCCCCACTGCGGCAAGATGTGTTTGCCTTTGGCACCGTATCCATGCACAAACGGAGGGGGTATAACCTCGGCGTATCGGTTCGCCATGAATAAGTCAGGACCAGGTAAGATTGCCAAACGGGAGTGCAAGCCGCCGTAGCCCCTGAGCAAGGGAAGAAATCCCTGTTCATACGGGCCTTGTCCCCATGTCTTGACCCCTCTGACCTGCCTGACTGGGGAGGCGCCAAACTGGATGTCGGGCTCTGGCCGGCCAGTATTAAGGTCGGCCGCTTTCCACGCAACTTCATGTATGTATCTTCCTAAAAGCGCCCACGCAAACACAAAGTCAGAATGCTTGTGAGCAGTGGTTCCGGCAAGAGGGGTGTTGCGTAGGTCTTGCCGATAATGGATTTGGTCCAACGGCACCTGCTCATGCATACCAGGCAATGGAGTGGGCACTTCACTGGGCATGATGACTAGCTGCAGGGCTCGGCTCAATGCAGTACCAATAGAGATCACCGCACTAGCGACGTTGCTAGGGATGCAAAAGCGAGGGGGCCGGGGAGTTTTGCCGTCCGGAGCATTCGGGTAGAAGATGACCAATCCCCCATTTGCTTCAAGCTGGTCCTCGTGCCAATTGAGTTTGGCGAGCGGGCCCCACACGGTATGGACCCGTCCGGCGAGCAACTCCACGGCGAGGCTGGAAGCGAGCCACAGGGCTGTGTCTCGTCCGTCTCGACTTCCATGCTGCCCAGTGACTCCGTCGAGAGGGTATTGGGCAGTAGATCGAGGACTGCAAACCTTCGCAGCTCTTCTGCTTCCCACCTGGCAGTGAACAAGGTGTCATGGTCGAGCAACATCAAGACCACCCCTGGCGCAAGGACTCTGAGGACTGCCAGAATTTCGGGCCCCGCCCACGTAAAGTCCACAGAAGCTAACCCCGCTTTCTGGGTGTTTACCAAGATGGGAAACCATCTCTCTTTACACGGGCCTTCCCACTGCATGCGTGCCACCAAATGCCGGACAAAGTAGGGGAAATGCGGAATAGACAAGAAGCAGCGACTGTCCGTGACTAAGAGCAAGACATGGGCGCGGCCTCAGCAGCCCGGAGCTGTGGAAGTAGGCAGCCGAGTAGTGCAGTGTAGTCGATCTCTGGGTGGAGACCTTGCGGCTCAGGCGGTTCGCCGGAAATGGCTCCAGAGGCCAGTCTCAATGGCAGGACGCCGCTAGGGCTGGGCTCAGGGAAATTCTGATTACTTTCTAGTGCCTGCGCGAGATCCTCAGGCTCCGGAGGCCCCGGCGCATGGTCACGAAGCTGGCATTTAGCCTGCATTGCGGTCGCCGCAAGGACCTGTGGACCTGGGTAGCTAGGGACCTGCCACGGTGGCAGGTCGGCTGCAACTGGCGCGGGAGGTGGCCTCCCATGTGGAAGTCGCGGCTCAATCCTACTGACCGCACCCACTGGGTATTCGCCAACACGTGGAGGAATCGGCGGTGTGGGAGGGCGAGGACTATTGTCCGGCCAGCAGACCCTAGGTGGATTAGGTGATGGAGTTTGCCCGGGAGAGAGGGCTGCCTCCCTACCCACTCCTTGTTCGGTGACAACACTCGTTTAAGGGGGAAGGTCTATCGCGTCACCAGGCAAAGCACTGTGCGTGGACACCGCTCGCCCCATGAGGGCACTGCTATGCAGCATGGTGCCGATGCCTGGCCTCCATGCATGCAGGAGAAAACAGCGAACCGTGGGTTGCCGGGCGAAGCAGACGGCGTTGCTGTTTCTCAAAAAGGCAGAGTGGTCCAGACACAACAAAGGTTGTATTTCCGGCGGAAAGTATCGGCACCAACCGGCAACATCGAGTTCGTGAGGCAGGATGACGCCGGCTTGCATTTGCCTGGTCATTGCAACATCACTGGTCCCTAAAGTGGCCAGTGCAGTGAGTTGCCCTCTCCTGGCAACGTGAACTTGGAGTGCTTGCGCTCCAACCCGGATCACATACGGTTGACAGGCATACGACTCCATGGCATCACTCACCGAACATGACAGGCCAAACTCATGTGACTACCAAACAGACAGTGGACAACCACGAGGCAACCTTCAGACACCAAGATCCCTGGAAGCCCAAACACCAACAAAGGAGGACTCCAAGAAGGGGAGGACCAAACCCCAAGCAGAGCACACAGGAGAGAAGAAACAGAGAGGCGAGAAACAAACAAAGAAACAACAGAAAAAACCAGTCAGGAGCGTTACAACCCTCAACACAAGGGGCACCTCGTTCAGTCAGCCAGCCACCCTGAGCTTGAGCCAAGGCACATCCAACGCGCAACCTGAAAAGGAATGCAGCGTGTCGGCGCAGGTGGCTGTTACTTGTGGCTGCAATGTGCTGCACGTACAAAGCAATGACCTGGAGACAATGGCATCCTTTACTTTGTCCGTGCACAGTAGTAGCACCAGAATGCAGGCATACCTCGGTTGCTGGTCTGTCTGTAGCGACAACACAAGGCCCGGCGCGCATAAATCGATTAAAATGGAAAAAGGGAGGCACTCTCTACCCTGCCCCAACGACTACTCCGGGAGCTCGATATGGTCCGCCAGCAGCCAATCAGGGTCGCTCAGCAATGCAGGCCACACCACATGCTCCGGGTCCTTGCCGATAACCACCTGGCGGATTGTGAGGCCGGGGGCCCAGGGGTACTGCGTGCGTCCGTAGCCCTTGAAGGCAGTAAAGTGCGAGTCTTCGGTAAGGGCTTCTGTGACAGGAGGCACGCGATGATTGCCCCGTACCGAGTAACACATCCGAAGGTGATGCTGAAAGGTCTCTACGTCCTTTCGTCCGCCATAGACTAAAATTCGTGTCTCTTCGCTCGTGGGGGCTGGCAGTTCTACAGGTCAGGGGCTTTCAAGCTTCCTGCAGACTCTGGGGCCTTCAAGCCTTTGTGTTTAAAAGGGGAAATGGACTCCGTGTGAAAGCAGGAAAATGTCCAAGTAATTGAGGACTGGAAGCCATCCAGGCTGGGGGGAGAGGCAGCCAGCAGGTTTTGCAGGCTTGCTGTAGGGTCTGTAGGGGCGGCGTGCGGCAGGGTCTGCAGGTTTGCTGCAGGATCTGGGTCTGTAGGGTCTGCAGGCTTGCTGCAGGGGTCTGCAGGCTTGCTGCAGGGCCCGCAGGCCCTGCTGGCCTGCAGGCTGCTGCAGGGTCTGCAGGCTTGCCGAAGGGCCTACAAACCCTGCAGCTGTAGGCTTGCTGCAGGGGTCTGCAGGCTTGCTGCAGGCTGCTGCAGGGCCTGCAGGCTTGCTGCAGAGTCCGCATGCTTGCTGCAGGTCTGCAGGGTCTGCAGGTTGCTGCAGTGTTACATGCAGGGTCTGCAGAACGCAGTAAGCAGCGCAGCCCGAGCTTGAGAGCTACCTTGAAATTGCAAGGGCTTGGAGCCTGAAGAGCCTGGAAAAGGATGCTTGTCTCCGGTCATAAGCCCTTGCGTGTGCCCCCGAGCCCCCAATGGCAATGTTGGACGCTGAAGGTCGGTCTGACATGACCAACGTGTTGCAACATTGCCATGGGGGAAAGGGGATTTCAACAACATTTTATTGATTTGGGACAAGGTAGGCCCTTTGCCTGGGGGTTTGGAGAATGTGCCTCGAGTGAAGCCAAATCAGACCCCAAAAAGACACAAGAAGCGTAGGACACGTTTGAGTGCCCCCGCAGTACGGGGCGTTACTGGCTATGTTCAGACGTCCGCCTGGACCACAGCAGAATGCCCTTTTTTAGCCTGGGCCAGGCCAATCATTGTGCATAGCCAGGAAGATTTCCCAATTTATCTCATAAAAGCACATTTGGAGCAGCATCTTTTGCTTGCATGGCGTTTCACTGCCGATAAAGTCAATCTGCTTTTGCAGGCGATGTCCGATGCTGTCCCCAATGATAATGCCGTCATTCTGGAGTGGGTAGCGTGCTTCCTCGATGAACGTATTGCTACCGACATTCTCGAGCATTTAGATGACGAGACCATGCATCTGCTTGAGGACAATCGGCATTCGGATAGCGACATCTAATGCTGACCTTGTGCGAACACGGAACAAACGGCGGCCTAGTACATCTGTCGTTATCCATGGTCATGCGGCATCCCTGTAATGTCATGCTGTTGTCTTGACCGATTTGGAAAGTTGTAACCATTGATCATGTTTTACTGCTGATGTAGTCTCCAACTGAAGGGAGCTGAGTCAGGGGAAGTTGGGAGCAAGCTTGTTGTTGTGTGACATTCTTTGCGCTGGACGGCACGGCTCTCAGGCAAGACTGCCCAGTCTTCCTCTACCTTGCCCCATCAATTGGGTGGGCTGCCCCTTCTTCGCCATGGCATTGCAAGAGCCCCTTGGCCTGGAGAACCTGCAGCCTCCTCCATTGGTCGCCCCTCCGCTCGTAGCTGGGCGTGAAAACACCTGGATCACGGCGAGCCATGGCAGTTCAACCCTCCCCTTTGTTGTATCCCGGCCGAGCGCCGATGCAGGGGAAGCCAACTCGATAGTGCTTCTCCTCCCTGGTTGTGGACACTTCTATGTGGAGAATATGCACCCACTGCCTTGGCAAGGGGCCATAGAGTACCTGTGGAGCAACTTGGCCTTCAAAAAGGCCGTCATTGCCTGCGCATGGCCTGTGGCGGGACAAGCAGGCTCACCGCCTGCTTGGATGTTGCCTGACGGTGCTGCCTGGACCAAGGCAGTGTATACAATGGAAGTCCTACCGCTCCTGTTGGCCGTCCAACGTGATGCGAGCCCTCGCATCTCCTTGCCCACCTCTCTCATGGGCCTCGGTTCTGGAGGAACCATCACCTACCAGATTGCAATTTCCGAGGCCCATGCGACCTTCCGGGCTTGCGTTTGCATGGGCCCCATTAGGCTGCAAATTAAAAACCAGGTGTCACACATGCTCCGCGCTGTAGGAAAAGCTCGATTTTTCGGCCAGTCTAATTTCATGAAAACTAGTACTACACGCTCCGCGCTGTGGGAAAAGCTGGATTTCGCCTCAGGTGTAATTTCATCAAAACTGGTACTACACGCTCCGCGCTGGGCAAAAACCACAGTGTACTACATGAATGCATAGTTTTTCAAAACTTTAAGGTTCATGTAATGTTTCTACTTGGAATCAAGGTACTACACGCTGTTTTCCCACATTTTTTGAGTGTAGTACTCGTGCACAGGTCTGCTACACGCGCTTTCTCAAGGGTGAAACGGTTTACCAGTCTTTCAAATACTCAAGTAAGGCCTCACAGTCCCCTTCAAGGGCTCCAAAACCTCATCAGGACCTCCCAGAGCCTTTTTTCCAACTTTTGCGGGCTGCCCGTTGGAAAAATCGCTGAAAAACGTGGCATCGCGCGGGTCCACATTCAGGACCGACAAACGACGAGAAACATAGGACGCATCAGAGTACCCCCCCAGTGGCAACCTGAATGGCGCCTATATGAATAAGTACAGGCCCACCACCGACCGCTTGCCACGCAGCGGTGCATTTTTATTGTCTTATGTCGGGAGCGGTCCTCACGTCGGGCAAAATTTTGGCGAGCTTCAAAAGTGTGTCTTCTCATCAGAAATCGCACAGTTTTTGGCCCTCATTTTGAGGCCAGAAATTGGGTCCCAAAACTGGGTCTGCCTGATTCGAAACTCTTAGAAAAGATCCCATTTCGGGCTTCGCTTTGGGGCCCAAAAATGGGACCCTAGAATGGGCCGTAAAACATGGCAAGTGTGCTTTCAATTTTGCGGAGACACGCAAAGCATGCACCACATGTTTGGGTCGGGCGCAAAGATAGTCAGCGGTCGCTTAAGACTGTTGGCAATAGCGTTATAACGGAACAAGTATTGCACATGACAAGCTGAATTGCAACTGCGGGGGCACTCAAACGTGTCCTACGCTTCTTGTGTCTTTTTGGGGTCTGATTTGGCTTCACTCGAGGCACATTCTCCAAACCCCCAGGCAAAGGGCCTACCTTGTCCCAAATCAATAAAATGTTGTTGAAAATCCCCTTTCCCCCATGGCAATGTTGCAACACGTTGGTCATGTCAGACCGACCTTCAGCGTCCAACATTGCCATTGGGGGCTCGGGGGCACACGCAAGGGCTTATGACCGGAGACAAGCATCCTTTTCCAGGCTCTTCAGGCTCCAAGCCCTTGCAATTTCAAGGTAGCTCTCAAGCTCGGGCTGCGCTGCTTACTGCGTTCTGCAGACCCTGCATGTAACACTGCAGCAACCTGCAGACCCTGCAGACCTGCAGCAAGCATGCGGACTCTGCAGCAAGCCTGCAGGCCCTGCAGCAGCCTGCAGCAAGCCTGCAGACCCCTGCAGCAAGCCTACAGCTGCAGGGTTTGTAGGCCCCTCGGCAAGCCTGCAGACCCTGCAGCAGCCTGCAGGCCAGCAGGGCCTGCGGGCCCTGCAGCAAGCCTGCAGACCCCTGCAGCAAGCCTGCAGACCCTACAGACCCAGATCCTGCAGCAAACCTGCAGACCCTGCCGCACGCCGCCCCTACAGACCCTACAGCAAGCCTGCAAAACCTGCTGGCTGCCTCTCCCCCCAGCCTGGATGGCTTCCAGTCCTCAATTACTTGGACATTTTCCTGCTTCACACGGAGTCCATTTCCCCTTTTAAACACAAAGGCTTGAAGGCTCCAGAGTCTGCAGGAAGCTTGAAAGCCTCTGACCTGTAGAACTGCAAATTAAAAACCAGGTGCACACATGCTCCGCGCTGTAGGAAAAGCTCGATTTTTCGGCCAGTCTAATTTCATGAAAACTAATACTACACGCTCCGCGCTGTGGGAAAAGCTGGATTTCGCCTCAGGTGTAATTTCATCAAAACTGGTACTACACGCTCCGCGCTTGCCCTCCCCAAACTTCCTGACCAGCATGGCTGCTTCGTTGGTCGGTACTCTGATGCGTCCTATGTTTCTCGTCGTTTGTCGGTCCTAAATGTGGACCCGCGCGATGCCACATTTTTCAGCGATTTTTCCAATGGGCAGCCCGCAAAAGTTGGAAAAAAGGCTCTGGGAGGTCCTGATGAGGTTTTGGAGCCCTTGAAGGGGACTGTGAGGCCTTACTTGAGCATTTGAAAGACTGGTAAACCGTATAACCCTTGAGAAAGCGCGTGTAGCAGACCTGTGCACGAGTACTACACTCAAAAAATGTGGGAAAACAGCGTGTTGTACCTTGATTCCAAGTAGAAACATTACATGAACTTTAAAGTTTTGAAAAAATTATGCATTCATGTAGTACAGTGCAGTTCACACGCACGACGGACACAACGCTATGTGCTGGTGAAGGTTGACGTGGATGTCACAAAGCGCCTGCGCGATGCCCAAGCCCCGATGATACCTCCCCAGCGCCGACAAACAGCAGCCACTCTTGCGGTTTCCTTAGGGATGGGCAACCCTTTCATCAATCAACTCCAGGAGACAGGGGCGGGCGAGTATATCAACAGCCCAATTCGACTGTGTTGCCGCCAGAGGTACACGTGGAGGCTTGGAGAGGCCTTCGCGCGGTTTATTAATTGACCACAGGCTCAAGCACACAGTGCACGCCTCAAAGAGGATACAACGCAATGCATCCAATGGGCAGTCGTTGAGGTCACTGTGCCTGGAGGTGGGCCCACCCCAGGCCGACGTAAGACTCAACTGCAAGACAATCACAAGCAGCTTAACCATGTCAGTGCTGTGTTTCTGAGGGGAAAGTGGTGGAACTACCTCAGATCTGCAGAGTTGACCTTGAGCCAGCACTGCACAGCACCCATGAAAAAGTTCCACAAACCAAAAGTTCGGCGTACCGCCAACGTAGGACTCGCAACTGTCCCTTGCGAGTTGGCCAGGACAAAAGATCGACACTTGAGGTGTCCACTGCGTTCTCTCATCGCTTGCACGCATTTGACCATCAATAGGAACACAGGCCAGCTACTGGAAGCCAAAAAACAGAGCAAGGTTGGTTGTTCCAATCGCTTGGATTGAGGAGCTGCAGGTGCCAGGACGGCCAGCCAACAGTGACAGGTGGATGCGGGCAAGCTCTTGCAGCCAGGAGATCATTGTAGGCGTACACAGTGAACGGTGTGCCCACCGGCCAATCTACCACAGCACGGGGGACAGGTAGGTGGCTTAGCTGCGAGACAGCGAAGACTCCAAGGAGATCTGGCTGCAGGCAGTTCGGACACAAAGCACATAAGGCAGGGAAAGTTGAGTGGTAAGTTGAAGAGTATCCCCTTCAAGAGCTTCTTGTCGAAAGGGAGCAACACACCAGACGATTTGAATCTGTGTAAAATTCACCTGTAGTGTTTGCCCAGTTGGTGCCATGTGGTGTTTGACCAGACAGAGAGAAGCATGAGAGTTTTTCTGCTGCATGACTTGGCATGAGCATGTTTGGTTTGTCCCAAAGCCCTTAAGCATGTGTGGCATGTCTTGCTTGACTTTGGCATGTTCTTGTCTTGTTGGCATGGCCTAGGATGAGTTTTGAAGCACTTGGAACTGCTTGAGAGCAGTAGTGAAGAAGTGCGTGTCAGAACTCTGAGGTTCTGTCTTGTTGTAACTCACTCCTTGTCCCCGCCACTTCGTTCGTTGCCGTTGGACGTGTAGGATGGGAGTAGGAGCTCTGAAGCTTCGCTGTTTTGCTGTTCGGAAGTGACCTGAAGTCCCCAAGGTGTAGACCAAAGCAGTTGCATTGCTCTTTTGCTTTACCTCCTTTTGTAGAACAAAGTTGAGATGGAATTCGAAGCTTTTTGGAGCCCTTAGCTCTTGGAGAGAGCTTGCTGCAAGAACTGAAGCTTGCTGAACACTTTGGTGTTTGGCTCAAGTGCAAAGTGAAAAAGAGACTGCTGCGCGAGCTCTGCTTTTCACATGGTAGCGGAGCACTGAGAGTGACTCCAGCGCCTGTGTTAAGTACCTCCACGCCATGGCGGCTCCTGAGCAAGGCGGAAGTGTGCATGGAAGCCCACAGGGTTCTCCAGTGCACGGGGCGTTGCCTCCTGAGCAAGTCCTTGTCCCTGACAACACTCCCGAGGAGGAAGTCTTGCTGTTTGGAACCGGTGAGAATCCGGTAGGACAGCAGCCGAACCCCTTTGCTGCCTTTGGAACTCAAGGAGTTCCGACCTCAATGCCAGCGACGAGTTCACAGCCAGTCACCG
Source organism: Symbiodinium natans (assembly GCA_905221605.1). Lineage (NCBI taxonomy): Eukaryota > Dinophyceae > Suessiales > Symbiodiniaceae > Symbiodinium > Symbiodinium natans. The sequence goes on from CAJNDS010000187.1 coordinate 24,051, forward strand.
CTCCAGGTGGTGGTGCTGTTGGCGAAAGTTTGGTGGTTGAGATGCTGCGAGTAATGCAGCAGCAGCAGAGACAGCAGGAAGCGATGATGGACCAGTACCGGAAGCAGTTGGAACAGAACCAACAGCTTGTGGCAACCATGCTTCGTCGCATGGACAGCGAAGAGAAGAGGAGGAACGATGCCGAACTTGCAGCTGCTGAGGCTAAAGCCAAGGCGGAAGCCGCGAAGGCGTCTGCACCGAGTGACCCGTTCCTCGCTGCGACTTCGTCCACAGGAAGTTCCCTTCCTTCTTCAAGTCCTAAAGATACTGGAAGTTCATCTAGTGGATACGTTTCCAACCGTGCCAACAAGTACCTTCCACAGCTGCCTGTCACAGCCCACCAGGAGATGGGTAGAGACAGAATGCGAGAGATCGAGGCTTGGCACGGCCCTGGAGACGATGAGTTCATGGTTGGCCCTGCAAGACGAGGCCTACGTGAACGAGCTTCGACTCTGCATCAGTGTCAAGGACGAGATCCGACAGGACCGTTTGCCTCCTGACACCGCAGCTCGGTCAGCGAAGTTGTTTTACCTGCTTTCCCAGAGCTTGGCGAAGTGGGAGCGTGGTTTGGAGTTGCTTCGAAGCTGTAGCAAAAGGCAGAGCATGTCTGCTACCGGCTACGAGGCAGTTCGCACCCTGCACCTCAACTACTCCATTGTGTCTCGGATGGAAGCCGTCTACGTGAGAGACGGTTGCATGAAGTTGCATGCACAATGTTCGGGGCTCAAGAAGCCCATGGACATCATCAGACACTTGGAGGACGAAATCGCCAAGGCGGAGATCAAGTTGAGCAACTTCCCCGAGTTGAAGCTCTCCGAAGCAGATCGTTGCTCTATCCTGCTGCAGGCCGTTTCACATCCGGCGAGACAGTATGTGGCGCTGCACGGCAACGCCAACAGCTGGAGTGAGCTCACGAAGAGCCTCAAATACTTCGAAGAACAGCTAAGGATGTGCGACGTGCCGACTGCAGCCAATCGTGGAATGGACGGCAAGCTTTGCGACCATTGCGGCAAGCATGGTCATGTGGCAAAGGATTGCTGGTCACGACAGCGTGAGGCTGGAGAGAAGGGCGGCAAAGGCGGCAAGGGCGGCCAGGGAGAGTCGAAGAGTGGAAAGGGCACTGGTGGCCCTAAAGGACAAAGGTCCCCCACTTCGAAGGGAGCGCCTCGCTCTCCAACGCCGAAAGGAAAGCCCAACTCCAAGGGAGAGAAGGGTGAAAAGGGAGAGAAAGGCAAGGACAAGGGCAAGAACAAGAAGAACCGCGCCCGGGCTATGGGAGAACCAGAGTCCGAGGCGGAAGCATCGACTACACAGAGTGTGGTGGCGATGCGCTTTGCCCAACGAAGTCCTGAACTGAGCCTTTCTGAGTCGCATGAGCGTAGGGTAGGTTTTTCACTCGACAAGCAACGTTTGGGACCTGTCAGCAATTCTTTGACTGCAGGGGATGTAGAGCGCATCTGCGCCAGCTTCCAGTTAGAACCGAGAGACGTCTGGTTAGTGGATTCTGGAGCCACGTGTCACGTGGTTTCTTCGGAACACCTCAGCGGATTCAGGGTGGTCAAGCATCACGAGAGAGAGGTCACTCTGTACAACGCTTCGGGGGGGAAGATCCCCGTGTCGGGTGTCGTAGACTTAGAAGTCGTCTTCGGTGATTGTAGCCTTCTTCTGACGGAGGTTCTCGTTGCGGAAGTTACGTTTAACGCCATTAGTCCCTGGGCGGCGGTGGAGAAAGGGTGGAGAACGTATCTCTACAAAACCGGGTCTAGGTTGTACAAAGGCAAACGCAACGTGAAACTCGTATCCGCTAATCGGGCTTGGTGGGCTTTGAGCGGGGGTCGCCGCCAGAAAGCGGGGAAAGGTAGTTCTCCGCGCCAGCCTTCGGGCTCGGACATGGAAATAGACGCGATTACCTGCCTGCAGGACACTGTTGTTAAGCCACAGCCAGGACCGAGCATCCTCAAGAAAGCGACGACAGGAGGAAAGAAGGCGGAAGTCGAGAAGCCACAAGGAAAAGAGAGCGGTGATGTATCCCCGAAAACGGTCCCTGAAGTTCCTCAAGAATACCCCGCAAGCACCCTGAGCGTGCCCGAAGTACACAGAGCTTACCCCGAAACACCCCGAAAATGCCCGAAAGTACCCCGAAAATGCCCTGAAATGGCCCAGAAGTCTTTAGGAAAGTCTTGCTGGCATATTTTGGCATGGTTTTTGGCATGGCTTGTGGCATGTTTTGCGGTGTGTTGGCATGAGAGTTTTTGTTTCGAAGAAGGAAGGATCGGCGCATGCGGTGCGCAGCTCTGTTTTGGGGGTTGGAAGAATGAAGCGCTAGGCGCGCGAGCCAAAAAGAGCAAGGAGGAGATGTTTTACCATGATTTTCAAGGGTCCCAAGACTTAACGCAAGGCAGCGCTGGCATGTTTGGCATGTTGTCTTGTGCTTGCGCTGGGCATGACGTCCCTAGAACCCTTAAGCATGGCACATGTGCTTGTGCGTGGTATGACGATTCGCTCCCCTTGCTTGTTGCCAGAAGCAGAAGCGGCAGTAACCATGGCCCTGGAACCTTGACATGGCTTGACTTGATTTGTTTGGGATGGAGTGGCCAAGAGACCTCAAAAATAGCCGACCTGTGTCGTCCCTTTGGAAATCTGGCCACAGAGGGCGTAGAGGGGATTAGGCCCCTCTTACTCTTGCCTACACCCTCCGGAGAAACGCCAGCAGCAGGGATTAGGCCCCTCTCACTGCTTCCTAAACCCTCCGGAGAAAGGACAGCAGGGATTAGGCCCCTCTCACTGCTGCCTAAACCCTCCGGAGAAAGGCCAGCAGGGATTAGGCCTCTCAAACTTGCGACGGCGCGTCCAGGTACGTGCTCGTTCCCGGTTAAATTCATAGGAGTAGTCATCGACTTCGCGATGGTGTTCCTCATCCTGATCTTCAGTGTCTTGGTTGGGGTCGTTATTTCGGGTCTTTGGAAATTGCTCGAAAAGCTGTTTCAGAGAGACTCCAAGAGAACCCCTAAGATGAGGAGGATTAAGCCCCGACAAGGAGGTTATTGGATTCGTATTCGCACCCGAAAATGCTTCAAGCGTGTTTGCGTAGAACGGATCTTGCTGGTTGGTAGAAAAAGCCCGAAAGCCCCAACAAAGAGAAAGCCCAAAACCTTAATGTTGTTGGCTTGTGTGCGGCATGTTTGGCATGTTTTGGCATGTTGTCTTGATGTGGCATGTTTTGTGTTGAAGGGAAATGATGAGAGAGTGCCGGAAGGAGGCTTAAAGCAGCCATTGACTGGGCATCTGCGGATGCTCAGAGGGCTGCCCCTTCCAGGAAGTGGCACAGGCTCTGATCCCTTAATCTTGGACCGTGATGATGGTGAACCACCATCTTCCTCAAACCAACCGAATCGTTCCCCACAAAACCCTGAACAACCTCCTGAAGCCCCAGTTCCACAAGGAGAGGAGATTGAAGAAAGGATCCCTTTGCGAAGCCAGGCGCTTCAGGTACATAGATCCCGAGGTCATTTTCCCTATGATGTGAACTGCGAAAGCTGCTGCTCTAGCAAAGGCAAAGTCCCGGCCAGGAGACTGAAGAGGCAGCTACAGAAGGAGAATCAAACCATTGGGGTCGATTTCTATTATTTTGGGAAACTGAGGGTTCTTCTTCTCGTACATGTTGCGTCCCGGTACTCAATGTCTATCCCCGCAATGGAACTACACGACCCGAACTTGTTATTCAACATCGATCGGTTTATCCGCGAAATTGGATTGCACCAAAAGACTTTAACGTTCAGGTGCGATAACGAACAGGGTCTGATATCCATGTGCGAGAGGGTCGCGGCGCAGAGGCGCGAGAACCCTACGATTGTCGATGTTGTGCCAGGATACCGTCCGCAGTCTAAAGGTGCTGTGGAAAGGCAGGTCTCTGCGATGAAGCAGGGATTTTGGTCGATATGGCTCGACCTAGAGGCGGAAATAAAGCGTCGACGACCTGCTGAAGAAGGTGGTGCCGCTTGGCAGTTACCTTTAGGTGGAATGTTGTGGCAGACTTGTTTGCTGTACGCTGCACGCAGTTTCAACTTGTGGAACTTTGACAGCAACAACAGTACCGCAGCAATAGACAGGTTGCGCGAGGAGATAGTCCAAAGGACAAGGACGCTTCCCTTCGGTTGTTCTGCGCAGGCCAAAGTTGGCGGTTCTAAACGACATCTAGAAAAGTTCCGGGGAGCCAAGACGGTTCGAGTGAGCTATCTGGGCCCCGTCCATCCTAGAGGTGGAGGTGTGTATGGGACTGTCATTGGAGGTGATGGAGAGATTGAGGTCTTTCCAGCGTGTCGTGGGATCTTTGAACGGGACGAACCCACGTACGACAGCCCAACGTTGGAGCTGTTAGCTAAAGCTAATCCTCTTGTGCTTGATACGCAGGACCCCGAAAAGCCTTTGCTGTTTGAACCGCCTGCGGAACCCATTGTTCCAAAAGAAGAAGAAATCGAAGCCCCAGAGGATGAAGAAATGATCCCGGAATATGTCCAGGACTACGAGCCCACGGAAATGGGTTCTGAGGGTCATGAGGGGGTAGCCGGAGGTGATCTTCCGGAGCCCGACATGGAGGACATGGAAATTGATTGGTTGACGGATCATTATCTTCAGAAGCTAGGCGAAGGACCTGACTGCCGCGCCGTGAGCAATCAAGCGGCGTCTTCCTTTGAGCTTAAGTTTGGAGGGAGTAGAATCTGTTGTCAGGTCCCACAGCAAGCTGTTTCAGAGACCTCTGGTGAGCTGTTAGATCCCAAACTCCTCTATCTGTCCATGAAACTGGAACTAGAAGAATTGGAGTCGTTCAACGTAGGAGAAGTGGTGAGCGAGCGAGAAGCGTACAGACTTGCTAAGGAGAGCGGAAGAAGAGTTCTGTCTAGCCGTTGGGTCAATACGGTTAAGAAGCCTGGTCTTTACCGCTCTAGACTTGTGGTCCGCGATTTTGCCGCTATGGGCGGCACAACGCTCGCTGAGGGGATCTATTCTCCTACCACCAGCCTAGAAGGGCTGCGGCTCCTACTTTCTGTTCTATGTAGAAAAGGGTCTGTGCTGTCCTGTGACGTTTCGGTAGCCTTCATGCACGCCGCTATTGCGCGGCCAGAGTTTGTGCAGCTTCCGAGTAACATAGGAAACGCAAAGACTGGCGAAAAGGTCTTCTTGAAACTGTTTCGTGCCATGAACGGGCTTCGAAGTGCCCCGCTTTCTTGGTACAAGGAGCTGTCGGCGTACTTGGGAAACCAAGGATTCCAGCAGATCTTGGACCCTACAATCTTCCGCAAGAAAACCAAGAATGGTTTGGTGATTGTCCTCTTTTATGTTGATGATTTGTTGATTTGGGCCGAGAACACCGCCGAAGCTCGAAAGGTGTATGAAGACCTGAAGAAACGCTACAAGCTCAAGCTAACAGGTGAACTCTTGGAAGGAAAGCCAGGTGAGGTGTCTTTCTTGGAACGTAGGATCTTCCGGAGGAAGCCCGGAGAGCACTGCGTATACTTTGGCTTGGACGCTAAGTACTTGAGGTCTTGCTGTGAGGAGTACGGAATCACTAAGGTGGCGCCGAAGCTTCCCCCATTAGAGCGGCGGTATGCCGACCTCCTCAAGAAAGGACAGGACACACCTCTTACGCCAGAGGCGCACGAGCGCTATAGGCGTACCTTGGGACGCCTAGCCTGGGCGTCGCATTCAAGACCTGATTTGCAGTATGTATGCGGTTTTCTAGGAAGACACCAGTCAGCCCCCAATGAAGCAGCCGAAGCTTGTATGAGGGATGTTCTGAGATGGGTGTCTGGTTTGCCGCATAAGGTCCAAGTGTTCCCCTCACGTAGAGAGCTTTTAGCCCCGGATGAGGACCGAGAGTCAGTGTCTTGTTTTGTGGACGCGTCTTGGGGTTTGAACTCTGTGAGTGGTGGAATTGTGACCTGGAACAACTGTTGCTTGAAGACGTTCAGTCGGAAACAGACGACCGTAGCTCTGTCATCGGCAGAAGCCGAGCTAGCAGCGCTGACTGAAATCGCAAGAGAGGGATTGTATATATCTCTGTTGGTACAGACGATGGTGGAGGGGATGCCTTCTGACTCGGAGGAAGGCCGATATCAGTTGCACGCGTACGGGGACTCTGAAAGCGCCCTGTCAATAGCGCAAATGAGTACCCTCCTTAGGAAAGTCCGCCACATAGAGTTGAGAGCGGCTTTTCTCCAACAACTAGTCGCCAAGGAAAGATTGACGCTGGAGTATATACCGGGGAAACTCAACCCCGCAGATGCTCTAACGAAGTCCCCAACTGCGGAGAATTTGGTCAGTCTTTGTGAGGCCGCTGGCCTCATTACCGAGCCAGAATCGTGGTCGTCGATCTCCGAAGAAAACGTCGAAGAAGTAAGAAATGAGCCCAATATCACTAAGGAAGTATCTTCGAACGCAGTAAGGTCCTCTCCGCTGGAGGTTCCTAGCTCCTGGATGGAAGCCGCGACGGCAGTGGCTAGAGGAACAGTGTCGCTCGTCGTTCTGGAGCTTTGCTGCGAAGAGTCGAGTGCTTTTGCGAGAGCGTGTGCTCGAGAGAAAGGCATAGCGTACTTCGGAGTGACTCGGGAAATCAATCTTCTGAGTAAGAACACCTTTCTTGTTCTTGAAGAGATCTTAAGAGTCCTGAAGCAGGGAAAGGTCCGTGTCTTTGCGCATTTGTCTACGCTTTGCAGCTCAGGCTCAGGCTGCCCCTTGAGGTACCTGCGTTTCCGCAAGCGACGAGGTTTGGAACTTTGGCGGAAGACGCTAAAGATTCACAAGAGTTGCTGGAGACTTATAGGGAAGCTCTTCGGCCCCTATGCCTCTAACGAGGGTTTGCTGTTAACCCACGAATGGCCTGAAAGGTCCTCTTTGTGGAAGGAAACGGTATTTCTAGAAGTCTCTAAAAGCATTGGTCTAACGCAAGGATGTCTAGTAGATAGATGCTGCTTCGAGAAGAAAGAGAAGACTTGGAAGAGATGGTGGTTCGCTTCTAATAGTGCTGCCTGTGTGTGGGAACTGTCTTCGTACGTTTGCGCAGGAAACCACGAACACTCGAAGAGTGCGTCTCTGAAGGAGTCTGGGACCTACCCGGAAGAGCTTGGAAAGGCTCTTGTCAGGATTGGAAAGAAGATCCTGAAGCAGGAGGAAAGAAAGGACTGAAGGGAACTACCCAAGGACCATCTGTGCATGAGGGGGTGTGTAAAATTCACCTTGGGGTTGCAGATCTGCCTGTTCGTCAGCTCAAGGGCTTCCCGTTGGAACCCACTGCCCTCTGCCCGGACGAATTGTCCATGCCGGAAGTCCAACCTGGTGGCCTTTGGGATTGGTCCCGACCGATTGATTATGAATGGGCTTCTTTCACTGCTGGGGTGGAAGAACAACTCTTCTCTGTGCAGGCAGGTAGAGGGTGGAAGCTGGAGGTCTCTTTCTCGCCACTCGTGCAGACCACCAGCCCGGAAAAACTCTGGAAAGGGTCGAGCCCGGCTTTTTGGCAATCCTTCCTCACCTGGACCTCTAAAGCCATGGGCACTAATCCTGACCCTAGAATTACCCCCCTCTTCGTGGAGGCGAAGAATCGCATACCTGAATTCTGGTCTGAAATGGCCTCTTGTACTGCTCAGGCCTTGCAGGACCTCCTAGGTGCTCCTGACATGCAAAGCCATCACCTTGCACTTGAGATTATCGCACACCAGGGGCGATCAGCCTTGAAAGAGGCGGTGCGCAAGAGTGATGAAGCTTACTCGCAATGGTTGCAAGAAGCTTGCAAAGGGGGTATGCGAGGCCTGTACAAGGCTTTGAAGTCTGAAGATTCCATCCCGGACAGGCCATACAGAAACATACCACTCGAAATTCGCCCGCACATCAGGCGGGCTCACTGGGCTGACGTGTGGCAGCCCATGCCTGGCAATGAGGTCAATCCCAATGTTGATTTTGATAGCCTCAGGGATGCTTCTGTAAGCCAAGCCAAAACCCTTCCTCCCATAACAGGTCCAATGGTGGCGAAGGTGATCAAACGAATGCCGACTAAAGCTATTGGTGCAGATGGGTGGAGTGTCCAGATGCTTAAATGTCTTGCCCCCTTGCAGCTTGAAAGATTGGCCCAATTCTTTAATACCTGGGAGGGTCAGGGTGCCTTCCCGACCCAGCTCTCGGTTGTTCTGGTTGCACTCATTAACAAGTCTGAGGATGAGGAGCGCCCAATTGGACTGACGCCAGTCCCATACCGATTGTGGGCAAAGATACGTTGGCCTGTCTTTGAGAAATGGCTCCGGGAATATGCTGCCACCCAGGATTGGGACAGGGCAAAGAAGGGCCTTTCAAGTCTTGATGTTGCGTTGCGCCGTAAGCTGTCGCATGAAATTCTCCATCGGAAAAAGCGACATTCAGTGACAGTGCTTTTGGATTTAAAGGCCTTTTATGAAAATGTCCGACATGATAATTTCGTCAATCAGGCCATTTCCCTCAAAGTTCCGCCGTTGATCCTGAATGCAGCAATGTCGCTATACTCTGCTCAGCGCTTGATCAGTGCTGAACACTGTGTCTCTGGTCCGATCAAGCCCACCAAGGGCTTAGTTGCGGGCTGCCCATTTGCGCCAGGCCTCAGCAAGATCCCTTTTGACGAGATCCTGCGCCCGGCATGGGTTTCTGGCCTTGCCAAAACCATTGATCTCTACATTGACGACACTAGCTTTGACACTGAGGCTGGTAACCCCCACACAGCAGCGCGCCGGGCGGTGCAATTGTATAAGGCTGTGGTAGGAGGTTTGACAGCTGCTGGCCTCCCAGTCAGCCTGGGCAAGACAGCTTTTGTATGCTCCTCTCCAAAAGTTGAAGCTGCCCTTAAAGAGTATCTTCCTGACTCTGATCAAATCAAGAATGCCGCGAAGGACCTGGGGATTGATTGTACGGCTGGGCGTGGAAGGCGCATTCCGTTCCACCGTAAAAGGTTTGGGAAGGGCGTTAAGCGCAAGGCTAGGCTCTCGACCCTGCGTGTGAAATCGATGCCAGCTAGGGTCAGAGCCCTGAGGGCGGGGGTCCAAACTGTGGGCCTCTATGGCCATGAGGCAGTTGGGCTTGCGCCAAAGCGTATGCATTGGTTGCGTGCTTCCTTCGCACATGAATTGGGGCGAATGTCTTTGGGCTCGGTTTACCTCACCATTGACCATGCGTGCCCTAAGCGGCCGGACCCGGCCTTTATTATCATTTCCCAGCATTTCAAGGCCATTCACAGGCTTCTGGGCTTCATTCCCGATAGCCAAAGGCAGCACTTTGATGATGTCTTGCCGGGTATGTGGCTTGAGTACTCACAGGTGGAGTACCCCTGGAAGCGCGCTGCAGGGCCGGTTGGGGCCCTCCTATGTTACCTGCTTGACTTGGGTTGGACCCCGGTCAGTGCGGACACTTGGAAATGCCCTGAACAACCGCACAGCGTCACCACCAAGGTAGGCATGCACCACCTCCTTTGCTCCCTTTCTAAGGAAACAGATAGGTGGAGGCTCGCACGTATAGCCCAGCACGACATGCTTGAACCTCTGAGTGTGGGAATTGATTGGGCCCCCCTCAGAAAGCTTAGGAATAAGATGGCAGGCCAGGAGAGGTCAGGACTCATGGCTGTTTGGCAAGGAGCAATTCGTGCTGATCCTTGTGCCACTTGCCTGAGGTGCGGCTGTGCTGCTACCATGCAACATGTCTTATGGGAGTGTGACTGGTGGCAAACCAACCTCCCGGAACCGGCTTCCTTTCCTAGATTTCGGCAAGAGTGGCCCATTTCGTCACTGTGGGCCAGGGGCCTTCTGCCGATTTCGCCTTACCCTGATGATGGGGAATGGGTACGAACTACTGGTGCCTGGTGTGATGGCCAGATCATTTGTGGCGAGGCGATATACTTTGCTACTGATGGCTCCCCGGGGAAATCCAAGGACCCCAGGTTCCATCGGTATACCTGGGCTGCGATTGCCTTTAAGCTTGAAGGGGATGAGCCCGTCACGATCGCGACAGCTGTCGGCTCACTGCAATCTCCGCTATCGGTGTTCCGGGCGGAGGCAGCGGCTGTCAAGTTTGTAGCTGAGCATAGTGAAGGGAACGCAGACCTCACCTTGGATTGCAAGGGCATCCTGCCCAGAGTGAATGGTACACCTTCCATCCAGTCTGCAGACCTCTTCGACCCCATTCGACTGCATGCACAGAGACTCAACCTTAACTGGGTATCCTCGCATTTAACGGAAGAACAATTCCGAGCAAAGTTTGGTGCTAACCAACTTTGGAGGCGACGTGCTAACGAAATTGTGGACCAGCTTGTTGGCACGGCTGCCGAAGCTCGTAGGGACCTGAACTTTGAATCCCAAATTAAAAAGCGTGATGCAGTTGCCATTCAGGTTAACACCTTACTGGCCAGGAGAGCTGCAGCTCTCCTTTCGTATGACAAGGACCAAGGACCGCTGGTTCAGTGGCCTGACAAAGAGCAACGAAAGCTCCGCCAAAAGCCCAGGGTCAGGGATTCAGGTGTCCTGAAAAATTCTAAGCTCCCCAAGATCAAAGGTCCTAACAAAAGGGAACAGATTGAAGGCCTTCTTGCTGGTACACAGAACTTGGGGCACACCTGGGTAGAGGGTTGTAGGCTTCCTTCCAACCTTTCAGCGCGGTGCTCGAGGTGTGAGCTATACATCCAGCAGACTGAGCCCCTCCCTACCTTTTCCCTTAAGATCAAGCACCCTTGCCTAGGTGTTCAGGCGGACCCTCCTCCTTGGGATCCCCACCCTGATCATGTGTGGGTTAATTTAGGTAAGTCCTGGGTTTGCTCAAAGTGTGACAAGCTGGTCAAAGTTGGTGTCCGCAAAATCCCGACCTGGATTGTAGCGCCTTGCAGGCCCACCAAAAGTAAGGTTGCTACTGCTAGCTCCAAAAAAGCAAAGGAGGTGACTGACACTGGGGTTCAAAGTGTTCGGGCCTTTTTTGTGTCGTCCTCCAGTCAGGAACCTTCACCTAAAATTTCTGTTCCCAAGCCTAAGCCAAAACCCAAAGCGAAGCAGTCTGGGCTCAAGCAAGCTAAGATTGCCTTTTAGCACGCTGCTGCTAAGAATGCCTCCTGAGTATGCCTCCGAAGCATAAATCCCCTGCCTCCAAGGCCTACTCAAAAGCCCGGCCGGGCAAGCGAGAGAGAGCTCGGCTTAGAGGTGCAGCTCCTAAAAGAGCGCCGCCTGCTGGTGTGAACCCCCCGCCTCCCAGGCGGAGAAGGGTGGAACCGCAGGATGAGCAAGCCCCTGAGCCCGGGCCACAACAAGTGCAACCCCCTGAGCCCTTGGTGGATAACCAGGCTCAGGGGAGGAGGAATCCTGGAGTTGTGCTTCGGGAAAATCCTCAGCTCGAGCAGCACAATCCTGTGCACCGCCCCCCAGCCGTGGTGGCAAACCAGGCTGAGAGGGATGAACCTCCTGGAATTGTCCTTCGGGAGAATCCCCATGCACCTGGGGCTGGTCCGGTTTTGGGTGCCCCAGACCAGGACAGCTGCTCTGAAGAAAGCGAAGAGGAGCCAATGGTGCCTGATCCCATTGTGCATCCCGAGCCTCCTCCAGCACCGCCAGCTGCGCCTATGTTGCCTGCCCCGTTGAACTTTGACGATATGGATCAAGAAGCGGGCGCAGCCTTTGCTATTGCTGAGAGGGCTCGCAATACCAAGCCAGGACTGGTGGCTTTCAAATCCGATCTGGGCTATCCTGGTGTTTTCCAGGCCCTACCCAAGGACCTGATCCACGTGTGGTTCAACGACACGGGGGACAGCACTGCGGCGTATATCCACAATGGAAGAACCAGATTCGGATATGACGCTGGTGGGGGCTACGTCTTGAAGGTTGGGACGAAGCAGGCCTTTGGTGATGAGGTGGCGATTTCGGCCTTGCTGCCTAAGGTGGCAGCCACCATCATTGGGGCTGGATCTACGACACTGCAGGTGCTGCTCTCTGGGCGACCATGGGAGTTCAGGTCCCATTTGGTGGCGTGGTCGATGGTGGAAAAAATCGAGCTCCTCACGGATTATGGTTCTCGGAACCAGATCCACCCTCAGTGGTCCTTGTATGCCTTCGCCCTCCTTTTGCAATTGAGCCGTCATTTTGCTCTTCGTGATGTGTCAAAAACCAACCTGGGAATTAAGCCAGGACTCAGTGCTGCGACGCCCATGTTGTGTTTTTTCGACCTCGCGGATTGGCACTTCGAAGGGCTTAATGCTGGAAGGTGGATTCCCAAGTATAGCTTGCGCAGCTTCGTCGAGACCCTTCGATGTGTCTGTGACGTTACGCCACTGGAGCCGTATCTCCGCAGGCAGGCGGTGGTCCCTTGCCTCAACGAGATTACTGCAGGTCTCCCCGCTGCGCTCAAGGCAAACTTGGAAATCCAAATGGTCCTCATGGACGGCCGACTTTCTGATTGGGCTCACCTTGCTGCATTGGCTAACCAATAAGCTTGGGCCTTCCAAGCTGTTGGTGCTGTCAGTCAGGTCTTGGGGTCTCCAGACCATTCAAGGCGTGGGCCCAGTCTTGTTTGCTGTGTGTGGTTGCAGATGCTCGGGTTGTTGAACCCCGACTGTCAGCGCCTGCTACCGTGAGTCGTGCTTGGGCGTTCCAAGTGCAGCTAGGCCTTGGTGTAACCAGGCCTCAGGCATGGGTGCCAGCCTGAAGTGAGTGGCGCAGCTTGTAGCTGTAGGGTAGGTGTAACCCCGACTGTCTCACTTCTGAGCTTGGCCTGAAGGCCTACTCCTTGCAGCTACTGCGTGAGTGGCCTTTTACTTTCTTAGGGTAGGTGTTCACCCGACTGTTTCACACAGAGCAATGGACTCAAGGCCTCCGGCCGCTTCGTGCTTGCGTGGGTAAAATTCACCTTGGCTCAAGTCTCGGCTCAACCCCGGTGGGGTGCGCAGGTAGTGAGCTGTTCGGTGGCCTGGAGGCTGTACCTAAGGGTGGGCTCCAACAGGACTCAAACCGAAACCACTGTGTTTGCTCGGTAGTTCTGCCAGCCACATAGCTGCCTGTGTACGGCCTCGCCGAGTGCTGAGGGAACTTTCGACCTCGCTGCTGAGGGTGTTGTCGGCCTCGCATAAGCTGAGGATTGTGGAAAGTCTTCGGCCTCGCTCGGAGGGACAACATAGTTCGGCCTCACCACGGTTGAGGGAAACACCTCCTGGAACTGAGGTGCAAGAAGATAGCAGACCTGTGCGAGCGAAGAGGGTTCCGAGGCCTTAACTTCCTTTGTTGGAACAGGGCCCCGTCTCAACCGCAGATTTCCGCTCGTGGGCTATCGGCGACCAGAGTGGCCGTCCACAGTGCCCTGGACAGTGTGCCACACGCCAAAGAGACTTGCTGCAAGGCAGACGGAGAGCGACGGACCATGCCGGCAATTGCGTGCTGTGTATTTGCATGGTCACACCAGGGGCGTCGTGAAGGGCTTTTCCTGGAACTGTCGCAGTCATATCGTATCCACTTTGTCCGTCGCACCAGGAGAGGCAACATAGCCTGGGGCAGCTGTGGGAATTGGAATGTCCAAAGAAGCCTGAATGCAGCTAACCTCCACCTGCAGCTCCGGGATTTCCGATGCTGTGAGGATGCGAGGCTTTGGAACATCGATTTCTATGTCGATCCCACAAACCCATCCCTGATGATTGATGGCAGCGGACGTGAAATCAGGTACCTGGGTAGGCTGGTGATTATGGTGTATGGCCCTGATGTGTCGAGAAGGATGCTGGCCTTGTCGGAAGATGATGAGGAATGGATGCTCCTTTGAGGTGATGAAACGTCGCCGGCCAGTAACCAGGCAAGTGGAAGTGGATTGAATTGCGAGCACAGCCTCGCCATTAAGGGCCATGTGAGGGCAAACCCGAATGCAGGCTTAGCTTGCCGGAATGAGGGTGATCAACATACCCTCGCAGCACAATGCTTTCAGAACCCGTGAAACCAGCGGAGATGCCATGTGAGGCTATGCAAGGGCAGTTTCGGCCTCGCTATGCTGGAGTAAAGGTTCGGCCTCGCCTCGGCTGAGGGAATGGATGGTTCGGCCTCGCCAAGGCTGAGGGAACAACAGAAGGGTTGCGAAAACGCCTCGCTGATGAAGAAGGTGCATGATGTTCCGGCCTCGCATCAGCTGAGGGAAGAATGATGGAATGGGCAGGCCGGGCACTTATTGGTCTGCCGGAATTGAGTCTGGGAGACTCTGGAAGCACTGCATGCAGCTTGGACGGCTGATGCTACTGGGCGCAAAGCGGTAAAGCAGCTTGAAGCATAGACTCCGCGGTGCCGGTGTGTCGGAGCAATTGATAGGTACAACCGCAGCCCAGCAGTGCTCAATCAAACAATGCAACATTCGGCCTCGACTTTGGTCTGAGGGAATGTGAGCTATAAAGAGCAAACTCCAGAATATGGATGAGGGACACTGGCCAGGCATGGAGGCCAGCAAAGGGCAGGTACCAGCATTGCACTGGAGAAGCCTCGAGTCCCAATGGCAGTGAACTTTGTGGTGAGGAATACGTCGACTGGTAAGTAAGTGCGAGAAAGCCAGGGCGATTCTGGGGAGAACAGCAAGGCACGGTTAGTAAGTGCGAGAACACCGGAGCTGCTGAGAACCCTGGATTAGCCGGGACGTACTCCGTGGAGGATTCGTTGTCACTGCTTTCAGAAATGCCCACAAGGACCAAGCATGCAGCTAACCCGTGGTCGCAGAGTGGGCCTCACTTCGGTTGAGGGTAATCGACTCCCAAGTGAGAGTATGGAGTTTTGGTGGCAAACAAGAGAGCCAGCCGACTGTCTTTGGAACAATGGCTACGGCTGGATTGGAGAATGTCAAGTCTCACAATGGATAGCGGCCTCGTACATAATATCCTCACAGGCAGGGTGGGTTTGACCTGGTAGTCGGCACCTTGCCCGGCCCCCTGTCAGGCGCCTGTACCGGCCACCTGTTGAAGGTGTGTGGCGTGGGGTCACCGGTGCGTAGCGGCGATTTCGGTCGCTTAGCGTCCTCCAGCCTAAAAAGGGGTATGTTTGGGCAGGTACTTCACCTGTTCCTCCTGCTTGGCTCGTGTTGGAGATGTGTGAATCGAGGGCATGGATCCGTCAAGGTGAGATGACGAGAAAGTGCAGAATTGGGCCTCAATCAATATGGAACGGTCTATGGGGATTGACCACCCCGCTGGTAGAGGGATAGCGGCCTCTGAGAATCGGAGGGCATGGATCACCTCCCGGCAAAAGCCACAGGAAGTATGCCCTGTGCATGCAAGAGGCAGCCACCGTAACCAGAGTCCATGAAGCCTCGGGCCATGACCTGGTTTGAAGACATGTCCGGCCTCACTACGGTTGAGGGGTGTGGATGGAAGCACTCAGGACATGCAATGAGACTCGTAGAACGAGCATCTGGGTCTACAGGAATTGACCTCCATTCGGTTGAGGGATAGCGGCCTCCACGAACGAGGGCATGGATCACCTCCCGAATAGACAACACAGAGAATGTGCAAGCATACAGGCAATTTGCCTTGGCCAAAGTCTTCAAGCCAATGGCAACGACTTGGTCAAAACGACATTCCGGCCTCACTTCGGTTGAGGGTAGCGGTACGTCAAAACCGAGGACAAGGAATGAGAGGGGGAACTACCGGCAGTTTCACCCCACAGTTTTAGTAAGCTTTTGTTTCACTTGAACCCACAGCCCCTTCGGGTGGCTACGCCTCGTAGCGTGCAGACGTAAAATTCACCTTCACCTGGCTCAAGTTTCGGCTCAACCCCGGTGGGGTGCTCAGGTAGGGAGTGCTGTTGCCTGGAGACTGTACCTAAGGGTGGGCTCCAACAGGACTCAAACCGAAACCACTGTGTTTGCTTGGTAGTCGGCTGCCAGCAACATAGCTGCCTGAGTACGGCCTCGCCAAGTGCTGAGGGAACTTTTTGGCCTCGCATCGGCAGAGGGTGTGTTTTCGGCCTCGCTTCGGCAGAGGGAGGGGCTAGTTTCGGCCTCGCTCCGGCTGAGGACACATAAAGTTCGGCCTCACTACGGTTGAGGGGATCTTAGGCCTCGCATTGCTGAGGTGCTGGTGGGACTGGCATCAGGCTGCAGCAGTCATGGGGAAGCATTGTACTGTGTGTGCCCACTGTGAGGTGGGTTGGGTCTGGAATGAAGACTTGTACTACAACCCGAACTGCTGGCATTGCGGAAAGGCGTGGAAAAAGGCCACTTACCGTGAGCGAGCATGGTCAAGCCAGCGGAAGAAGTGGCAATGGCCAAAGGACGACGCTACATGGTGGACAAGACAGGCCAAGAACAAAGAAGGGATGGCCGACCAAGCCCTTACGAAGGCGTGGGGTACGCTTTCTATGGAGGCGAAGAAGGCCATCGAAGAAGCAGGATGGAAGCCGCGGACGATGGAGCCGGGGCCAATTTGGCCCCCGGGATTACCTGGCAATGGATCGCAGGCAGAAAGCATGTCACAGAAGGAGTACCATGCGGCCATTGAGACTGTGTGGCAAGGAGCCGAGCCCGCAGTGCAAAGGCTCCTCAGAGCGGCGGGTATACCCCCGCCGGGGGACTACAAGCCTGAGGATGAGACGCCAAAGCAGGAACTCAGCCGCCATGTTGGTACATACAGACGGACGACAAACAAGCTGAGAACGCTCATTGAGAAGAAGGTCCGGCTTCAAGACAAAACGGAGAAGATAAAGAGCGAGTTCGAGCAGGCCATGAAGCAGCTTGCGCAAGTCAGCCAGGCCATCCAGGCCACGGAGCTGGAGGTAGCGGAAGCACAGAAGAAGGTCCAAGCCTGTGTGAAGGATGAAGAGGACTCGCCATACAAGGACGTCGCGGCCTACCTGGAAAAGGAAGGGATCATCCTGTCTGAGGAGCAAGCGGAGGCGCTCAAAACAAGGATGGCAGTCAAAGTCGTGGAGACAGACTGGACGGGAGTCTTGGGACCAAGAGAGCCGAGCATGCCAGTTGAACTTGGCATATATGGGCCGATGCGCATGTCTCGAGATGTGTCAGTCAGGGCAACGCCGACGGGGCGCGAACGCTCGCCGGCGCGTGCCCAGGGCGAGTGAAACCTCAGGCTGGGACAGGAGCGGAGGGGCCGACACCTCAGGGCAGCTCCTGGTCCGAACAGCCAAAATATGAAAGCAAGACAAGTAGAGGAGTCTCAATGGGGAGACTCTGATTTCTCTTTTGACGGTGGCCGAAAGCAGTGTCACGGGGACATTGTATGGCCACAGGTACATGGGGAAGGCAGTCAAGCTGTGTGTAGTACCCAAGTGCCTACAAACAGCACAGTGGAAGACAGCCAAGAGAGCTGGAGTCCAGTAACGCGGGGTCCAAAGTCAGCCCGTGCTGTGGACAGCAGTTGGGCGGTCACAGGGCCCAGATACTTCGGTCTGGGAGGTGTGGACCATGAGGATGAATGTGTGAATTCGGCCTCGCAAAAAGCAGAGGGAAGCCAAACACAGACGGGAGACCCAACTGCGGTAAGAGGGGATAGCCTAAAGGCCTCGCAGAAAGCTGAGGAAGCAAGGTTGTCGGCCTCGCAAAGTGCTGAGGGTCACCAAAGGAAGCAAAAGCCCAAGAAACGGAAAGCGCACCCAAGAGCACCACCTAAGGATCTACCACAGGAGTGGCAAATGTTGTGTCAAGTGGTGGGTAGATATGATGCTTCCAGTGAGGCTGCCGCACTCGAAGCCATTGAGAAACTGGAAGAGCAGGAACTCAACCCGCTACAACAACGAGCATGCCACGAAGTGCTTCGTTCCTTTGTGGAGCAGGACGCACAATATGCCAAATGGATCTTGGCAGATGTGGCAAGTGGGTATCGCCAAGATGATAAGGCCGAATGCATCAAAATCACCTCGGCTAACATCACCAGCTGGAGGAAACCCATAGCGGCATGGATACACGAACTAGGACCGGACCTGGTGGTGCTGCAGGAAACCCATCTCAAGACGGAGGGTATCCAGCAAGCCATGAGCCATTGCCAAGATATGGGATACACCTTCATTGGCATGCCAGGCAGTACAAAAACTAAGGGTGTACAAGGAGGCCTGGCAGTGGTGGCACCCCGACATAGGAACCTGCGATACCTTACTGAGTATGGGACAGGACCGGCGGGCTTCCTGGCATGTGCCATGAGAAATAAAGGCTGGGATTTGATCATCGTCAGTCTGTATTTGGAGAGCGGGGTCGGATTCCAGGCTCCAAACAATATCCAAGTACTGGCGAGACTGATAGCCTTTCTCAAGGGCTGCAAAGTGCCATATATGGTGCTGGGTGATTGGAATGAAGCCCAGGATACCATGAGGGGCACAACTCTGGCGACAGAAGTTGGTGGTGCATTTGTTGGAGTGGGGGAACCAACGGCCCAAGGATCGGACGAAATCGATTACGGGCTGGTTGCGAAATGCTTGGTGCCCATCCTGCAAGTGAAAACGGATTGGGAAACCCCTTTTCGGCCTCATGCTGCAATGCATTGGAGGGTGGCCCAACCGTGCAGTAGCCCTGATGTTCCCCAGATGAAGAAGGCGGGAGCACTGGTGACGGAGACTGTGGAATACGAACCAGTTCAAAACACACAGAGCATCAACATCTTGGATGAACCCAAGATGGTAGATGAGCTCAGTGAGACATTTGCTCACCTGAGTGCCGGTGTGGAGAGGTCGATCACAGGCCGAATCGACGGTATGGGTGTTAAATCGGAGATTGTGCGGAAGAAATTGGTGGTCAACAACCCGGAGAACGTTGTCTGGACGGGCAAGAGGGCGGCCTTTTGGAACCGGGTCCAACAATGGGTCAAACAAGGCAGACATCATGGCGATGCACATCCGGTGGCGCGTCTGGTCCAACGCAGGCTCGGCGAGTATTACGAGGGTGATGCGCAGAACCAGGAGGATATGCTTGCGAGTATCCTGGGCCGGGGTACGGACGCTAGGCTTGTTCTGAAGCGCATCGACGAACAGCAATGCTACGCGAGAAAGGCGGATATGGAGGAGACAGCCCACCAGTACAAGCAATGGCTCAGTAAGGCCATGGAAAAGGGCATGCGACCATTATACAATGCCTTGCGAAAAGAAGAACAAGTGGTACACAGACCCTACATGGAATATGACATGCTGGAACGGCCACACATTCGCCGAGACCACTGGGCGGCAGTGTGGACGACGGGCCAGCCGTTGGCAAAATCGGCCTCGCTCATGACGGAGCTTGAGGATGCAGCCAAAAAACAAGCGGCCAGCGTGGAGCCGCTGAACCCTGTCGAGGTCAAGGCAAGGATCAAAAAACTGGCACTAAAGAGCCCGGGGCCGGATGGATGGAGGATTGACCATTTGCAGGCCATGGACGATAAAGCAGTTGAAGCCGTTGTGTCCTTCTACCATGAATGTGAGGCCAAGGCAGCATGGCCGCAGCAAATGACAGTCTCCCTTATAGCAATGCTGCCGAAGAATCTGACCCGGGAAAGACCAATCGCCTTGCTACACATCCTGTACAGGACTTGGGTCCGTCTGCGCTGGGATTTGGTAAGTACTTGGCAGGCAGGCTATGCCACAACTGCCACGTACGACAAGGCAGTCCCAGGCAGTTGCTGCTTGGACGTGGCCGTAGGCAGACTACTGCGAAATGAGGTGGCAAAGACAAATGGAGTGCATGTGGTGTCACTCTTTGTGGACCTCGAGTCCTTTTTCGATACCATCCAATTTCAGCAATTGATCATGGCAGCAACGGCCCTGCAATATCCACCGCTAATCCTGAAGATGGCACTGGAAGTGTACATGGGTGCCAGATACTTGGTGGCGGATGGGGTGCTATCGGCAGGCATCAGAGCTACAAATGGCGTGCAAGCGGGTTGCCCAGCGGCGCCATCGTTAGCAAAGGTGGCATTGCGCCCGGTGATAGAAAAGATCCAAAGGCGACGAGATGTGGCAAACGTGGACTGTTGGTTGGATGATGTCTCAATTGACATCCAGCATAAGTCCTTTAAACACGTGGCGGATAGTGCCATACGAGTCTACCGCAGCTTAAAGGACGGGATGGATGCTAATGGTTTCACGATTTCATCCAAGAAGACAGGGTTTGTGGCCAGCAGTACCCAGGCGAGCAAGCACCTGCGTGAACTCCTGCTGCCTCATGAGCCACAGGTGTACGACGTGATGCGTGACCTGGGCGTCGACAGTACAGGGGGGCGAAAGCGTCGCTTGGTGACGTCGGCAACGCGGGCCAAGAAAGCCCATGCGAGACATAGCAAACTGTCTAGGATGGGGCCGCCGCCCAGCACTAAACTCCGCGTGGTCAAGGCAGCGATCACATCAGTTGCTTTGTGGGGGCACCCCTCTGTGGGGGTCTCACCCAAAAGAATGAAATGGCTCCGAACAGTGGTAGGAAAACACCTGGGTAAATACAAGCTTGGGAGTTTGGAAACCATCTTGGACATGGGAGCCAAGAAATGCCAGGATCCAAAGCGCACAATCCACAAGCAGCATTTCAAAGTGGTGGCCAAAGTTTTCCGTGCATGGATCGGTGGCGGAAAAGCCCACTTTGACTTGGCCTGGAAAACCACTTGGAAGAGGTTGAGTGCGGCCAAACACCACTGGCCACTGGTAACGGGGCCGATGGCAGCAACCATGGCGTACTTACTGGATCTGAAGGTAGATGCCAGTGACCCAGGCAAATGGAAGAGAGGAAGTGTCCTCAACGTTGATTGGACCCAGCCACGCATGGGTAGCCTCGCCTACAAATGGCTTGAGGGATTCCTGGAGGAACAGAAGCGGGCTGCGATAGCGCGACAGGCAGGTGGCGCTGGTGCCCAAGAGGGGCTGGATTGGACGCCGCATCACAAGCTGACGAAGCTGGGAGGCCTCAGCCCAGGCCTTATGGAAGGTATAAAGTCAGTGTGGCACGCGGGCGTCATCACGGAGTCCAAGCCAGGATGGTGCAAGAAGTGCCAAATGCCAGCAACTCTGGAGCATGTCCTCAAGGAATGTCCTTACTGGCGTGAACAAGGGTTCAAAGAACCCAAGCTCCAGGAATACTTGCGTCACAAATACCCATGGGAGTGTCTGTGGACAAGGGCACTCCTGCCAAAGCCGGGGGTGTGGCACCCGAAGCCGCCGGAACACCTTTTAGGTCTACGTTACCAAGGATGCTTTGCAGCAGATGCAAAAGTGGAAGCGGAAGGCTTGATCTTCGCCACTGACGCAAGTGGAGGTCCAGGAGGAATAGACCCACGTGTACAAACATCAGCCCTCGCAGTGGTGGCTATGTCCTGGACAAAAGGTGTCCTGGTAGAAGCCGGACGGATTACAGAGCTGGTCTACCCGTGGCAGCCGGTGGTGGACATGGAGCGCCGTGCACTTTTCCGACTAATGGAGCACACGGAGGATCTGATTGATGTCACTATGGATTGCAAGCCGGCAGTCCAAGTGCTACAAAAAACACAACCGCCGGAGGATGACCTGGAATGGAGCAAAGTGTGGAATGACAGGAAACGCATCAAGGCAACCTGGGTCCCGTCCCACAAAACTGAAGCGGAATTCCTGGCGAAGATGGGGCCGGGCACGTTGTGGCGACGTGCAGCGAATGACATGGCAGACAAAGTATGTGGTGCAGTAGCGGCGGCTGCTTACAGCCCAGCGCACAAGAGGCGTGTCAAAGAGTTGGACAATGTGGTGCGCACACTTTCCCTGGCGTACGGTGCACGCGCAGCCCACATATTGAGGAAGCGCAAAGAAGAAGACTTCCCCTTCATTCTGGACCATGCGCATTACAAAGAGAAGATGGAGGCCTCGCAGAAAGTTGAGGGATGCAAAAAAGCGCAGGGCAACGCCAAACTCAACAAACGCCAGCGGCTATGGCAGTTGCTTAAAGACCCGGAGCGCGGGCATCAATGGGAGAAGGGCAGCGAACACCCCCGGAATTTAACACTGAAATGTCAACTGTGCGGGTTGTATGTACAACAAACCCTCACGAACTTGGAGGTGGTCTTGGAGCAGTACTGCGTCAACCAGCCGGAGGCGCGAGTGCGTGAAGAGTGGGGTATCCACCCCTCCCATAATATGGTGAATTTGGGAATCCGTTGGGTTTGCACAAAGTGTGACCGAACACATGCACCGGTCAGCCAGAAGTGCAATAAAAGCCTGGCGGGGGAGTGCAAATCGCGGACTTCTCAGGGCAAGCTGGCTACCCAAGCGCAAACCCTTGTCAATGGTGGAAGTATGAGCAACGTCCAGTTTCAACAGCCTCGCGTTCAGTTTGGTGGGAAACACGCCAAAGCTAAGCCCCAAGCCAGCGCACAGCAGAAGATGTCATTGTTTGTTAGGCCTCGCCAAGCTGAGGGAACGCAGTAATTCCGCAGCCGTTTGGTGCAAGGAGACAGGGTTTCGGCCTCGTAGCTGAGGGTGAGGGCCTCGCAACGGGGAATTGCGATTGGTGTTTACGGCCTCGCTTTGCTGAGGGAGTGTAGCTCGGCCTCGCGGTGCCGCGTGCTTGCGACACCGCAGAGAGTAAGAGAGGAGGCCTCGGCCTCGCAGAGCTGAGGGTGAAACAACGGCGTCCTCATCCTCAAGGCGGGCCTGTAGCAATGAGGCAATGGAAGACGGATGCTACGATGAGAAGACAAGGGTCCCGACTGCCATCCTGGTTAAGGAATCGGCCGGACAAAGGCAAGGGCAAAAGCAAGAACAAGCAGAAGGATCAGCCCCGAGAACGTTCCCCGCTTCGACAGGCCAGACACCCGGAGCAGCCTTGGGATAGGGAAGAGGAGAGTGCTTCGGAATCTCCGGTGGGTCCGGTACGCCTACGGGAGAGAGGAGAAGACAGCGCGGCCTCGCACCAAGCTGAGGGTGTCAATACAGAGCAAGAGGCAAGCGAGCCTCGTACAGTCACGCTGGCGGAAGGGCCAGGTGCCCACAATATGGCCTCGCAGGAAGCTGAGGGAAAGGAGAAAAAGGAAGCCATGGGGCAAGCCAAGCCTGTGCACCTTTTGGTGCACAAACTGCAGAACCAGCAAAGGCCAAGGACAGCGCTCCATTGGCTTGGGGAGGTCCAATTGGTCCGCAACCCAACGACAGGGCAAAGCTTACAGCCTAGGGTGCTTCCCTTCATAGGTGCAGGGCGCACTCGAAGAGGATATGCTCTGGATCGGCTATGGGTCATGAAACTGGCGATGGAACCCCAGAGCTTTGGCAACGAAGCAGGGTATGGGGAACAATTCCCCACCCTGGTCACCAGGACCCTGTGGGCAGGATGGATTGGAGTCCTTTTCGACGAAGCGGTGGAGGGTTACTGCCACCACTACTTCTATGGAAGTATCATCCGCAGGGCAGAGCTGTTCAACACATGGTGGCAGGAACATCGCCATGAAGCCGGGGTCCTCAGACAGTCCCTGTTTTACCTGGTGGCTATAACGTCATGGCTGACCATGCAAGGAGTTGCTCTATCGGATGTCACGGTGAGCAACGTTGGGCGCGACCCAATGTCAGGATCGTTACCACGGGCAGTGTTCTTTGACACGGCGGAGTGGACGATGCTGCAGGAGGAGAGATACAAGCTATCAAGCGGCCTTGTGCGCCTCCTGGAGAAGTATGATGAGGAGCTACTGGCAACCATACGTGGATTGGTCAGAACGTACGACGGCAAGGCCAGCGCGCTTTGGATGGCGTGCGTAGGCAATGTCGGGCCATTTGCCCAGCACCTGCTGGATGCCGGGATTGCAAAACGAGGGTGGGATGGAACCCTACTTTCGGTTCCGGCAACAGAGATCCAGAGAATCACGCTGGGCATGCCGTATGACGAAGCTGATGAGTGAGCAGCGCAAGCCAGACAAGAAACATGGATAGTGGTCAGAGAGGCACCAAAAACCGAATCAAAATACCGCCTCGGCGTGCTGGCTGAGGAGTTTCGGCCTCGACTTCGGTCTGAGGGGTGCAAGAGAGGGAACTTCGGCCTCAGCATGGCCTGAGGGACTTTCGGCCTCGACCACGGTCTGAGGGAATGGATTTCGGCCTCGACAAATGTCTGAGGGAAGTGAGGGCTAGTACCGGTAGTCTCACTGTGCAGAGTTTGTACGTTTCACCCTGAAGCCCCTTCGGGTGGCTACGCCAAGCAGCGTGCAGACGTAAAATTCACCTTGGCTCAAGTCTCGGCTCAACCCCGGTGGGGTGCGCAGGTAGTGAGCTGTTCGGTGGCCTGGAGGCTGTACCTAAGGGTGGGCTCCAACAGGACTCAAACCGAAACCACTGTGTTTGCTCGGTAGTTCTGCCAGCCACATAGCTGCCTGTGTACGGCCTCGCCGAGTGCTGAGGGAACTTTCGACCTCGCTGCTGAGGGTGTTGTCGGCCTCGCATAAGCTGAGGATTGTGGAAAGTCTTCGGCCTCGCTCGGAGGGACAACATAGTTCGGCCTCACCACGGTTGAGGGAAACACCTCCTGGAACTGAGGTGCAAGAAGATAGCAGACCTGTGCGAGCGAAGAGGGTTCCGAGGCCTTAACTTCCTTTGTTGGAACAGGGCCCCGTCTCAACCGCAGATTTCCGCTCGTGGGCTATCGGCGACCAGAGTGGCCGTCCACAGTGCCCTGGACAGTGTGCCACACGCCAAAGAGACTTGCTGCAAGGCAGACGGAGAGCGACGGACCATGCCGGCAATTGCGTGCTGTGTATTTGCATGGTCACACCAGGGGCGTCGTGAAGGGCTTTTCCTGGAACTGTCGCAGTCATATCGTATCCACTTTGTCCGTCGCACCAGGAGAGGCAACATAGCCTGGGGCAGCTGTGGGAATTGGAATGTCCAAAGAAGCCTGAATGCAGCTAACCTCCACCTGCAGCTCCGGGATTTCCGATGCTGTGAGGATGCGAGGCTTTGGAACATCGATTTCTATGTCGATCCCACAAACCCATCCCTGATGATTGATGGCAGCGGACGTGAAATCAGGTACCTGGGTAGGCTGGTGATTATGGTGTATGGCCCTGATGTGTCGAGAAGGATGCTGGCCTTGTCGGAAGATGATGAGGAATGGATGCTCCTTTGAGGTGATGAAACGTCGCCGGCCAGTAACCAGGCAAGTGGAAGTGGATTGAATTGCGAGCACAGCCTCGCCATTAAGGGCCATGTGAGGGCAAACCCGAATGCAGGCTTAGCTTGCCGGAATGAGGGTGATCAACATACCCTCGCAGCACAATGCTTTCAGAACCCGTGAAACCAGCGGAGATGCCATGTGAGGCTATGCAAGGGCAGTTTCGGCCTCGCTATGCTGGAGTAAAGGTTCGGCCTCGCCTCGGCTGAGGGAATGGATGGTTCGGCCTCGCCAAGGCTGAGGGAACAACAGAAGGGTTGCGAAAACGCCTCGCTGATGAAGAAGGTGCATGATGTTCCGGCCTCGCATCAGCTGAGGGAAGAATGATGGAATGGGCAGGCCGGGCACTTATTGGTCTGCCGGAATTGAGTCTGGGAGACTCTGGAAGCACTGCATGCAGCTTGGACGGCTGATGCTACTGGGCGCAAAGCGGTAAAGCAGCTTGAAGCATAGACTCCGCGGTGCCGGTGTGTCGGAGCAATTGATAGGTACAACCGCAGCCCAGCAGTGCTCAATCAAACAATGCAACATTCGGCCTCGACTTTGGTCTGAGGGAATGTGAGCTATAAAGAGCAAACTCCAGAATATGGATGAGGGACACTGGCCAGGCATGGAGGCCAGCAAAGGGCAGGTACCAGCATTGCACTGGAGAAGCCTCGAGTCCCAATGGCAGTGAACTTTGTGGTGAGGAATACGTCGACTGGTAAGTAAGTGCGAGAAAGCCAGGGCGATTCTGGGGAGAACAGCAAGGCACGGTTAGTAAGTGCGAGAACACCGGAGCTGCTGAGAACCCTGGATTAGCCGGGACGTACTCCGTGGAGGATTCGTTGTCACTGCTTTCAGAAATGCCCACAAGGACCAAGCATGCAGCTAACCCGTGGTCGCAGAGTGGGCCTCACTTCGGTTGAGGGTAATCGACTCCCAAGTGAGAGTATGGAGTTTTGGTGGCAAACAAGAGAGCCAGCCGACTGTCTTTGGAACAATGGCTACGGCTGGATTGGAGAATGTCAAGTCTCACAATGGATAGCGGCCTCGTACATAATATCCTCACAGGCAGGGTGGGTTTGACCTGGTAGTCGGCACCTTGCCCGGCCCCCTGTCAGGCGCCTGTACCGGCCACCTGTTGAAGGTGTGTGGCGTGGGGTCACCGGTGCGTAGCGGCGATTTCGGTCGCTTAGCGTCCTCCAGCCTAAAAAGGGGTATGTTTGGGCAGGTACTTCACCTGTTCCTCCTGCTTGGCTCGTGTTGGAGATGTGTGAATCGAGGGCATGGATCCGTCAAGGTGAGATGACGAGAAAGTGCAGAATTGGCCTCAATCAATATGGAACGGTCTATGGGGATTGACCACCCCGCTGGTAGAGGGATAGCGGCCTCTGAGAATCGGAGGGCATGGATCACCTCCCGGCAAAAGCCACAGGAAGTATGCCCTGTGCATGCAAGAGGCAGCCACCGTAACCAGAGTCCATGAAGCCTCGGGCCATGACCTGGTTTGAAGACATGTCCGGCCTCACTACGGTTGAGGGGTGTGGATGGAAGCACTCAGGACATGCAATGAGACTCGTAGAACGAGCATCTGGGTCTACAGGAATGACCTCCATTCGGTTGAGGGATAGCGGCCTCCACGAACGAGGGCATGGATCACCTCCCGAATAGACAACACAGAGAATGTGCAAGCATACAGGCAATTTGCCTTGGCCAAAGTCTTCAAGCCAATGGCAACGACTTGGTCAAAACGACATTCCGGCCTCACTTCGGTTGAGGGTAGCGGTACGTCAAAACCGAGGACAAGGAATGAGAGGGGGAACTTACCGGCAGTTTCACCCCACAGTTTTAGTAAGCTTTTGTTTCACTTGAACCCACAGCCCCTTCGGGTGGCTACGCCTCGCAGCGTGCAGACGTAAAATTCACCTTGGCTCAAGATCTCGGCTCAACCCCGGTGGGGTGCACAGGTAGCAGAGCGGTAGCTGTGTGAACCAGCCTCGAGTCCCCTAACTGTTTTGGGTACCAGGCCTGTTTATCACAGTCTTCATTTGAGCCATGTCCAGAGCACCTGTGCAGTCGAGTTTCCTCACTGCCAACAAGTGACGGGTTGGAGTCATCTCACCCAACTTGCGATGCAGAGAGCCAGATAGAAGGCACGGCCCGACTGGAGGGCGAAGCAGCCTGGCTTGGGGAACTCTTCCCTTATGCGAGTCCTCTTACAGCCGGCAGTGGAGTTTCTCCAGCCTTGGAAGACCAGGTAAGATGCTTGAGCAGCCTGGCAAATCCAGAGCGAACTTGGGCCCATAGAGCCAATTGTGTTTCCAGCCAAGGCAGGACTTTCCATCAAGCACTCTGCTTTCGCTGGTTTCACAAGGGCCGCAAAGAGTGGCTGCTCCTTTGCGAGGACTGCAGCGTGTATTTTGTTCGCACCAGCAAATCCGGCAAAACAGTCAGAGCCGGACCTTGTGGGCAATGGAGATGCATGGAAGACCCAGCAGAGCTCCACGGGGGAACGGGAGGCGACCCGCCCGTGCAGTGGCTTCGCCTTTTGAACTTCAATTGCACTGGCTGTGGTAACATTCCAACCCATAACCTCAACTTCTTGCCCGGTCCTGGGAAAAGGCAACCAGCGATCTTGCATGGAGAGGATGGAAGACGCATCGAGCTCTACTGTGCCCTTTGTCTAGAAAGCTTCCTAGCGTGCACGTGGAGCTGGCCGAGTTTCGACCAAGCAGTTAGGAGACCGGTGTTTCTGGACTACGCTTCCCTTGCTGACTTGCGTCAGTTAGGTCACCAAGGTACGGAGCCCGTAGAACCTTTGCTGGCGCCGCTGTCTTCTGCAGCCAGCGCACATGGCTGGACCTTCCTTGAGGAAGGGTGTTCTCAGGATCTAGACTCCCCAGAAGAAGTAGGCAACAGTGATTGGCTAGTGTGTGGCTTTGAAGACTTGGAAGACGTCCCCTGGGAGGTCTGACCTAATCCGGCCCCAACCCACCCAAATTGCAGGAGCTATGCCCTGCCAGAATCAAGGGTGAGATGCTCACCCTCCGGAATCCCTTTGTCACGGGTGAAGCTTCTCCCCGTCCAATCAGCGACGGTCCTGTGAGTCCGTTCCCAAACTGAGAGTGCCATAGGGCACCACGGAGAATCTTGCATAGAATTGGATCTTTTAATGATCGCATAAGGTTGCAGGTTGTAAGAATGCAAGCAGAAGTGCTCAGTCCCGGCACGTACTCTGATCCATCCGTCGGAATATTTTCGCAGTTGTTCCGATGGACACCCTGCAGGACAGGTCGCCTCGATGCGGCTTTTGTTCAGCCTGACACCGGTTCGGCCCCTTTGCTCGGTCTGTGCAGCAGACCGCTGGACCGGGTTTTCGGGCTCAGGTGCTTGTGGGTCTTCCACAGGCCCAACACGGGGTTCTCGCAAACACAGCGCACGAAAGGATAACGTTAGAACCGCACCCTGAAGATCCTGACTGGTTGATGAGGGGAGGGAGGGCGCTGAGGGGACTGGAATGGACAGGGAGACGCCGGACGAGGTTCCGGTAGCTGAGAACAAGCGGGTTTCCCACCCGATTGAGGTTTTAGGGCTTGCCGCCACTCACCCAGTTTGGGGTTACCCGTGTTTGGCCTGTCGAGGATTTCCTTTGAGTTTCCTGCAGGGTGCTGTTGTTTCTCTCCGGGTGGTGCAAGCCCATCTTGGAGGAAGCCTAGCGGCAGGCGTTGTTGTTAGGGACCAATGCTTGGCTGACGGACAGCCAGAGGCACCAGGTTGTGGAGGTTAAAGGCTGTGGCTCGGTGCCTGAAAGCCTGCCAACTGAGCTGCCCAAATCAACCAAGCCCTCCCTGCGTGCAAGTGGTATGGGCTCCTTGGAGCCGCTGAGGTTAACCAGTTAGTAAGAGCGAGAAAGCTGGTTCCCCTCCCTGGTGAGTAAGTGCGAGAAAGCCAGGTCAGCAAACGGGGCAAACAGGAGCTCAGTGCTGCTGCGGCATGAGTTCCTGGGGCCTAGGTTAGTAAGGGCGAGAAAGCCTAGGCCTGTGCCGGAGGTTGGCGACTTTGCCAAGCCACTTGCGTTCAGTTTAGTACAGGCATTGCCCATGTATCGGTTCCAGACCTTCTGCCTTTTCTGTGTGAGCCGGAAGTGGGTGATTTTCTCCCCTGTACTGGCAGGGCTGATAGGGTAGGCAGTACAGACCAGGCAGTTCAACCTGCAGAACATTTTGCCTAGGGCTTTGTACAGTGCCAAACCAGTGAGTAGCCGTAGGCCGCCGAGCTTCTCGCGGATCTGGTTAGGCCCTTTTTCTTCTCTCGGTGCTCCCTGCACATAGTACGGCCGTGTCAAGCAGGCCAAGGACACCTCGAGAGTCCCTTTTCCGTGCATAGTTAATACCTACCGGAACTCCGGTTCCGAAGAGCCTAACCTGGCTAGCGACTCAGCCCGCTTTCGAGTGGTAAAATTCACCTTGGCTCAAGGTCTCGGCTCAACCCCGGTGGGGTGCACAGGTAGCAGAGCGGTAGCTGTGTGAACCAGCCTCGAGTCCCCTAACTGTTTTGGGTACCAGGCCTGCTTTTTCACAGCCTTCATTTGAGCCATGTCCAGAGCACCTGTGCAGTCGAGACCCTCACTGCCAACAAGTGACGGGTTGGAGTCTTCTCACCCAACTTGCGATGCAGAGAGCCAGAAGGAAGGCACGGCCCGACTGGAGGGCGAAGCAGCCCGGCTTGGGGAACTCTTCCCTTATGCGAGTCCTCTTACAGCCGGCTGTGGAGTTTCTCCAGCTTTGGAAGACCAGGTAAGAAGCTCGAGCAACCTGGCAAGTGTAGAGCGAACTTGGGCCCATAGAGCCAATTGTGGTCCCAGCCAAAGCAGGACTTTCCACCAAGCACTCTGCTTTCGCTGGCATCACAAGGGCCGGAAAGAGTGGCTGCTCCTCTCCGAGGACAGCAGCGTGTATTTTGTTCGCACCAGCAAATCCGGCAAAACAGTCCGAATGGAAGACCCAGCAGAGCTCCACGGGGGCACGGGAGGCGACCCGCCCGTGCAGTGGCTTCGCCTTTTGAACTTCAATTGCACTGGCTGTGGTAACATTCCAACCCATAACCTCAACTTCGTGCCTGGTCCTGGGGAAAGGCAACCAGCGATCTTGTATGGAGAGGATGGAAGACGCATCGAGCTCCAATGTGCCCTTTGTCTTGAAAACTTCCTGGAGTGCACGTGGAGCTGGCCGAGCTTCGATCAAGCAGTCAGGAGACAGGTGTTTCTGGACGATGCCTCCCTGGCTGACTTGCGTCAGTTAGGTCACCAAGGTACGGAGCCCGTAGAATCTTCGCTGGCGCCGCTGTCTTCTGCAGCCAGCGCACATGGCTGGACCTTCCTTGAGGAAGGGTGTTCTCAGGATCTAGACTCCCCAGAAGAAGCATGCAGCAGTGAATGGCTTGAGTGTGGCTTTGAAGACTTGGAAGACATCCCCTGGGAGGTCTGACCTAATACGGCCCCAACCCACTCAAATTGCAGGAGCTATGCCCTGCCAGAATCAAGGGTGAGACTCTCCCCTCCGGAATCCATTGTCATAGAGGAGACTCTCCTTTTCAAGCAAGGATGTACAAATCAAAGCGAAACTGCTTGCAATGATTGCATAAGGAAGCAGGTTAGAGCGAAAGCAGTTCAGTGCCCAGTCCCGGCACCCCCTTTTCCATCCAACGGAATAGGTTCGCAGTTGTTCCGTTGGACACCCGGCAGGACTGGCCGCCATGATGCGGCCTGTGTTCAGCCTGACACCGGTTCGGCACCCTTGCTCGGTCTGTCAAGCAGACCGCTGGACCGGGTTTTCGGGCTCAGGTGCTTGCGGGTACTTTCAGGCCCAACACGGGGTTCTCGCAAACGCAGCGCACGCACGGAAAACGTCAGTACCGGTCCCTGTAGATCCTCACTGGTTGATGAGGGGAGGGTTGCGCGCTGAGATGTTGAGGAACGGACGAGGATCCAAGTACACCGGCAGGTTGAGGCCGAGGGCATGATGCCCTGCATCAGTTTGGGGTTACCCGTGTTTGGCCTTTGAGTATTTCCTTTGCTGTCCCTGCAGGGTGTGTTGTTTTCTCCTGGTGGTGCAAGCCCAGCCAGGAGGAGCCTAGCGGCAGGCGTTGTTTGTTAGGGACCAAAACCTAGGCTGACGGACAGCCTGAGGCACCAGATTGCGGAGGTTAAAAGCTGTGGCTCGGTGCCCGAAAGCCTGCCCAGCTGAGATGCCCAAATCAACCAAGCCCTCCCTGCGTGCAAGTGGTGTGGGTTCCTCTGGAGCCGCTGAGGTTGAATCAGTGAGTAAGAGCGAGAAAGTTGGTTCTTCCTCCCTGGTGAGTAAGTGCGAGAAAACCAGGTCAGCATACGGGGCAAACAGGAGCTCAGTGCTGCTGCGGCATGAGTTTCTGGGGCCTAGGTTAGTAAGTGCGAGAAAGCTTAGGCCTGTTCCGGAGGTTGGCGACTTTTGCCAATCCACTTGTTTGCAGTTTGTACAGGCATTGCCCATGTGTCGGTTCCGGACCTTCTGCCTTTTCTGAGTGAGCCGAATGTGGGTGAGTTTCTCCCCTGTACAGGCAGGGCTTATAGGGTAGGCAGTACAGACCAGGCAGTTCAACCTGCAGAACATTTGCCTAGGGCTTTGTATAGAGCCAAACCAGTGAGTAGCCGTAGGCCGCCGAGCTTCTCGCGGAACTGGTTAAGCCCTCAATGCTTTCTCTCGGTGTTCCCTGCACATAGTTCGGCCGTGTTAAGCAGGCCAAGGACACCTCGAGAGTTTTTCCTTTTCTGTGCATAGTTAATGTTTTCCGGAACTTCGGTTCCGAAGAGCCTAACCTGGCTAGCGACGCAGCCCGCTTTCGTGTGGTAAAATTCACCTGGCTCAAGCTGGCTCAAGTTGTGGCTCAAAACGCTGCACGCAGTGCCGTCGTGGCCAGCCTTGGGGCCTACTTTCCTAGAGGTCTCTACCGGGCCCAAACCGCAACCTTAAAGGTCGTAGGCTGGCTGTCCAGCAAGGGTTGGGCGGGGTAGCGGTCTCTTCCAGTGGAGGCTCAGGGCCGACACTGAAGCGCGTAGTTGAGCCATTGCATTTCCCTTGAACACTTGGACAATCTTGCTTGCACAGTCCGCTTGATTTTCTTGAAAAAGGGAACTTTTGTTTTGAGGGCCTTGCTTGCAAAAACGCCCTTAGTTTTGTTGCCATACTTTTCTTGCAGTACAGTTTTCTTGAAGAGCGGCAGCAATCGCGGCCGAAGTTGCGCCGGCAAGTTGGCATGAAGCAGCAAAGACATTATTTTGTGTGCAAGAAGTGCGGCCCAGCGTCATGGATTTTCTGTGACAGAGCTGCCAAAGCTGAAACCTGCCACCTGTGCGGTGGTCGCTGGCCGAAGTACAAGGAGCAGCCTAGCTCCAAACCTGAGCGGGTCTGGCGATCCCAACAAGCTGTGCAGCCGAAAGGTTTTCGTCAGGACGGCAAGATCCACAAAGCGTTGCATTTTCTTTGGGAGAAGTTTACGCCGGAAGTTCAGCAGGGTCTGGTTGCTGCTGGATGGAAGCCCAAAGCTGAGCCGAAGCTTGAGGCTCCCCCTGGCCTGCCCAGGTTAGGGGCGGGAGGGCACTTAGGAAAGGGCAAAGGCAAAGGGAAGCAGAGTGAGCCGGCAGAGCATGACTCAGCTCATCAGGCCTTGTGGGAATCGGCAAGCTCGGAGCAGCGAGCATGGCTTCATCAGCTCGGCTTTCAGTGCCCCAGCCCGTCGGAGCCCTCAGATTTGAAGACACTGATCAACGCGCACATGGACCAGCTCCCGGAGACGCTTAGGCAAGCAATAGCCAGTCTTGAGCCGCCAGAGCCGGAACCTTCGGCCACTGAGCAAGTTTTGTCAGCCACGAAGAAATTCAAGGCAAGCACGAATGAGCTTCGTCAACTCATTCAGAAATCTGCAGGCTTGCAGGTCAAAATCGACCGTGCCAAAGCCACGTATGCAGATCTGCTGGACCAAATGAAGGCTGTCCAGACTGAATTGGCTGATAAGCAGTTGGAGGTCACCAAACTCCAAAAGGAACTGGAGTCCAAGGTCCAATCTGGAGCCGGGTTGCCGATTTTGCCAGGAAAGGAGGCCGTCCTTCTGGCATTAACGCAGTGTGGCATCACCCTCAGCAGCGAGCAGCAGGCCCTTCTTGAAGGCAGCATGGATGTGGAACCTGCGCCTCTCGTTGCACCGAAACCGCATAACACGGAGGAAGAGATGCTAGCATCGGCTCCCCAGCCGCAGGGTGCCCAGCCTCCTGCTGATTGGCCGGATGGACCGCGAGAGGGCAAGCATCGTTCGCGCAGTAGGGGCAGGGCTCAGGGCCAGGGTTCAGAGGGGACGCCAGGCGTGTTTCTAGGCCTGTTGGGACGCTCTTGGGTGCAGCCAGTACTTGCAGTAGTGTCAGTGAGCAGCCTCAGCAGCGAGACCATGCCTCCACTTCCGCTCCGCAGTCCCCAGTGCCTGTGCAATGCATTTCGGATGAAACCGTTGCAGTGCAAACTATGCCTGATGGAAGTGCATCTAGCCCGGTTTCCAGGGCTGCAGTTTTGGAAGATCCGGTTTTTGAAGACCCTGAGCTCCTGTGTGCTATTTGTGCTTCGCCGTTAGCGCCCTCACGAAGTGTGAGTTCTGCCTCAGGGCACATGCGTTCAATCGCGACTTGTCATCTGTGTTTGTCCCAGGCCGCGTCAGCTACCAGCTGTGCTGGCCAGGACCATGCCGAGCATGTGGGTCGGGCAATCCCAGATGAACCTCTCCGCACATGCCCAGTGGCAAAATTCCTGCCCCTTCCTGAAGGTCAGTCTCCCGCTTCGCATGCTTCAATTGGTGAGGTTGCCTTAGTTGAACAGCCGCTCCTAGTACAGGATGTGCGCCATGCTTGCAGCACTCCTACTCTGCATTCATTTGCGTCACACCCTGAAGGGGCAGGTCAACTGACCCAGGTTTCTCAGCAACACCTGCCCGATGTGAGCTGCACTCGGAAATATTCCAGCGATCAAACTCGGAAGCCATATGTGCTGCAAGGACCGCACATGCAGGCGCCGGAGGAGGCCAAACTTACCATCCCCCTTCCGAGCCCGTGTGCACCGGCCCAGGACAATGTTGCACATGTCACCTCCAACCTCAGCCCCAGTCGGGGTGAACCTGACTGGTGCCATGCCTTGCACCTCCTTGAGACAGCTGCTCACAGTTTTACCCACACTGAAGCCCGACCGATCACTCTGCGGTGTGGTGGGGCTTCGGCCGTCGTGAGTAGTGTGCAACAAGGCCTGCAAGGCACGAGAGTTCAGGGGCCTTCTGCCAGCGCATCTGATCTGAGTAGGGCTCTGTGCTGCGATCTTTGCCTTGAAGACAGTTTTGAAACCTACAGGTTGTTTCGGTATGCAGGCCAGCTGGTGACAGCTCTGTGTGAGACTTGTGCTGTGCATGTGGCTCATACCGTTTCTTCACAGTGCCGTTCCTTGACGATGAGGGCCCACCTTCCACGTAGTGCAGGCAATCTGTTGTGCAAGGGTCGAGGGGTTCTAGGGTTTCTTGGAGGCGTTAAGTCAGGTTCTCTTGAACCAGCAGAAGACCGCAACTGTGTTTTGGCCGATGTGCGCCTTGAGGGCGGCACTCGGAAAATTGAAAATTCAGGCCCACGTGAGCGACCGCCGGGCATGAACCCAATCATATGCTTGAGCTGTGAGTGTGAGCCAGCATGCGCATTTAGTCGCGAGCCTCAGGTTGCACGATTCACCATGGCATGCCAAACAGTCCAAATGCAATATGAGGTGCAGGACCTTGATTGCCTAGTGCATGAGATGCATGATAAGTGCGTTTATTGCTTGGCCAATCAGGCCCTGGATCACACGGGATCAGAGTCAGGTGATGTTGGGTTGTTTCGCATGCGCCAGCAGAGGGCACCTAAATCCTGGCACTTGTCTGGTCCCCGTTTCTTCCCAGGCTCCTTCGCAGATGAGGGTGACGATGTCCCCAGTACCAATAGTTGTTTGCAGGGCTTTCGCATTGGGGATGAGTCCGGCGGCCCTAACCCCAATTTTCGGCAGGGTGGCCGGAGCGCTCACTTTCCTCCAGATGCCTTGGTTCAGCGTGCGGCAACAGGTGGCCCTCAGGTGAGCCCTCCCAGGCCAGGGTGCCATAGCGTCCAGTCTCTGAGGGCTTCAGAGCCTTTGCTATCCACGGTTGGACGCTTGGAAGCTCCTCTGAGTTACAAGGTAGAGCAGCCTTTCAGTGCGGTGGAATGCCGTTTGGACCCATTTGTAGCCTTTTCAACACCAACTGTAGACCCTGCCCCAGGAGCTTGTGAAAATTCATACAAGGCAGGGTCTGCAGTTGTTTCAGCCACTCCTATTGCTGGTGAGTTTTCGGGTTTAAGTGATCCGGGGTGCCCTGAGGCCGGACAGGAATGCCCAGCTGAAGCGTCATCAATGCCACGGGTGGTGGGTGCGCGCGCCGATTGCAGTTCACATCGTATTGGCCGATCCGGACAGCAGCGGCTAACACCAGCTGAGGCCGCTGCGGCTCAGATGTGGAAGCAGGTGCATCAAAGCATTCACCAGGGTAATGAGGAAAAATTGTTGGATGCCATTGAGACCTTGGAAAAGGGTGGTCACATGCATGAGGGTACCTTTGCTTGGACAGCTGCTGAGCTAGCGATCCAAAGTAGGTTTGATGTTCCCACTCATGTTGCCGCTTGGGCTGCTGAGGATGTCCTTGCGAATTTTGGCACCAAGCCAGCCAGATCAAACTTGACCTTCGTAAGTGCCAATGTGACCAGGTGGCGCAAAGACCTGGCACCCTGGATAGGGCAGCGCCGCCCGTCTGTGTGCATCCTCCAGGAAACACATGTCCACCCGGACCAGGGCGATCTCATTGCTACTCACATGGCGCCGTTTGGATATAATGTGCTAAGTGTCCCGGGTCACCCCACTGGCAGTGGTGGCACTTCAGGGGGCTTTGCAGTGTGCTATCGTAAGCATTTGGACGTCAGGACTGTGCATCAATATGTTCACCAAGGCACCGGGTTCCAAGCAGTTGCCATGCGCGTTCGAAATTTTGATTGCTTTTTTGTTAATGTCTACCTCAAGGCAGGGGAGGGTTTTCAGAGTAGTACCAATGCCCTGATTTTGTCACACTTGATTCCCTTCCTGCGATCGGTGCGCGGAGAATTTGTTGCGGTTGGCGACTTCAATGAGGATTTTGAAATCTTGGCTGGTACCAGCATTGCGCAGGAAGCCAAAGGTCAGTGGATCAGTGCGGGTGAGTCCACGTGCGCCGGCGGTGGCAACATTGATTTTGGCCTGCTGTCGCCCTGCCTTGCGACAGGTGCGAGCCTAAATCTTGATTGGATTACCCCGTTTGCGCCTCACGCCGCTTTGCATTGGACTTTGAGTCTGCAGCACCTTGAGGTAAAATTGCCGCAACTACGCCGATTTAAGTCTGTTCCCGTGCAACCTCAACCTTTTCATCCCCTCCAAGCCACCACCGACTCGGCTGGCCAGCCGGGGTGCCAATTTCAGCCGGCGCAGAATCCTATGATGCTAGGGGTCCGCGTTGTTAATCATGATCTTTCCGGCTTTTTCGCTAACCTTAGTGGGGCCATCGAGCTTTCGGTGTTCGGTGTCATGCAAGGTCGCGGAAGCATCCCAAAGATGATCAGAAGCAAACTTCTGACTCCAGTCATGCCGGCTGCAAGTTGGGGGGGTTCAGAAACGTCCTTTTGGAATAGAGTTGTGGTGTGGCTTGAAGCCTGCGTAAGAAAGTTCCATGCAAGCTCCTTTGCTCTTGGGGCCGCCAAGCGTATACCTGAAATGTGGCATGGCAACCATTCACAACAGGAGGCTTTCGTTGCAGACTTGGTAGCCCTGCTCAGGGATCATAGCGAAGCGTTGGTCCAGCCCTTACTCCAGGTCGCGCGTGAGCAGCGTAAATATCATGCCCAGGCGTGGGCGAAACAAAAGAGCTCATCCTACATATGCTGGTTGAAACACTCCTCCCAGAAGGGCATGAGGCCCCTTTTCAGGAGTGTCAAAGCTGAAGAGGCGATCCACATCAGACCTTTTACGGATGCGCCGGTTCAGGAGCGCATTTACCTCCGATGGAGGCAGTGGTTCGACTTGTGGACGCAGCCTACGGATGTGGATCCTGAGTTGCTTTGCGAGCTTCGCCGCAGGGCTGTTGAACAAGCCGGGTCACTTGACCCCATCCCTTTAGATAAAGCGGTTGCGTACTTCAAGAAAGTACCCACTAAAGCCCCTGGCTTAGATGGATGGACATGTGAAGTCTTGCACAATCTTCAGCCAAACGCAGTGCAGGCAATCCTTGACTTTTTCCGCCACTGTGAGCTTGAAGCGTCGTGGCCGGATCAGTTTGTGTTTTCCCTAATCGCTCTTTTGCCGAAAAGTGACAAGCGAGAACGACCCATTGCGTTAATGCACATTTTGTATCGCTCGTGGGTTCGCCTCCGGTGGAAGCTTGTAGCAGATTGGCAGCGGGCCTACTCCCGGCAGGCTTCCTGGGACAAAGCAGTCCCAGGTAGTCAAGTTTTGGATGTGGCGCTTTCCAGGCTGGTTTTGGGGGAGTCGGTGAGGCATCAGAAACATCACTTGATTACACTTTTTCTTGACCTGGAAACTTTCTACGACCGCTGCCGGTTTGACGACATCATCCGATCAGGTTTCCAACTCGGCTATCCGCCGCTAGTCCTTCACCAGGCAGTTCTCACTTACCTGGGGCCGAGGTTTGTTCAGTCAGAGGGCTCTTTGTGTCCTCCAATCTTTCCCTCGAGGGGGGTGTTAGCTGGTTGTCCAGCTGCGCCCTCTGTCTCGAAGCTGGTGATACACCCGATAGCTGAGCGTCTGATGGTTAAGCGCAGCGTCAGCAATCTTGATATCTGGATTGATGACCTGTCCCTAGACTCGATAAGTAAGTCGGCTTCGCAAGTTGCCAGTGACAGTTTGGTGTTGTTCAGAGGCTTGAGGCGAGACTTAGAGGCTAGAGGTGCGAAGCTGTCAGTTGACAAATCTGCTTTTGTTGCATCTTCGCCAGCGGCGGCTAAAGCCCTACAATCCCTTCTTGAGCCCACTGACCCCAAAGTCAAAACTGTGGCACGTGACCTCGGGGTATCCTCTGGTGGTGCTCGACGCCGTGTTTTGGGAGTTGCAGAGCAAAGACGGCGCAAGGCCATGGGGCGTGCCAAAAAACTTGACAAGCTCAAGATTACCAATTCTGCCCATCGCATCCGTATTGTGCGGGCTTCTGTTTGCTCAGCTGGCTTATGGGGTCACCCCGCGGTGGGGGTGAGCCCTAAACGCCGCAAATACTACCGTACGTTGTGCGCAAAACACGTTGGCAGACAAAAACTTGGTTCCCTTGACATAACTTTCTGGCTCATGCGGCACAAATGTGAAGATCCGCACCTGACCTTGTTGCGTCAGCACATAAGGGCTGTTGCGCGTGTTTTTCGTCGATGGCAAACCTCTGATCCTGATAAATTTGCCAGCACTTGGTCCAGCCTTTGGACCAGGCTCGCCGAGGTGGCTCACCCTTGGAAACGCGTTGCAGGTCCCCTGGCTGCGACCCAGGCTTATCTGCTGGAGTTGGGCGTTTCAGCTCCACAAGCCGCGGAGTGGCAATTTGGCACGCGCGTTTTGCGAGTTGACTGGACTTGCTTGGATGCAGTACGCCAGGTCTGGCAGTGGCTTTGCCCTATCTGGGAGCAGTCGTGCATGGACAGGATCGTTGCCTTGGATGGATGCCAGTGTTTAAAAAATGGCATTGACACCACCGTACCGCGCCGTCTCCTTAAGCGAAGGTTTTTCCATAAAAGTACTGCTGTCAATTTGCAGGCGCTTTGGCAAGGGGCTTTGATTAGTTCATCTAAGCCGGGTTGGTGCAAAATTTGTAAGTGCCCACTTAGTCTTCAGCATGTCTTGTGGGACTGCCCATACATCTCTACCCGGTTCCCTGAGTCGCCTCACCTCGCCAAGGCCAGACTTAGGTATCCGTGGCCCAGTCTTTGGCTTAGGGGTTTGGTGCCTAAGGAAGCCACCGCCTGCGTGCCTGCACTTTCTGCAGTAGGCTCCGTCACCGACGGGTTGTGGAGTCAAAGCACTGTCCTTTCCAGCCGCAACCTTGTTTTTGCTACTGATGCTTCCGGTGGCCCTGGGGCCAAGGATCCGAGGTCCATATGTGTTTCGTGGGCCATTGCGGCTTACCAGATTGAAGAAGGTGTTCCTCAAAGGGTGGCTAGCGTTACTTGTTTCCCGGAGAGTCCCCTGTCGGTGGCTCAAGCTGAGCAACAGGCCGTCCGTGAACTTTTTGCTCGTGTAGAAGGCGCTTTTGACGCGACCATTGACTGCAAAAGTATCACATCCATCTTGAAGAAGGCCACGCCTCCTATGGAGGGCCCTGTTGACTGGGGAAATGTGTGGCAAGAACGTGACAGAGCAGACTTGCATTGGGTTCCCAGTCACAAAACGAAGGAGTACTTCGCTGAACGTAACATCCCGGAATGGCGCCGTTTGATAAATGAGGATGTTGATATGCTTTGTGGAAAACGTGCCGCGCAGGCTCATTCAACACTCCACAGCTGCACTTTGTGTGAAGTTGACCAGCTGTGCGAAGATGTTTGCCTTCATCTTGCTCGCAAAATAGGCCATATTCTTTTAAGTAGGAAGGACAAATCCTTCCCGTGGGTTATGCAACGCAACCTTCAGCATGACGGTGTGGACCTAAGTCCTTCTTTGGCTAAAGTCAAGCCCAGCGCAAACTTTGTAAAGCAGACAGGCAAAGCCTCGGTTGCAGTTCCTAACAAAAAACAGCGCCTAAAGCAGTTGCTTGAGCACCCTGATCCTAGTATGGGTCAGAGTAGTGCGGCGCCACGAAGACCAAAGCCCCAAGTCCTCTCGTGAAGGAGGAGGTGGCTCGGGCAAACCCTGCCTCGCTACTAAACAGGAATCCAGAAGCCCGACAAGTCACAAAGACACCTATCCCAAATGTGGGGCCAGTGGAGCAAGCCGTGGTGATAGCGCCGAAGAAGCGTTTAAGGGACCCTATGTGCTTCATGAGGAAGGTCCGAAACGTCACAAGGCTCCAAGTGGTGGGCGCGCCAGTCAGCGGGAAATCCGGTGCGGTTTGGCAGGCTTCCAGTAGGCTCATATCGTCCTCACCCAGTGGGTCTGCGGGGAGACTCGACTGCAGCATAAACTTCATTTGAGTAACAATCCTGGCATACTGAGAGACCATCCCGATAGGGGAGTCAGGATAAACCTGGTGCCCAAAAGTGAGCACAATGTCCGCCAGGACCATGCTGAGGTCGTAGCTTCTGCCTAGTTTGGTTTGGGTCTCATCCTGATCTGGCACCCGTACCCATCGGCACGTTTCCATCCACCTGCCTGCAAAGCTACGCAGTGGCCGCCCGAGCAGGTGCTGCAACGTGGGACCTGGTGGCATAAGTAGCCGAGGGACCCCGCCTGTCAGCTCGAAGCGGCACGCCTCCGAGTACCGACATGCGTATAGAATGGCAGCAAGCTCAGGAGGGAGGCGCATGGATGAGTGCCACTAAGGCCGTCAATAATTTTGCCGTTTCATGTACGGTGTGCAATCTGTATATCGAGCAGTGTAATGCACCTGATGTGTTTAACAGGAAGGTTGTCAACCCTTGTCAGGACATCCCAGCTGATCCGCCCGAGGGTTGGGTTGTCCATGCTTCGCATGATATGCTTAATAAGGGCTCCTTCTTCATTTGCAGCAAATGTCTTGCCATCGGTAAGATTGCAGCGAGCTCCGCGTCAAAGGCCCTTCGGGAGCCGTGCCGTGGCCTCGCCCGCAAGATGAACAGCGACTTAAGCAGGAAGGCTCATGCAAAAGTTGCGGCCAAGCAAAATCATTCCATTTTTGCGGTCTTTGGAAAGCAGTCTTTGCCTAAGGGGCCGCGAGCTGACAGTGATTTTGAGGGCCTCGTTGCTCCAGCGCCTCAGACTGTGCCGAAAGCGAAAACTGTTGCTACTAAGCCCAAACCTAAGGCTCCCCAAACTGTGCCTAGGCAAACAATGCTTTCTTTTCAGTAACAAAGTCCAGTTGCACTGTGCCGGGTAGTGCCTTCTTTCCTTGTCTGAGTTTCCCTGGAGAGGTGGCATTTTTCTTCAAAAACCCAACCTCCCCGTTCTCGCGCCGAGAACCAGGGGGGTTGGAAATACCTAAACATGCGGGGCAGTGCGGGGGCAATGCGAGAGGACTCCGAGTGATTCTTGCGCTTCAACCCTACCCCATTTACAACGAAAGAAAGTGCCAAAGGCTCCTGGTGCCAGGTCGGTTGCTATCGCCCGGGGGTCTTCAGCTCCAAGTGCCAAGTCCGTTGCTTTCAATCGGGGGCCTGAAGCTCCTAGTGCCAAGTCGCTTGATTTGCTTGGGGGACTGCAGCGCCAAGTTGCTGTCACTTGAGGGCCTGAGCTAGAAGTCGGACCTTCGTACTTGCAGGTGCGAGTGGAAGTGATGCTTGCCGTGATTTTTCCCTTGGCCTCCCCTGCGGCGATGGGGGTGTTAGGATTGGTTTGGAAGGGTTTAGGATGAATCTTGAGCGTCTGCAAAAATGTGAGACTGTGGAATGGCCAGAGGCTTGTCCAAATTTTCACTTGTGCTTCCTTTTGTTTCATGGTTCCTGGCAGAATGTGTGAAGGATATCTTGGGCTCATAGCCATTTGCAAATGAAGGCAAGACCACCACTATGCTACACAATCGCACAACTTCCCAGAGATGCGAGACCTGGAAACGCCGCTTTGGCTCCACATCACGCGGTGTTTCCCCGTTAAGCAGTGCCTGGCTGCACCGCCCTTGCCCCGCAATCACGCCGGTATCCCAAGAAGCACGGTTGCATTGCGTCACTCTTGCTCCGCAATCGCGCGCTGTAACCCTGATATGCAGGTCCTGGATTGCTCCACTCTTACTCTGCAGTCAGGCGCCATAACCCGCTAAGCAAGGCAGTGCAAAGCGTGTTCTGCAAAGGGTTTCCCCAAGCAATCCCTGCAGCAGTCCATGCAAGCAGTCCCTGCAGACAGTCCCTGCAGCAATTTCTGCAGACAGTCCCTGCAGCAATCCCTGCAGCAGTCCCTGCAAGCAATCCCTGCATACAGTCCCTGCAGCATCCCTGCAGACAGTCCCTGCAGCAATTCTGCAGAAAGTCCCTGCAGCAATCCCTGCAGCAGTCCCTGCAAGCAATCCCTGCAGACAGTCCTTGCAGCAATCCCTGCAGACAGTCCCTGCAGCAATCGCTGCAGACAGTCCCTGCAGCAATCTCTGCAGACAGTCCCTGCAGGCATTCCCCTGCAGCCAGCCTTGCAGTTTGGGTATCTTCCTTCTGAGCGATTTTGCTCTTCGTGAGGACCGCAGTCATACGAGGAAGTAGCAAATTTGCAAGCACAACGGGAGCAGTCCAGAACCTTTAGGTCCTGCTGCCGTTCACTTGTTCACAAGGCGAGCGCAATTTTGACTGAAGCTAAGGCCAAACCAGTAAAGGGACCGACTAGCTGTAGTTTTGCAAGTAGTCTTGCTGATGACGCCGGGATTGCGCGAGAGGATGCTGCATGCCCGTTGAATTCGTGCCTCCTCTTGTGTTTTGTCTCTTGCGGGCGTACAGCAACTTGCAGACTGAGTGAGCTGGCGTGTGGCAGTGGCCCCTGGCGGTGCGAGGCTTGCCCCCGTCAGGAAAGTGCTGCCTCTGGATCGCTACTCATTGCCATGTTTTGTGCATTGTACAGTTTCCTTGTTGAGCCGTAGGTTCCTGTCCGTACAAGCAAACTTTCGTGTGGAGCATGGTCGTGTAGGAGCCATGCACCTGGGTCGGTCCGGGCAGCTGGTGGTGGCTGTACAGGGCAATCCAGCCGTTCCCTCTCTCTTGTTTCTGTAGGATTCTCGGCCTTTCGGCCGCGCGTGCAGTCGCTTGCAGAAGTAAAATTCACCTGTAGTGTTTGCCCAGTTGGTGCCATGTGGTGTTTGACCATACAGAGAGAAGCATGAGAGTTTGACTGCTGCATGACTTGGCATGAGCATGTTTGGTTTGTCCCAAAGCCCTTAAGCATGTGTGGCATGTCTTGCTTGACTTTGGCATGTTCTTGTCTTGTTGGCATGGCCTAGGATGAGTTCACTTGGAACTGCTTGAGAGCAGTAGTGAAGAAGTGCGTGTCAGAACTCTGAGGTTCTGTCTTGTTGTAACTCACTCCGTGTCCCCGCCACTTCGTTCGTTGCCGTTGGACGTGTAGGATGGGAGTAGGAGTGCAGAGTGGACTCTGAAGCTTCGCTGTTTTGCTGTTCGGAAGTGACCTGAAGTCCCCAAGGTGTAGACCAAAGCAGTTGCATTGCTCTTTTGCTTTACCTCCTTTGTAGAACAAAGTTGAGATGGAA
Organism: Symbiodinium natans; assembly: GCA_905221605.1. Taxonomy (NCBI): domain Eukaryota; class Dinophyceae; order Suessiales; family Symbiodiniaceae; genus Symbiodinium; species Symbiodinium natans. The sequence goes on from CAJNDS010000187.1 coordinate 67,605, forward strand.
TTCGTAGCTTTTTGGAGCCCTTAGCTCTTGGAGAGAGCTTGCTGCAAGAACTGAAGCTTGCTGAACACTTTGGTGTTTGGCTCAAGTGCAAAGTGAAAAAGAGACTGCTGCGCGAGCTCTGCTTTTCACAGAATCATACAACCTCGATGTTGAGTAACACGGACAAGGGTGAGATTGGCAACAAGACCAGCGTACCTTACCCTACAACGAGAAGCTGCTTCACGGACTGACCAAGGGGCAGGCACGTGACGCTGCAAGGTGGACTGTGTGCGAGGCCATAGACTGCCACAGTGGCCCTCTGCCTGCTTGTGAGGAGAGTCCATTCGGGCAGGCCAATGATGCTCATGAGCAAGTCGCCCGCCCAGAAGCTGTCTTGCAGGAGTTTGATTGGCAAAGTCAGCTGTATACGGTGAACGCAGTCGGAGGAGGCGGAGGCTCGCGAGTGGGAAGTCTCCAACTGCATGGACGTCGTAAGTGCATTCGTCAAGAGGCGTGACTCCAAAGAACGCTCCGGCGTGTTCCCCAGTGGGAATCGCGAAGAAGGGCATTCCCCTCAAACCTTCAGAGAGAAGACGGAACCAATGCGAGTTTACTGATGCAAGACAGGCCACAGACTGGATAGCCAATTGGCGCCAATGAAGCATGTGCCAATGAAAGTCTAGGCCGCCCGAGACCTGGCCAATCTTTATTTCTTGGCTTAAGCTCCATCCCAGCCAAGCTTGGAAGGCATCAGCGGCATTTTCAGTGCCATGAACGCTCTGCAGTGGCAGGGCAAGAACAACTTTGATGGTGCAGAGATCCACGAGAAGGCGTTGCGCGACTGACGATGCCAGTCTTTGCACAGGGTCCTCTCCACCTCCGCAAAGAGGAATTAGAGGGTCATTGCCTAGGACCAGCGTCAAGGCCACGGGGGACAAATCCAAGGACAGAGCTTGCGGCAGAGCAAGAGTACGGGCGTACTCAAGCTGCCTTGGGTCGCTGTCAAGGCAATCTTCCTCTGTTGACATGCTCAAGTTGGGCCGTAAGGCAACGAGTCGTATAGTGTGGCGGCAGGAAAGTGACGTTGCGGAGCAGCCTCAGACCCCCATGAGCCAAAGCACTACTACGCTAGTGTGAGCCAAAAGGCGGCAAGGAGACGTTGCCAACAGCAAAGCCAGCCGTCCTAGCATCAAAGTAGGCTGTGGGAGGCAGAGACCAATTTAAACAGGTGACCTTCGAAGGTGAGGCACTTGTACTTTAGAAGTACCCTTGCATCCTCATGGAACGCTGTTTGGATTTTGGTACATGTGTCCGCAACAAAGCCCTGCTCATCGCAAAGTACGAAAGCCCGACTTTCAAGGTAACCACTCCGTTGCCGCATGTGTTGCACAATTAGTATTTGCAGCATTAGCACCGGCAGCATTGGATCAATTGTGAGATTGAGAGGGAGCATCCCATCAGGCGGATTGACAATACAGAGGCGCCTGCTAAAGTAAGACCCTACCAGGACCGGATGCGCCTCTACCATGTGCTCAAAGGAGGGGAAGGCAACAGCAATAAAGACCGTGCCAACAGGCCAATCAACAAGAAAGCTGACTAATGGGACAGCAAAGGTCAGTCCCTGGACAACTACTTGGATTTGCACCAGATTGAGATCAAGTCGGAAGGCCATGTTCTCCAGGAGGAGCGGAAGAAGTTCAGCGCCTAGTTGGGTAGATTCGAGGAGGTACCATTCTCCGTGTGTGTATGGTGAACAACACATGGTGTACTTGAGCATACACCCAAACTCAAGTCCAACTTCAACGAGGACGAAGGTGGCGATTTGGCCAACGAAAGCACAGGTCGCACCAAGACCCTGTTCGTGAAAGGCGCAGGCCGTTTGGGTGGTGAACTGGTACTCTTGCACTCGTGGCGCACCGGTGCCATTCTCAGCTGGGAGGGGCCCAAAGGGGCGTTTAAGAACGCCAGGCCAAAAACCATGATGGGTGGCACGAGCAAGCAGGGTGGGAGGTGACCTTTGGTATGCGAGAAGAGGTGCATGAAGACGGAAGACAGGCAGACAGGGCAGCGAGCTCAACCGAAGAAAGAACACCTCGTAGCTGCCCAGGGTGGTAGTGGCAATTCTGCAAGATGCATGCAATGTTACCGGGAGCGCAATTATATGCGCCTGCCCGATGTGGCCAGCAAGTACATTATGCCACGCCACACTCACCGACCCCATAGCGCGCAGATTTTGCAACCCCCATTGCTGCCACTCAAGGCATCCGCATCCATCCATCTCCCTTAACTGGAGGGCAAGTCCCTTGGACCAACAGCGGTGGATAAGCTGGAGAGCAGCCCCAACCAATTCGGAGGACTTTACGTCGGCATCCAAGTGTGCACGAATGGAGACCGTGCCAGCCAGCTGCATAATGCAAAAGGCGATACTGGTCTCCAAAATGCAGAATTTGTTGTCATACGAGAAGAGGCAGAAGGGCCTGAACCAATAGTTATTACAAAAAACGTTTCGTTCAAAACGAAATCTTGCAATTATCACTGCACTTGCAAGCTCCGTTCTTACTCTTTTTCCAATGGTGACGTTGGGAGAGCTTCGCGTGTTGCAAAACTGTGGCTGCTCACAAGCCAGCTTTACAGCACAGTGTAACGCCACGCAAACCTGCACTTAAAGTTACCATTAGCATGGTCTGAGAGACAGGGAGTTGCTGCCGTGTTGCAGGCCCTGCCAATCAAACGTGTCTTCTCCCGGAGTCGTACCGCTGGCATTTTGGGTGGAATGGGTGGGCTTAAGAATTTCTACTTGGTTCTGCTCGGTTCTATGATTATTTTTGAATTTTTATGGGTTCTTAAGCAGTGGGTTTGGGGTTCAGGGTTAAGGGGGGTAAAGTTAGTATAGTGTGCACTTCTGGCTGCCATGCCCCGCGTGTGGTGGGTTTCTGTTGCACTTTTCTTCAGGGCTGGCTTTAAACTGGAGACTCCTCCAAGAGGTTTGCTAACAGTGCGGCCGTGCAAGCTTGTCTTCGCTTTCCGGTACACAGACTGGTGGTTCCACACCTTGCGCAGATTTTGCTACATGGCTTGGCCATTATATCGCTGGAATGGAAATGCCGCTCAGGTTGCCGCCATGAGTAGTAGCCCTTACTACTGTAGTTGCTGCGCTGGTTGTGGCCAAATGGATGTTATTTAAAGATAACCCTTCTGCTTTAAAGTTCTGCTGCTGACGCTCTGCTTTGTCGTGCCGGGGCCTTGACAGGGGAATTTGCTTCGCATTTTTCTTGTGTGTGGAGCCGGAGGCAGGTTCCACGCCTGTTCGGCAAAATGTGGACTTCCACGGGCTGTGCCCCCCGTGATGGTCATGTGACAAATTTGCCACTCTGTAAGAGTCTTTTAAGCGTTATAGCTTCTGGCCAGTGCGGTGGTGGGCTCCATGTGCTTTGTCAAGGGAGGCAGCCTTTTCTTGTGGCCGACACTTCTTCTGTAATCTACAGTTGCAGCCGTGGCAACAGAAAATAAGGCAGACTCACTGCATCCAGCACTTCGCATCTAAGGCAAGTAGGGAAGTTCAAGTTAAGTGCAAGAATAAGGGAGTTATTCTTGCAGAACGGTTTACCTCTCTGGCTGAGCAATCACCTGCAGTGAGGGTGAAGTCCAAAGGGCTGAGATGCGCGCAGCTGTAAAGGTCTGCGTTCCGGCCATTCTGATATTCGTCTCCTCACTGTTTAACCTGTGGCTACTGAGCGTAGTTATGGATGCACTTCAACTCTTGTTTCGGTTGGCGCATAATGTTGCTCAAGCCGTCAACACTGCTCTGAAGCTTGTATAGTTTGTCTAGTGTGCACTTCTGATGCTCCCGCCCACCCTCCTGGCAGGGCTCCATGTGCTTTGTCAAGGGAGGCAGCCTTTCCTTGTGGCCGACACTTCTTCTTTACTTCTTCTCTTTTGTCAAGGGAGGCAGCCTTTCCTTGTGGCCGACACTTCTTCTCTAACCTACAGTTGCAGCCGTGGCAGCAGAAAATGAGGCAGACTTACTGCATCCAGGCACTTCGCATCTGAGGCAAGTACGGTTGGTAACAGGCCTTCTTTCCAGAGCGCACATACTGCCAACCTAGCAGTTGAAAGTCAAGATCGACAATTTGGGATTCTCAGGGCCTCGTCAGCAATCCCACGGAAAAACAAAGATTTCGTTCCCATTGCCCAGATGGTATTTTGGTTGCACATAAACAGCTAAATTTAGCAGCACCGAAAGGAAGTGGCTTGCCTGTGCTAAGGTCTAAGGCAGAGAAAGCAAGAACCCTAAACCCTAAACCCTAAACCCTAAGTTAGCAGCTGTGTGTGTAACTGTCCACACACCCAGCTTCAGCTGATGCCTGCAAATCACAACGTTCCGGACGAGGACTGCGCAGTCCCGTGCAAGGGTCTGCCATCTCTCGCCTTCTTGCTCCGCAGATATGGTTCAGGGTTTTCAGGTTTAGGGTTTAATTGGGGTTCCTTCCGGGTACACCTTCAACAGAGGGGCGTGCGTGATAGCCATCAGCCTTGACTCAAGACTTGCAGCTCAGCAGGTGAAGCTTCCACGGCACGATCGTGGGCGTCATGCTAGGCTTGCAAAGTCGAGAAAGTGCACGCACAAGTTGGCTTCCGATTGAGTTTCTCCATGAGTTCTTATGCTTCCGTGGGCGCAGATGTGCTGCGATTTTGGGAATCCTAGAAGTGCTTTTCTTTGTCATCATCGTGGCAGTCGCGGAAGTGTGACTGCTTTTTGCATGACAAGCAATATATTCAGTATTATGAAGAATGGCGTTTGGCTACTGTTCTCAGCCCCGTACCAAAGAAAGTGTTGCAAAAATAGGGCCTTCTGATATTCCACTGCTTGTTCGTGGGGCAATGTTGCCATGGAAGGCGCGAAGAAGATGTGCGCAGCCATTTTGGACCACAACCAAGTTTTGTGTCTCGTGCCTTGAAGCATCCAAAGCCAAGCTTACCATGCGCCTGCTCCTTGCTCTTTTCGCTCTCCTACCTGGCGCGGTGGCAGAGGTGTCCCTCAAGGACCGCATGACGGCAGCGGTGGCCCATGGTTTGGCCAAGGTACGTGCAAATCATTCCATTGCCAACAAATCCAGGAGACTCTTCACTCCAGGGGATATTTTGCCTTTCGATTTTGAGCTGGACCCCGTGGAAATGTCAGATTGCACGACGCCGACCTTGTTGGGAGGCACCGGTGGCGACTGCTTTTCGATCTGCTTCTTCACTACGTGGCTGTGTGAAGGCATCTTCGACATAGCTGACAACATCTGCGATGCGTACGCCGATGTTGGCAGTGTCGGGATTGGCGCGGCCGTCTCCGCCGGCGTTGCCGCAGTAATTCCAGGGGTGCTCTGGGACTTGCCGATGGCGGCAACCATGGGGCTGTTGGCGAAAGAGTTCGTCGAGCCGCTCTTTGACCAGGCCACCGAAGACTCCTTCTCAGGGGTTTTGTGTTTGCTAGTGTTGTAACGGCAAGAAGGATGGAAGCCTCAAACGTGGGTTTTTTGTTTTTCCTGTTGCTGGGCGTTGCGCTGAGAGGTCGTGGAGAGGGTGTGCCAGCCCACTGACACCCTCGGCGACACGATTTCACTCACGGATGAGTGCATGGATGCCATGAAGCATTTTGGAGGCTCGTTGTGAGCATATGCATAGACTATGGCATATATATATATATGTATGCATATATCTTTATTGCTTTATTTCTTTCTTTCTTTACTTACTTACTTACGTATTTATTTATTTATGGGTTTATTTATTTATGAGTTTTTGACTTTATTTATATATGATTTTATTTTAACAAACTGTATACACATATGTTATAAATACACATATGTTTGGACGCTTGTTGCAACAGCTTCACCATTGGTCTTCACTTACTCGCGTCGCGGCAGCTCCTAAACTCCAAGCCCTAAACCCTAAACCCTAAACCCTAAACCCTAAACCCTAAACCCTAAACCCTAAACCCTAAACCCTAAACCCTAAACCCTAAACCCGAGTTCTTTTGCCTGGAGGCACCTTTGAGGGCATTGTTGAGAAGGCGGGCACCGACCTCAACGGCATGCTGACAGGCGGGGGTCTCAAACGTGCTTAGAGAACCTTCAACCCGAGCTTAGCATCCTTTGTTGTTAGGGTTTAGGGTTTAGGGTTTAGGGTTTAGGGTTTAGGGTTTAGGGTTTAGGGTTTAGGGTTTAGGGTTTAGGGTTTAGGGTTTAGGGTTTAGGGTTTAAGGTTTAGGGTTTAGGGTTTAGGGTTGTGTTCTTTTGTCATTGGCCTGCTTCCCCTTCTCAAGATCTGGTTCCCTTTCGTATTCCAAGTGTGCCAGTTTTGTTTTCTTTAGTGTTGGGAGGCAACTACAAATATCTAGCAACCCCCTAAACCCCAAACCCTAACCCCTAACCCCCAAACCCTAAACCCTAAACCCTAAACCTTAAACCCTAAACCCTAAACCCTAAACCACCACATATGGATGTGGGTTTAGAGTGGTAGAACAGTCAAGAGCACTCCTGTGCCGGGTCGCGAGACTGCTGTCAGCATGAGCAATCAGACCCATAGCTTGGGTTTAGGGTTTAGGGTTTAGGGTTTAGGGTTTAGGGGTTTCGGGGTTTAGGGGTTTAGGGTTTAGGGTTTAGGGTGCTAAAATCGTTATTAAGGACTGTTAGTATAAGGGGGGACATCCCAACCAATAGCGTCCTTCAGCCCATGAATGTTGAAGCCAGTCCTTCGCGCCATGCAGAATGCACGCAGGCAACATTCAAGACTGCTGTAGCACCGTGATGCGTCGGCGTCGACGGCTCGGCTACTGCAGCAACGTGGAACGCCGGCGCTGCCGCGTTGACTACAACCCCATCACGGATTTCGATGACTGCTACAACCCCGAAGATGAGCTCGAGGAAGAGCTGTGAAAGTCGCACCTTTGTGTCGCTAGAGTGGTAAGAGCAGGTCTGTTGCGCAGAGTTGTTTTGGTTGCATCAGTGCCGAAGCCTCCGCTCGTCTTGCTATAACGAAGTGAAAGCATCTATGATACGTTGCACGGCTGGAAACCCTAAACCCTAAACCCTAACCCTAAACCCTAAACCCTAACCCCTAAACCCCAAACCCTAAACCCTAAACCCTAAACCCTAAACCCTAAACCCTAAAGGTTGCCTTGTTTCAGGAGTCATACGAAGAGGGCATCACCATCACTGTGGAGAGTGCTATCAACTTGCCCGACAAGGACGTGAAGCGCAGGGTGTCGCGGTTTGCTGGTTAAATCTTGGGCTACTATCCGCTTAAGAACCCCAAAAGAAAGCATAATCATCCCTATAGTACCCTTAGCAAGGAAGAGTGCTTTTTCTTTTTTGGTGGTTCTTAAGCAGTTTGTAGTGGGGTTGCCTGATGAGGACACCTTTGGCGAAACTGACCCCTACATCATCTGCGAGGATGAGGCGCGCGGTCCTTCGGTGCTTGGTTGCGCAGCCGCCACACGCCATTCCTCTCGCGCACAAGGGGTGCCAAGATGCCTGAAAAATGTACTGAAATCTAGTCGTAGAATATATTTCAGTAGAGAAAAGATTAAAATATATTTCAGTAGAAAAAAGATTAGAATATATTTCAGTAGAAAAACGATTAGAACACATGTCAGTAGAAAAAAAGAGCAGCATTTTCTCCTTTACAGTATCTTCTGGCGACATTAGCAAGCAGCCCGCAGAGCCCTTGTGCACCCCCATCCTGCCTAAGCACAGTCGCATGTTTTCCCGCAGCATACTCGGATTTTCTCTACGTTGATGCGTGTTGGTAGAATATATTTAGCATACGTTCTAGCTATACCATGCCTACAGTCTCCCCCAGACCCCCGGGAAGGATCCAAAAAGTAGGACTTCACATAGTGCCCTGTGCTACTGGGTCATTCTTAGGACCCCACTTGTAAGCTCCTTTAAGTACCCTAACGTTGCAATTGCTATATTGGTTGGTGGTTTCTTTAAGTAGGGTTTATGTTTTGTAGGGGGCTTCTTATTCCGGTATCTAGGGGCTATATTGAGGTTAGGGTTTAGGGTTTAGGGTTTAGGGTCTAGGGTTTAGGGTTTAGGGCTTAGGGTTTAGGGTTTAGGGTTTAGGGTAAAAGGGTAGCTGACAAAGAGGCCACCGGCCATTATAATACAATAAGTGCAGTTATAAGTGGGTTACTAAAGTACCATGAACCTCCAAGCAGGGCTCTGGGACATAGGTCACCCTAAACCCTAAACCCTAAACCCTAATCCCTAAACCTTAAACCCTAAACCCTAAACCCTAAACCTAAACCCTAAAACCTAATCCCTAAACCCTAAACCCCAGACCCTAAACCCTAAACCCCAAACCCTAAACCCTAAACCCCCCATGTTTGGTCAGGATGGTGGTGACAGCTTTGAGACAGAGGCTATCGACGAGGGTGGCAGCCATCCTGTTTGGAACAGCGGCGGCTCGGGCTGGTTGGAGGAGCCCCGCGCGTACTTCTCATAACATGGATCCCCTGTATTGTATGAAATCATATGATATGATCAAGTTGTATGATATTTTATGATATTACATGATATTGTATGATATTCTGTGGTATTATATGATATTGTATGATGTTATATGCCATCCAATGTTGAGAGATTCCCTTCTGGAGATTCGGGTCTTGGCAGCTGTTCTGGAGCCCACAGCAACCCCGACTCAAGAGTAGATCCCCTTCAGGCTGCACCTCTCACACAAAGGCTTCCTTCCCCCCTTTTTCGGTTTAGGGTTTAGGGTTTAGGGTTTAGGGTTTAGGGTTTAGGGTTTAGGGTGAAACCCTAAACTCCTAAAGCCAAAAAATGAACTCTTCTTATCGGTTTCTTTATCGGGGGGTTCAAGGGCGTATGTAACCCAAGGCTCCCTAATACTCCCAACTACTCGCGAAGGCTCTCTAGCTCTTGTGCTAAAAACCTAAGTTCCTAAGAATGACCCGATAGTAGTATAGGGTCTACTTGGGGTGCTTTTTTTGGATCCTCCCAGGGGCCGACCCTAAACCCCAAACCCCGAACCCCGAACCCCAAACCCCAAACCCCAAACCCCAAACCCTAAACGCTAAACCCGAAACCCTAAACCCTAAACCCTAAACCCCCCATGTTTTGTTGTCATGGGCCTCCTTTCCACCATTTTCAACTTAAACCCTAGACCCTAAACCCTAAACCCTAAACCCTACACGCTCCTTCGACTCCCTTGCAGGACTGGGAGAAGGGTGAGGATGTGGAGTGTGAGATCTGGGATGAGGCCACCGGTAAGATGCTGGTTAGAGTATCAGGGTTTCGGGTTCAGGGTTTAGGCTCTGTGGTGCTTTACTGTAACTTTAAATCTTTAGCCTTTTGGGTCTATCGGGTTTCTTAATATGGCAGCTAGAAATTTAATTTCTAGCTCCCCTTCTGAGTGGAGCCAAGTAGGGTATACTTTGGCGCATGCTCCTACCCTACCATATTATACTCGCCGTAGTTTATGGCCAGAGTCACAGAGATCTGGGTTGCGCTTTTGTAACTCTCTTATAAATGGCTGTCTATCTTGGCTGCAAGCTCTATCTATGGGGAGAAAGGAAAAAGCCTGCACAGAAAGGGGGCGACCAGGAGACTGCAAGCCCTAAGTCGTAGGTGCGCCTTAAACCCTAAACCTTCAAGCCCTAAACCCTAAACCCTAAACCCTAAACCCTAAACCCTAAACCCTAAACGCTAAAATCGACAGTATAGTATGCCAAGGACTCCCTCTTCGGGAATCCAGATGAGTATATCGGCAGCTTTGTCATCCCGTCGTCTGTGCTGGATCACGTTGAGGATCGGATCTCGGGCTTTAAGGGGTTCAGGGTTTACCCCCTCCTCCCCACCTGTTCTTGGCAAACGCTCTAATTCCTAAAGCCTGAACCCTAAATGCTGGTAGGAGTATAGGCGCCCTGGGACCTTTTGATGAGCATCCAGTAGACCCAAATGCATAAATGAGTGAAGTTCCCTATAATAGGGAACTTTATACGTAGAGAATAATTCTCCCCTTCCCCCGCCTGAAGGCCGTACTCCGTTTCCCTACTTGGAGGTTCATGGTACTTATTCACCAGGTATACCTGTACTTATAACTGTACTTACAACCAGATCAGGGCACTCAGGGGGCTTATAAGTGGGTTATAGGTACAGTTGGAATTGATTAATAAGTACCATGAACTTCCAAGTATCTTTCAACAAACAAGTCATCTCACCCGACATGTGTTAGTGTTCTGGTTATTCGGCGCCGCCCCTAGCCCACTGCGACCGAAAACCAGACCCTGAAACCCTGAACCCTGAACCCTGAACCCTGAACCCTGAACCCTAAACCCTAAACCCACGTCCACTACCGGAGGATGATGACGGAGATGCGGAGGTGAAGTTCGATGTGGCCGTTCAAGAGGACGACTCCTGGTGGCCTTTCGGAAAGCGCCTGAGAGGGAACCTTTCCAACTTAACCAAGGCGGGAGAAGAACGGGTTTAGGGTTTAGGGTTTAGGGTTAAGGGTTAGGGGTTTAGGAGTTCAGGGCTGCTGCTGCTGCTGCTCCTGCTGGGTTGCTGCTGCTGCTGGGTTGCTGCGGTTGCTGCGGTTGCTGCAGTTGCTTCTGTTAAACCCTAAGCCCTAAGCCCTAAGCCCTAAACCCTCAACCCTAAACCCTAAACTCCCTTGAGGCTGGTCGGACGGGAGGAGCCCGAGTCTCCGGCTCCGCCAGCAGAGGAAGTCAGCAGCGCGCTGACTGTCCAGAATCCTGGAACACTCGACGCTGCAACTTGCTAGAGTTTAGGGTTTAGGGCTTAGTTAGGATTTAGGGTGTAGGGTTTAGGGTTTAGGGCTTTGGGCTTAGAGTTTAGGGTGGTAGCGCAGTGGTGTCCTTTTGGCCTGGTTTTTTGGTTCAGGGCTCCCTTTTAACGTACCCAACCCCAAGAAGTGCACCTTTCTTACAAGATGGTTACTGGGTTACCAAGGCAACAAGGAAGCCACGATGCGCAAGAAGCTGCCAAGTGGCAACTATTTGCGAGGTTGCCCCAAGTGCAACATCTACACGCCCTGCGTGGATGGCAAAAAGCCTGTGGACACCTTCCAGACGATCGACTTCGGTAAACAATACTTTACTAACTGCGGCTTCTTTGCTGCTGCATAAACTAATATACTCAACTTAGATTGACTAGCATGTTTTGATGCTTTGACGTGCAGCCGGTCAGGACCGCGAACTTCGGGCAGGTGCAATTCTGCCCCAATCGCCACAATTTCCGCCCACGCGCTGGATATGGTCCTGCACAGCATAAGATGGCCACAGATTTGGTTATCCCAAACGAGGTAGGGAGTGGGAGCCTTTTCCCCTAGACCCTAAACCCCTAAACCCTCCCGCTAAACCTTAAGCCCTTAAACCCGAAACCCGTTGCCATTAAAAGTTGCCGTGGCAGGGGCCTGCTCTGCTTGAGAAAATCCGACGTGCTCTCATGTTTGTTTCTCTCTCGAAGTTTTAATCTTCCCAGCACTGCTAGCTGTGTTTTTCTAGTAGATCTACGGCGAGGTCGTGTATCAGAAGCTCTTGCTATAGCTACAGATGCAGACTTCAGAACTTAGGACTTTCTATCGATGGAGCATCATGTTTAGCACAATCTGCAGTCTCCGGGTTAGCTCTTCTCATTGCCACACCCTCCCTGAACCTTAAACCCTAAACCCTAAACCCTAAGCCCTAAACCCTAAAAAAGAAAGCAGAAGCGGAAGCCAGGCCTTTTTGTACTCGCCGTACAGCTCCAATCCAATTAGGATTAATTTAGGTCAGGGGCAGCCTGGAGACGATTTGTTAGCGCTGCCTGCTGCATGCCCTCCAGCCCTGCTAGGCAGAGCCCTGACATATGGAAGCTTGAGCAACATATCAGATACATCAGGAGTTTTTGGCGCCAAGTGTACTGGCGCATGACCCTTCACACATCTGTATGCATGTCTGTCAAGACAAGTCATGACACTTCATAAAAATCGAGTGTTGACGGAACACTTCGTCGAACATCTCAGTACAACTAGGCAAGGAGAGCTGCCACATTGAAACTAGCTGATGGCCCGAATGGCCTTCATGCGTTGCATCATGAAAGCGCACGCCAAAGCTGACATCCCTCGGACTGTGTATGCAGCCGCTGGTTGTAGCGGGATCCCAGATTGGTTAAGAGCAGCCCCTATTCCCAGCTCGTCGCAAGAAATGATTCGGAGAGCCTGCACATACGCAATGCCAGCCCCTATTGGCCAAGGAAGTTGCGTCTGCTCAGTTCTGCATGTGTAGAATGCAAAACCCAAGATGAAACCCAGAAGAATGGCCGAAAGGAACCACAAGGGTGGGATTGGATGCCCACAGAAAAGAGTCCTGCTGCACTGCATGAGACCTGAAAAGGATTCCCCCAATCAGGCCTTGATTTCCAGCTCCTCTTGCAGATGTGCAAGCAAAATGCCCTGGCGATCTTTGCACGCCCGTGGAGTGGCAAGACCCTCGCTCCTGAGCACTTCCAGAAGCTGGCGGCCTTCCATGGACTCCACAGCAGAAACGATGTCAGCCCAAGCTTTCACTGTTGACAGGTCTGAGATAGTCCCATCCAGCACTTTGGCAGCCAGGCGCTTTTGAGGCCCTGACAAAATGACATTTTCTGCAGTTTTTCCAGCTGGCGGGGCAGGCTTCGCATGTGCACCTGTGGATTGCAACCTTTCCCAGAGACGCTGTTCGAGTTCTTTCAACTCCTTGTGCTTCTGTTCTTCAATAGCAGCTTGCTCAGTCTTCTCCTTGAAGGCACGAAGCTCGGATAGCTCCTGCTTGAGTTTGGAAGCTTGCCTGGAACGCTTGTGAGTGTCTGCAGATGACGAACGAGAAGATCCTGAAGAAGCATCCCCACGGTGCGAGCGCTTCTTGCGGGAATGACGCCGAGCTGAATTTTCCCGATCTCCCATCCACATGGCATAAGCCATTCCAGCATCAAAACTCGAGGAGCTACCTTTTCCACCCCAAGACTGCTGATGGCCACCAGACCAGTTGCTACGGTTCCAGTTCTTAGACGACCACTGATTGTACTGGCCTTTGTTGCCCCCCTTGCCCCATGTCGCCTCAAGGTGGCGAGGGAACAGCAGGAACCATAGCAAAAAGCTAGTTGAGACCATCATGCTGCTCACTGTCTCTGACAACAGGCTGCAACTTGCTTGAACATTGGATCGCGGACAGCGTTGCGAAGAAAGCACACTGTATCATGCACCCTTGCAATATACACAGTGAAAAGCACCTTTGCCAATGCTCTGCTGCTCCATCCACAAGACATGCAATCCAAAAGAAAATGGAGCATGAACAGACGTAGGTCACTATGTGAATCACAAATTTGCGAAGCCCGGTGTAGTGCGCCTAGTAGTAAAGGCCGGATGTAACTCTCACCCGTCGCCCATGGGGGAGGGATCTGTAGCTTCTTACGTTTTGGAGTCAAGCTTTTGTCGGAACCCACTACCATGTCTAAGAAGTGGAGGGGAAAAACATCTTCGGCAACATCGAAGCGCTCATCATAGACATGAAGAAGGAGATCGACGAGGCAACCTTTGCAAAAGCTGTGGGTGCCCAAGAATACATCATCGACATATCTGACGTGGCAAACAGTTCGTTTCCAAGAATTTCGCAAGGAATAAAAGCCTGCATGCGCCCTCCGTGAAGAACTAGCTTTCCAAGCTTCTTCTTCTTGGCAAAGAACCATACTTGAAGCTAGCTTGCTCATCAGACCGCCGATCGGCAAACCGCTCAACATAGCGACTGCTTGGCCCACTGACACCAAGGAAACGCTGATGGCCGTCGAAAAAGTAGCAAAAATGTCAGGTAAGCCCAGGCGTACAAACTTTCCACGGCCACCTTGCAAGTCGCAAGTCATGAAACCGAAGAACTTCCGAGTGCGAGCAACAGCAACCCCTTTCCAACCAGCAGAAGCAGCTGCGGAGAAAACAGAGAACCCAGCTTGTAGAGCACGTTGGGGAGCGACTTCTTCGTAAAACTGACCAGCATCTGCGACGATTGCAGTGAAGCGCTGTTTTTCAGCCTGGCACCTGAGGCAGGTGTAAGGATTGCCAGGAACATCCAGATCCCTGAGGCCTTCGCGTAGTTTGGCGGTTGCATCTTTCAAACCATGAGCTTCAAAACCTGGACACAAACATCGCAGGATCACATCGGCACCTCGATTGAAGTATTGCCAGACCCGTCGCTTTGGCCATTTGGCATAGCTGCAAATCTTCCGAACACAGGAGTGTGAAAGTTTTTTGCAGCATCGCCTTACTTGGTAACCGTCGAAAAAACACTTGCTCTTCAACGTCGTGTAGACATACGGTAGTACCCACACACCATCACGAAGTCCTAACCGCGCGCTCAAGGTCACCCCCAGTGTATCCTTCATGCGCTGAAGCAGCACCTTGTTGGCGTAGGAACGAGAGTATTTGACAAACGTCCATGTGCTGGATAAGCACACGAATGCAAGGCACAGGACCTGGTACGCCAGCTTTGGGAGGATCCAAGCACTTTTCTTGTTTTTGTCATCCGGAACAACAGCGCGGCGTAATCTGTAGAACTGCAAGCCTTTAGTTTCGCGAGAATATGCTTCCGCTGAACGTTGTTGTCGAGCCAGTAACTTGTCTACTTCCACAGACGACCGCAAGGATGAAGACACCGCAGAGTGGAGACCAGCGAGTTCACGTCGTGGCAAACCAAGCTTCATGAGACCCTTCATGGTTTCATCACGGATGTACTGCACACGCTCAGCAAACGTCAACCTGTATCTAACATCCCAATTCTTTTCGGAACGAAGGAAACCCTGTCCTGACATGATGGAGGTCAGGTCCTCTTCGCTCATGCCTTCGAGCGAGGTCAACGACGCGTTCCCAGCAACTTGCACATGGTTCCAGAACGACTTGAAAGTGCGGCATTTCCCAACTTGTACACGTAAGCGGGACTTTAGCCAGGACTTCTCAGCCAGCGAAAACCTGGCGGCCGAATTTATGTATAGGACCAGAATCCTTCGAAGAACGCGTATGGACTCCTTATCAGGAGAAGCAAATCGCAAAAGACAAAAAGGCAGTCGCTTATAGTCGCAATATTCCCGCAATCTCCGGCTTAGCATAGCACGTTGACCGGAACGAGGCAGGAACCTCTTCAAGCCACAGAGCGCAGGAAACAAAAAAGAATTGCCCCACTTTCGCTCGCAAAGCTGCCAATCAACGCACGCTAGCCTCGTAACCAACCACAGTGCAAGCAAGTGAGCATTTATGGGACTGTAGATGTCGCAAGGACCAAACAAACCAGTGTCAGCAAAAGTTGCACGCGCGCAGGTCGCATAGGCAATGGCATATGGTATCCAAAGAGCGTAGGTCTTCTGTGTCTGACTCCCGTGATCCATCTTCGTGAGGCGGGCCTCTCGTGCACGTAGCCTTGCATCATGTTCCGACAGGTCATGCGGTCGAGGGACCCGACAATGCTTAGGGGGCCGCTTTCTCTGCTTGTCACGAACGCCCGTGGCAACGTAGCCGTTAGCAGAAGGTCTATGGTTGACAATGTCATGCCATTCAACGGCTCGCATGCGCAAAGCAGCGCCGTTCCCAACGACTACGAAGAACAGCGTCCAGGGGGGGTGTCTGCGAGCCATTCGGTATCGGAGCTTACGTGCTTCCTGCGTGTGAGACCGCATGGTTGCAATCATATGCTCAGAGAAACGCTTCACAGGTCCAGAAACATTGGGCGCACTGTCTCTCGTAGTATGCGCGAAGCCTGTGTATCTGAAATGGCCAGAAAACCACTGATAAACAACCGCCTCGCATTCAGCAGTATCCAAAATCAGAGCTTCATGCCATCTCACTAGCTCTCTGACTGCATGTGGGGAGTCATAGCCCTGGAAAACAGCCTGAACGTGGTCAGGCAACATCCGCAAGACGCACTTAGCATGAGCATGGCTGCTATTGTAGCGTAGCCAAAGTAGGCCCTTGGCCATGGCACACATGCATATCAATCTTTCAACATCAGGCGAAACATGGCATTTCTTGCTGTCTGGGGGGAACATGTAGTCAAGCGCAAGCTTTTGGAGCTTTGTCAGCACAGACCAAAGTCGATGAGGAAAGTCTGGAAGTCGCCACTGGCATAATACTTTGGCAAAGACAGACCGACACAACAACGTCGTGCACTCGCGCTGAACTTGCTTGGTGACCCGTCTATCGCCAAAAACAGGCACAGGCCCAGTTGTAATAAGATTTGACCAAAAGCTGCACGCAGTCAGAATGCACATGCTCGCGTTCGCCATTGCAGTTGCCCAAGAAAAAGGAAAGGTACGGTATCTGAAAGTGCTGCACCAGAGTGCACCCTGGTAGATGAAGTATTCGAGGAGGAAGTGAAAGAACACAAGGCACCGTAGCAAAACGCAGTCACTGGTAGCCGGTGTAGCCTTGTGGGAAACGCCAAGAAAGCAGAAGCGGAAGCCAGGCCTTTTTGTACTCGCCGTACAGCTCCAATCCAATTAGGATTAATTTAGGTCAGGGGCAGCCTGGAGACGATTTGTTAGCGCTGCCTGCTGCATGCCCTCCAGCCCTGCTAGGCAGAGCCCTGACATATGGAAGCTTGAGCAACATATCAGATACATCAGGAGTTTTTGGCGCCAAGTGTACTGGCGCATGACCCTTCACACATCTGTATGCATGTCTGTCAAGACAAGTCATGACACTTCATAAAAATCGAGTGTTGACGGAACACTTCGTCGAACATCTCAGTACAACTAGGCAAGGAGAGCTGCCACATTGAAACTAGCTGATGGCCCGAATGGCCTTCATGCGTTGCATCATGAAAGCGCACGCCAAAGCTGACATCCCTCGGACTGTGTATGCAGCCGCTGGTTGTAGCGGGATCCCAGATTGGTTAAGAGCAGCCCCTATTCCCAGCTCGTCGCAAGAAATGATTCGGAGAGCCTGCACATACGCAATGCCAGCCCCTATTGGCCAAGGAAGTTGCGTCTGCTCAGTTCTGCATGTGTAGAATGCAAAACCCAAGATGAAACCCAGAAGAATGGCCGAAAGGAACCACAAGGGTGGGATTGGATGCCCCAAACCCCAAACCCTAAACCCTAAACCCTACACCCCAAACCTTAAACAACTACAAGATCCCTGCAGGTGCTAAGGGGAGTGGACTCCATCCAGTGGCCGGCGACTGGTCGCGTGCCAGCGCAGCAGGCGCGTTTTGGTTTAGGGTTTAGGGTTTAGGGTGTAGGGTTTAGGGTTTAGGGTGTAGGGTTTAGGGTTTAGGGTGTAGGGTGTAGGGTTTAGGGTTTAGGGTTTAGGGGTTGAAGGGTTTTACACGTTCTAGGGCAGTTCATGGTGGGGGGGAGGGGGGGTGAGCAACCCTAAACCCTAAACCCTAAACCTAAACCCTAAACCCTAAACCCTAAACCCTAAACCCTAAACCCTAAACCCTAAACCCCAAACCCCAAACCCTAAACTTGCTTTAGCAGGCAGGGTCGGATAAGGTCGCGGAAAGCTGTGAGCTGTTGATCCTATTGGTTTAGGGTTTAGGGTTTAGGGTTCAGGGTTTAGGGTTTAGGGTTTAGGGGGATGAAGGGGGGGGTCAACTTGACTTACAGGGTTTAGAGTTTAGGGGTTCAGGCTTTGGAGCTCTTACTCCTAGAACAGGGGCCTCCTCGGGTCTTCGGGAAAGTGGCTCAAGGTTGGTGTGGATTCAGGGGTTTAGGGCTTAGGGTTAAGGGATTTAGGGTTTAGGGTTTGGGGTTTAGGGTTTAGGGTTTAGGGTTTGGGGTTCAAGGTTTAGGGCTTTGGGTTCAGCAGCTCCGGGTCGAGCAATCACTGGCGCTGGTAGAGCCGCTGTTTCGACTCTAGGAAAAACCCACCCACCCAGAGACTCCCAAAACGTTAAGTCTAATTTTTTCATCAGCAACCCCTCCCCCCAACCCGCCCACCCCACCTCGAACCATTCAATCGGCCCGCAGGAGATGGCCTGCCAAAAGTTGTTAACCTCATGTTTCTTGTTCCACCCCCTCAACCCCCTTATTCTTTCTCGTCTTGAGTGATTCGAGGGTGGGGGGGGTGTTTCGGGCCTGTTGGGAAAACAAGAAACATGCCCGAAAGCAAAACATGAGGTTGTTCGTGCCCGTGCCCGTACGAGGGTTTAGGGTTTAGGGTTTAGGGTTGAGGGTTTAGGGGAAAACAAAAAACAAAATTCGGAACGTCCAAGCCCTCATCTGCCCCAGACCTAGGGTTTTTAGGGTTTAGGGTTTAGGTTTAAATTTAAACTTCCAGATTGGCAAAAGACCCCTTTCCAGATTGGCCGAAAAAGCCGGGCCATTGCCAAAAAAGCCGTGGACATTTGGCAAGTCCGGCCAAGAACCCCTGGACATTGGCAAAAACCCGTGGACATTGGCAAAAAAACCGTGGTCATTGGCTAAAAAATGCCGTGGGCATTGGCATGTTCGGCAATGTCCACGTTTTTTTTGCCAATTTCCACGGTTTTTTTGCCAACAGCCACTTTTTTTTCCAATGTCCACTTTTTTTGCCAAAGTCCACGGCCCCCAATAATAAATAATATATATATATATATGTGTATGAACAAATACAATCATAAAAATACATATAAGTATAAATATACATTTAAACAAATAAAAAAACACACACACACATATATATATATATATATATATATATATATATATATATACATATATATATATAAAGATTTTTTGAAAGACAGGGTTTAGGGTGGGGCTAGGGTACCTGGGGAACCTTCGGGAAACTTAGGGAGCCTTAGGGAGTAGTGGGGAGTATCAGGGAGCCTTGGGGGAACACACCCCTTGAACCCCCCGCTCAAGAACCCGAAAACAGGATGGCTTGTGGCAGTGGGCCGATTACAAGTGCACGAACTATTGGGCGCCAACAAGCTGCTCAGCTGGGTTAGGGTTTAGGTTTTAGTTTCTCGGGTTTAGGGTTTAAGGTTTGGTAGGGTTAGGGTGCAGAGTTTAGGGTTTAGGGTGCATAGTACGACGAAATTATTGTTTTCAGAACTCCAGGGCCATGTAGGGGACTGGTTATATTGTGTTAGTGGGGGCGGGGGGGGGGGGGGTAAACCCTAGATTCTCCAAGCCCTAAATCCTCAACCCGACAATAGTACGCTCCCAAGCCTTTACTTTGAGGACGGTTGCCGAAGGAGGACTGCCTCTTGCTGATCAACCCGAAATGTTGCCGCTCAAAATTGGCTTTGCACATCCACAACAAGCCGGTGGGCATCAACAAAGCGAGCGTATCCCTGCCAGATGCACAGGCCATCTGCAAATGGGTGGAACTTAAAATTCGCGTAGCAGAGATGGTGGAAGTAGCAGAAGGAGAACAGGTAGAAGGAGAAGAGGACCTAAGTAGCAGTTTTAGAAAGCGTGAGGTGGACACGTGGCAGCACGACTGCCATTAGTTGTTGTATTAGCATCCAATATCTGTGTTCTATTGTTTGTTCATGCTATGTTAGTATACTGTGCAGTATGGCCAATGTTCTACGTTACAGGCCTCCCCGAAACTCTCAAAAAATGTGCGCTACATGTCCACAGCATGGCGCTGTTTTGTTGCATGGTGCTGTCTTGTTTGCCCTGAACGCTAAAACCCTAAACCCTAAGCCCTAA
The DNA here is from genome assembly GCA_905221605.1 of Symbiodinium natans. Taxonomy (NCBI): domain Eukaryota; class Dinophyceae; order Suessiales; family Symbiodiniaceae; genus Symbiodinium; species Symbiodinium natans. The sequence continues at coordinate 87,260 of CAJNDS010000187.1, forward strand.
ACCCTAAACCCTAAACCCGAAACCCGCAACCCTAAACCCTAAACCCTAAAGCCTAAACCCTAAACCCTGTTCAGGCCAAGCGAAACTTGGAGAACATCCGGAAGGAGCTCATCATGAAGGGAGTGTGCACCAGGACCGCTTGGCAGGCCACACCGGACTTCAAGGCCGAGTCCTCATTTAGGGTTTAGGGTTTAGGGTTCGGGGTTTAGGGTTTAGGGCTTAGGGCTTAGCGCTTAGTGTTTAGGGTTTAGGGAGGTGTGCCAATGTCTATTAACACAGTATACCGGAGGTATACTAAACTCTAAACCCTAAGCCCTAAACCCTAAACCCTACACTCTACCTTGTAGACATGGTGGTGTGTTTGTATGTTTGAAGCAGCTGCTGATTTGAGGCATCCGTGGAGCCTTTCTACATGACTCCAATAGGGTTTAGGGTTTGCAGGGTTTAGGGTTGGTTAGACTTCGGAGTTCAAAAATGCCGAATATTCCAAACCTTGCCTAAACTTGTACATGGCCTTTGTCCAGGTCAAAACACAACCTTCGAAGACTTGCAGTGCTTGGGCGAAGACAATCAAGGCACACAGGAACTCCCCCATCCCTAAACCCACCAGATGAAATTTCTTTGATACCTGAACCTGAAACCCTAAATCTCAACCCTAAACCCCAAACCCTAACCCCTAAGAATTTAGGGTCTTGGCCCCGAGCCTCCAGGGGCCAGATTCGACATTAAACCGAACGCCCCAACCTAAAGGACTGGGCCCTCTGGTTGTTTGTCCCGTGGGGTTTAGGGTTTAGGGCGTAGGGTTACTGCCCGTTAAGGCCGAATGAGGGTTAAGGGTTTGGGGTCTAGGGCTTCGGATTGGGTTTGGGGTTTCGGGCTTGGGGTTTAGGGCCGCTGAAGGCCCTGAACCCCCTGCACTTTCTGCAGCATGGCACCCTAAAACCCGCAACCCTAAACCCTCAACCCTCAACCCTAAACCCTAAACCCTAAGCCCTAAACCCTAAACCCTAAACCCTAAACCCTAAACCAGAGTACTTGTTGGTCTCAGAAAGATCCTGGGCCCATAGGACCATCTTCAAACTCCAGGACCGTGGCCGTTCAGGGGCACAGTTCAGACCTTCAAGACAAAAGGTCTTAAACCCGAATCCTAAACCCTCAACCCTAAACCCCAAGCCCTAAACCCTAAGCCCTAAACCCTAAACCCTAAACCCTAAACCCCAAACCCTAAACCCTAAACCCCGAACCTCAAACCCTGAACCCTTGTATTGTCAGGGAACAACAAGACTCCCACCCTAAACCCTAAACCCTAAACCCTAAACCCTAAACCCTAAACCCTAAACCCTAAACCCTAAACCCTAAACCCTAAACCCTCAAGATCCTGATAATTGAAATTGTATAGGCTCTACTCATTCCTTTTCTAGAAAGGTTGTGGGGTTGGGGTTGAGGGGGTGGTAGAGGGGGTGGGTGGTATGGGGTAGGGGGTTGGGGGCTGGGGGTCGTATCGGGTTAGGGTTTAGGATTTAGGGCTAAACCCTAAACCCGGTTGGGTGGGTTCAGTTGGTTTAAGGTTTAAAAGGGTTTAGAGACGAATTCTAAAGGGTTTAGAAGGGGTTTAGAAGGAGTTTTCAAGAGGTTTGGAAGGGTTCAGAAAGGCTTCAAAAGAAGTAAGAGGCAAAAACAAAGCCCGCCCAAAACCTGCCCAAAACTTTTTGGGACCCAAACCCTATACAATTTCAATAAACCCTAAACCCTAAACCCTAAACCCTAAACCCTAAACCCTAAACCCTAAACCCTAAACCCTAAACCCTAAACCCTAAACCCTAAACCCTAAACCCTAAACCCTAAACCCTAAACCCTAACCCCTGTCAGGCAGACCTGTCGTCCGGCGTCTTCTCGAGGGCCTTTGAAGGCCCTGCGAAGAGCCTGGGAGAGTTTGGGTAGCTTTAGGGTTCAGGGTTTAGGGTTTTAGGGTTTAGGGTTTAGGGATAGGGATTTTTCGGTTTGAGTGTTCGAACCCTTGAATCTGAAACCCTGCTCCCACGATCCTAAACCCTCAGCCCTAAACCCTAAACCCTAAACCCTAAAACCCTAAACCCTAAACCCTAAACCCTAAACCCTAAACCCTAAACCCTAAACCCTAAACCCTAAACCCTAAACCCTAAACCCTAAACCCTAAACCCTAACCTCAACTTGTGTCTGGCTTTGGGGTGGAGGGCTTCTTCGGATCGTTGTCAGCTCCAGAGGGCTTGGGAGGTCACAACCCTACAGCAGTTCAGGGATTAGGGACAGAGTTATACTACAGTTCTATATACTGCACCCGAAGCCCTAAACCCTAAACCCTAAGCCCTAAACCCTAAATCCTAAACCCTAAACCCTAAACCCTAAACCCTCTTTGACGTCCTCACCTCCGAGGGGAGCTCCGTGAAGTCGAAAGTAGGCTGGTAAGTGCAGGTGTTTCGGGGTTTAGGGTTTAGGGTTTAGGGTTTCTAGTTTGACAGTTTGGGGGCATTTTTGGAACTTGGCCGCCCCATCTTTCAGAATCCCTGCCGGGAGAGTCGGGTTGCATATTCTAAACCCTAAACCCTAAACCCTAAACCCTAAACCCTAAACCCTAAACCCTAAACCCTAAACCCTAAACCCTAAACCCTAAACCCTAAATCAGCCAAGGAACGCCTGGGACCTTGGGAAGTATGGGTTGCTTGTGCTCTGGCTCAAGTGCGGGAACGCCTGGAAGAGATTCTAGGCTGCCTTCGACGGGTGCGGAGAGGGTGTGGTATTCCTTGCAGAAGCCCTAAACCCGAAACCCTAAACCCTAAACCCTCAACCCTAAACCCTAAACCCTAAACCCTGAACCCTAAACCTTAGGCCCGAAACCCCTAACAACCTGAAGGAAAGAGCCGCCTGGTAGCACGAGTAAATCGGTCGACTGGAAGCAGAGGCAGGAATCCTAGGTAGGACAAGGGGGGACCCTTAAACTATATCCCCCCTGGGAATTATTTTCTATTCTTGTTTATATAAAACTCAAGAGGATAGTAAAATTTTTATTAAGGTTCTAAGTGGAGTAAAGTAAAAGGCAGCCCTTCTCAACCCTCTTCTGGCTCTCTTGAACAGAGACCTTATTGAGAGGGTCTATGTTCTCAGGGTACCCCGAACCCTACCCCATAATAGAAGACTTCAAGGGCCTTGGGTGTAAGGCGACTGTAGAATCGAGGTAGGCGTTAGGGTTTAGGGTTTAGGTTCAGGGTGTTAGGGTTTAGGATTGAGGGTTTAGGGTATGTATTTCAGATATTGCGCCCTGATGCTTGCTGCTTACTAGCCAGTCAGCCATGCTAGGATCGGGGGCCCCGAGGAGGAGGGTAAAGGCTTTGGGCCTAAACCCTAAACCCTAAACCCTAAACCCTAAACCCTAAACCCTAAACCCTAAACCCTAAACCCTAAACCCTAAACCCTAAACCCTAGACCCTAGACCCTAGACCCTAGACCCTAGACCCTAAACCCTAAACCCTAAACCCTAAACCCTAAACCCTAACCCGCATTTTGTCAGACTGAGCAGCGGCGAGCTCCCAAGACCAGGGACAACAAACTGATCGGACCAAGCCTATTGAACTTATACTGGGGGTTTACGCCCAAATTGTAGGATTCCCTATTAGTAGGACTTGAAGAAAATACCCCCGACATCGTGAAACCCCAAAATACTACGAAGACGCTATTTCTACGAAGACGCAGCCTTACACCAACCTTATCCTTTGTCATAGTTGGGAAACTTTTTACATTTTTTTAAGGGTACTGAAACCCAATAATCCTAAACCCTAAGCCCTAAACCCTAAACCCTTCAATCTCCAGAAAAATTTTTGACGTCTCTGATGGTCCGGCTGTCCGAGCACCATGAAGCAGGTGGCAGCCGCGAACGCAGCCTAAAACCCTCAACCCTCAACCCTCAACCCTCAGCCCTCAACCCTCAACCCTCAACCCTCAACCTGAAACCCGAAACCCTAAACCCTGAATCCTAAACCCTAAACCCCAAACCCTAAACCCTAAACCCCTCAACCCGGGGATTTTCTTGAGCTGCGGCCGAGGAGTCTTGGTGGTCAGCTCGGGGTGCTCCCTGGAGAGAGCCCTCCTGTACGGCGGTACGCACAAGTTCGAGAAGGCGAGCGTTTAGGGATGGTTTGGGGTTTAGGGTTTAGGGTTTAGGGTTTAGGGTGTAGGGTTTGAGATGAGGGGTTTCGGGCTTTAGACTTAGATGGTCGAAGGTTCAGGGTAGGGAGAGTTCGCACTAGAACTGTAGACGCTATCGATGAAACAGTAGGCAGCAGCAAATTCGAGCATTAAATGACCCTCTTGTACGCTTCAGTGTCCGCAAGTATAGAAATTCCGCCGAGCCCAGAGCACTCCTGAAATCCCACTTTGGAACCTAAACCCTAAACCCTAAACCCTAAACCCTAAACCCTAAACCCTAAACCCTAAACCCTAAACCCTAAACCCTAAACCCTAAACCCTAAACCCTAAACCCTAAACCCTAAACCTAAACCCTAAACCTAAACCCTAAGCCCTAAGCCCTAAACCCTAAACCCTCAGCCCTCACAGCCTGCGAGGTTCCGGCAAACCCTACATGGGGCGGCCGGTGAGCGGCTTGAAAAGGCATACGAGGCGAACTTAGATGCACAGCCTTCTTCCTGCACGTTCTAGGGTTTAGGGTTTAGGGTTTAAGGTCTAGGGTTTAGGGTCACAAGGGTGCAAATACCTGGACTTGTAGATCACTTGAGAAGTAGGGTTTTACCATAGGCTTGCTTACTTGAAGTTTTGGGTTTTTCTTTCGGCTTTGCTGGGGCACGAACACATATGGGGGTTTGCGGGTCCTGATGTTAAAGGAATCCTACTATTTTGAGGTCTATACAAAGTGTCCCTAATTCTTGCAAATCCCCAAACCGCAGTACTTTGTAGAGTATCACGGCAGGATACCGTGTTTTATTTATAGGGTTGAGGATATGATGTATTTAGTCTTCTTGGGAACAAGCGTGCTTTTATCCAGGAAGACCGTGTACAAGCAGCGCTGGAGTTGAGAGATTGCAGCAATATTCTTCTTCCCCTAAACCTAATCCCTAAACCCTAAACCCTAAACCCTAAATCCTAAACCCTAAACCCTCAACCCTAAACCCTAAACCCTAAACCCTAAACCCTAAACCCTAAACCCTAACAGAAGGTTTTTTGCAGAACTGGCGACAGCTGTTTGCGTCTAAC
>CAJNDS010000187.1:97500-120000 GCA_905221605.1 Symbiodinium natans
GGTTATAAGTACCCATGAACCTCCAGCGGCACTCAGGAGCCTGCTCCTGGAGCCGACGACGCTCGAAGATGGAGCCACGGCTGGGTTTTTTGGGGGCGGAGGGCTTCCCCTAAATCCTAAACCCTAAACCCCAAACCCTAAACCCCAAACCCTAAACCCTAAACCCTAAACCCTAAACCCTAAACCTTGAACCCTCAGGGCCCAATCCCAAAGGCGAGACGGTCTGCCGCTTCTGCGTCCGAAAGCGCCGCGCCGCCGCCGCCGACGCGCAGGCGGGCGAAAGCCTCTGGAGTTCCAGGGTTTTAAAGGGGGGGTAGGGTTCAGAGTTTAGGGTTTAGGGTTTAGGGCTTAGGATTTAGGAAGTGGGGTTTGGGGTTTAGGGTTTAGGGTTTAGGACTTGAATGGGTTTAGGGCTTTTCAAGGCGGACCGTGGGCTTAGGGTTCCAGGTGCTGGGCATTTCAGGTGTTTGCATGTTAGGGTTTAGGGTTTAGGGTTTCGGGTTTAGGGTTTAGGGCGCCTTTTGTAATGTGCATGTTTTCGCGGATTAGAGGTTCAGGGGCTTCACTGGTTTGGGTTTGTGTTAGGTTATTGGCATGTTTGCTCGTTTCTTGGGGCTGATTGGCTGATTTCAGAAACCCTAAACCCTAAACCCTAAACCCTAAACCCTAAACCTTAAACCCCAAACCCTAAACCCTAAACCCTAAGAAGATCGGCAGCTGTGCTTGGGACATCAGGATGTTCAGGGCTCCTGGAGTCTAAGGCTCGAACCTTAAAACCTTAAAGCCCTGAACCCATTCGAAGCCCTAAACCCTAAACCCTAAACCCTAAACCCTAAACCCTAAACCCTAAACCCGAAGCCCTAAACCCTAAACCCTAAACCCTAAACCCTAAACCCTAAACCCTATAAGCCCCAAACACCAAACCCTAAACCCTGCCTAGTAGTAGAGTAGGGAACCTTTAACCTTTTCGGGGGAATGGAATCCCCTTATAATCCCAAAGGTTCAACTTTAATTCCCCCAGGCTACTGGCCTAAACCCTAAACCCTAAACCCCAAACCCTAAACCCTAAACCCTCAACCCGGGAGCTTCAAAGCAGTTTGCCAAGCAGGGCATCAGCTACCACCTTTCCGTTTCCTAGATTATTCCGAATCTCCACTCTGGCACCCGCTCCTCATGCTCCCGTGCAGTATTCGTACGCCGCTGAACTGCGCAAGAGAAGAACCGTGCCCCAGTCGGAATGGGACTCGTTCTTGCACGCCGACTACCGCTTCTTGCTGGCTTGGCTAGCAACGGCTACCTACCACACGACCATCAAGAACTCGCAAGGAGTCTTCAAGGTCATGAAATGCCTGCAGCGGCGTATCGGGTACGAACGGCTTCAACGGCAGGCAAAATCTCTGCGAGGCCAGCATGGGAGTAGCAGAAGCCGAGGTGTTGTCATCTGCTCCGGTTGGGGTCGTTGATGACCGCTCGGCTATTCAGACGCCCGGAGACAACAGCCACGTCAACACTTCAAGCATTACCCGAAACCCTAAAACCCTAAACCCCTACACTCTAAGCCCCTAAACCCCAAACCCCTAAACCCCCTCGACCGCCTAAACCTCCTAAACCCCCTACACACCCTAAACCTAAAGCCCTTAGACCCCTAAAGCCCCTAAACCCTAACCCCCTAACCCCCTAAACCCTGAATCCGAGGTTGATCTGCCGCCTGGCTCCAGGTCAGCTGACCAGAGCCTGCGCTTGATTAGGGCTGTGCCTTAAACCCTTAACCTCCCCAAACCCTAAACCCTAAACCCTAAAACCCAAACCCTAAACCCTTAACCTCCCCAAGAGCTAAATACCTAAAAGCCCTCGCTGCGTCTTTCATGCTGGATTTAGGGTTTTGGGTTGTGGTGAGTGCTTTTTGGGGATGCGAGCATTCAAGAACTGCTCACCCTAAACCCAAAAGCAGGCATATTGCGACAGAACAGGCTTTTTGTGGCCTAAACCCTATACCCTAAACCCTAAACCCTCAACCCTAAACTCTAAACCCTAAACCCTCAACCCTAAACCCTAAAAGTGGGAGACGACCCTGTAGCCGCGACCCCGAAAGCGCAAGGGTTTAGGCAGTTTAGAGTTTACGGAAGCACTGATTGTGTTCCCCTACCCTAAACCTAAACCCTAAACTCTTATCCCGAAACCCTAAACCCTGAACCCTAAACCCTAATTAAACCCTAAATTTTTAAAACCCTAAACCCTAATCCCTAAATCCTAAACCCTAACCCTAAACCCTAAACCCTAAACCCTAAACCCTAAACCCTAAACCCTAAACCCTAAACCCTAAACCCTAAACCCTAAACCCTAAACCTTAACCCTAAACCCTAAACCCTAACCCTAAAGCCTAAACCCTAAACCCTAAACCCTAAACCCTAAACCCTGAACCCCAATGGTGTGCCCCAAGGATCGGGTTCGGCTCCGACGTGAACGTGGTGCTGGCCGAGCTGGACGCTCCCATTCAGCTTATGGGGTGTTTAGGGTTTAGGGTTTAGTGTTTAGGGTTTAGGTTTAGGGTTTAGGGTTTAGGGTCTAGGGTTTAGGGGTAGTAGGTTGCAGGGTTTCGGGCTCAACCCGGTATGGGAGGTTGCATAAATATAAACGGTTATCTGTTGGGTGGACAGGAAGGAGGACCGCTACTTTTTTAAAGACAGCCATTGTAAACAGTCTTCCTAAACCCTGAACCCTAAACCCTAAACCCTGAACCCTAAACCCTAAACCCCAAACCCTAAACCCTGAACCCTAAACCCTAAATCCTGAACCCTAAACCCTAGAAGACCCTCAGAACCCTACGCCGAAGTCTTAAACACCCTGTTGGGGGTTTACGGTATTAGGGGTACCTTATTCCGTATCACTTTGGTTGTCGATATCAGCGGCCCCTGAACCCTAAACCCTAAACCCTAAACCCTAAACCCTAAGCCCTAAACCCTACCCGTTACCCGTTCTCGTAAACCCTCTGTTCAGCTCCCGAGAAAGAAACGCGAGGCCGCGTTTTTCTGCCCTGCGGCGCAGCGAAGCGCCGCGGCGCGGCAGCAAGGCCTCGCTTTCGCTCTTTTTTTGGGGTTTGGGGTTCAGGGTTTAGGGTTTAGGGTTTAGGGTTCAAGGTTTAGGGTTTGGGGTTTAGGGTGCAGGGTTTGGGGTTTGGGGTGTGTGTGTGTGTGTGTGTGTGACTGACTGACTCGTTGATGCTTTTACATGTTTTCGGGTGCTTGGGGTTTCTGGAGGGGGTTTAGCGTTTTTAAAGCTCCGGGCGTTTAGGGTTTAGGGTTTAGGGCTTAGGGCTCATGATTTAGGGTTCAGGAGAGGCTTGCCTGAAGGCCGTTCTCTTGGAGCCCTTGGTTTGGAAGGGCTCGTTTTGTGCCGGAGGGTTTGATCTGCGTCCAAACTCCCCCCCAAAGCCGCACCAAAGCCTCACCTTCTGTGGTTGCCTTGCTGAACAACATCAAAGGGGATCAGGATGTTCGGGGGTTCTCAGGCGTACTTAGGGCTGCAGGGGTTTGAGCCCCCAAAACTGCCCTCCTCTGAGCGAAAATCAAAAGAAGCGTCTCTTGCTCTGGGCCGGGTGAGGATTCGGGTTCGGGTTTGGCATTTCGGGGGTTGTTTATAGGATTGTATTTCCCAACTTCTTTTTCTAATCCCTGAATCCCGGAACCCTAAACCCTCCTAAACCCTAAACCCTAAATTCCAAGCCCTGTTTCTTTCACTGGCAGGCAACGCCCTCTTTGGGGAAGCGAAGTTTGCCGAAGCCATTGGGGAGCCGTGTCTTTATTAGCTGAGGTACCCCAAAGCCCTAAGCCCTAAGCCCTAAACCCTATACCCTAAACCTTAAACCCTAAACCGTAAATCCTAAACCTAAACCCTAAACCCTAAACCCTAAACCCTAAGCCCCCAAACCCTGAACCCTAGAACCCTAAGCTCCTCAGACCCTAGAACCCGAAACTCCTTAAACCCGTAAGCTCCTGGGACCCTAAGGCCCTAAACCCTAAACCCTAAACCCTAGACCCTAAACCCAAACCCTGAACCCTGAACCCTGAACCCTGAACCCTGAACCCTGAACCCTAACCCTAAACCCTAAACCTAAACCCCGGAATCATGCGACGCAGTTCGGCGTACCTTGATGTGCGCGTCTGCTGCAATGGGTGGCCCCGAATGACCCCGAAATGACCTCCCAAAATTTCAAGGCCACCAAGCCTTACAGACTACGGGCCCAAAGCCGAAGGAGCTCAAACCCGAAACCCTAAACCCCTGGACCCTGAACCCCAAACCTAAAGCCCTAAACCCGAAGTTTCGCGTGTTCGGGGAACAAAGCCTCAGGAGCCTAAACCCGAAACCCTCAGCCCCAGACCCCTGAACCCTACGCCCGAAACCCAAACCTAAATCCCTAACCCCTAAACCCCTAAAACCCTTAAACCCCTAAACCCATAAACCCCTAAACCCTAAACCTAAACCCTATATCCTAAACCCTAAACCCTAAACCCTAAACCCTAAACCCTAAACCCTAAACCCTAAACCCTAAACCCTAAACCCTAAACCCTAAACCCTAAACCCGAAGTTTTGTTGGGTTTCGGTCCCCAGGCCTACACCGAGGCGATCGAAGCAGCTCCCACACCGGATCTGGTGCCTGCAGCTATTGGGTGGAGGGTTTAGAGGATTAGGGGTTTAGGGTTTAGGGTTTAGGGTTTGGGGTTTGGGGTTTAGGGTTTAGGATTTGGGAGTTGGGCCCAAAACCCTAAATCCCTGAATTCCCACACCCTAACCCTAAACCCCTAAAACCCTAATACTCCCTAAGCCCTCGAATGTCCGAGACAGAACCCTGAGATGGTTTCCGAAGGTTCGGGCACCAGGGGGTTTAGGGTTTAGGGTTTTAAGGTGTAGGGGTTCAGGATTTAGTGGTTCAGGGATTAGGGTTTAGGGGTCTAGGGGCTTAGGGCTTTCGTGGTGTAGGGGTTGCAGTTTAAGGGTTTGGGGACCCTACACCCTAAACCCTAAACCCTAAACCCTAAACCCTAAACCCTAAACCCTAAACCCTAAACCCCAAAACTCCAAACCCCAAACCCCAAACCCCAAACCCCAAACCCTAAATCCTAAACCCTAAACCCTAAACCCGAAACTTAAACCCTAAACCCTAGACCCTTTACCCTAAACCCTAAACCCTAAACCCTAGTTTGGGTTTGGGGTTCACCCTTTCGGGACTCAGGTGCTCTTCTGCAACCGGGCGCTGGCGCACCTGAAGAACGAGGTGGTCAAGCAGCATGTGGTCTGCGAAACAAGGGGGGACAACTACTTTTCCCATTTGCTTCGTAGTGGTTGCTGAACTTGTACCAAGTTGCTATGATGTTTGGGGTTTGGGGATATAAGGATTTCGGAGCTTAAAGTAGGTGTCCAGAAGGATGTACATGGCAGGGCTTCTACATCATCGGAACAAGCGCTTAGGTTCCTGGACATCAGCCCGGAACCTTACACCCTAAACCCTAAACCCTAAACCCTAAACCCTAAACCCTAAACCCTAAACCCTAAACCCTAAACCCCAAACCCCAAACCCCCTAAACCTCAACCCAGCAAGCTGCGCTGGTCGCCTGAGATCTCCGCCCCCTCGACTCGCCCACCCGGAAAACCTGAAACTCTAAGGTTGGAAACGTGGGGCCTTAGTAGGGTTTAGGGGTTTGGGGTTTAGGGTTTAGGGTTTAGGGTTTAGGGTTTAGTAGGGGGAAAAGGGTTTAGGGTTAGTGCGGTCCCTTACGCTTGTTTGTGGGGATCCGAAGTATGGGCCCTCACTAGTGTATTAAAGGGCTTTATAGCAAGGCCCACGCCCTGAGCCCCAAGCACTAAACACCCCAAAAGCCTGAACCCAAGACCCTAAAATACCAGAACCTTGAGACACAAAACCCTAACAACCCCCGCAAGAAAGCCAAAAAAGAGCAAAAACAAACAAGGCAAACCAGAGACCTAAACAACCCTTAGAACACTCCAAAACCCCCCCCCCCCCCCAAAACCCCCAAACCCAAAAGGGCCCCCAAACACCCTAAACCTAAACCCTAAACACCTAAACCTTAAACCCTTAAAACACCGACCCTGGGTTGCTTTCTTAAACGCCGGTAAGCACTCAGCCTGGTCCGAGAGCAGTCGGGTTTAGGGTTTAGGGTTTAGGGTTTGGGTTTACGGTTAGGGTTCACCCCAAAGGCGCCAAGCGCGGCCCTCTGCGACGCATCTGAGCGGCGCAGCCGCCGCACCGGCAGCGGGCGGGCGCTGTTTCGAAAGGCGCCAAGGGTTCGTAGGGTTAGGGAGGTTAGAGTTTAGGGTTTAGGGTTCAGGGTTCCGGGTTCAGGGTTTAGGGTGTTTAGGGGTTTAGGGTTTAGGGGTTGGGGCATAGGCGTGGGGGCTTTCGGGTTCTAGGGTTCAGGGTTTGAGGGTTTGGGGGGTTTACGGTTACGGCTAGGGTTTCAGCAAGGATTCTTTTGTTTTTAGCCCTCCACCCAAAACACCCCCCGCCGCAAACACCCCTCAAACACCCCCCAAAACCCTAAACCCCAAACCCTAAACCCTAAACCCGAAAAACCTAAAAACCCTAAGCTCGAAACCTTAAACTTTAAACCCTAAACCCCAAACCCTAAACCCTAAACCCTAAAACCCTAACCCTAACCCTGAACCCTAAACCCTCAACAAAAAACAACCAGATGAGGCCTGGTTCCGTGGGTCAGGCCCTGCTCTCTCTGGCGAAGTGCCCGAGGCACGCGGGCTGGAAGGATCTGTTGGTTCAACTGGGCTTAGGGTTTAGGGCTTAGGGTTTGGGGTTTAGGGTTTGGGGTTTAGGGTTTAGGTTTGGGGTTTAGGATTTGGGGTTGGGTTTGGGCTTAGGGTTTGGGGTTGGGGTTAAGGGTTTGGGTTTAGGGTTTGGGGTTTAGGGGTTTGGGTGTGCAGCAGGCGTAGGGTGTAGCCCGCACGAGGAGACCATGCAAGAGCGCAAGCCAAGCACCCTTGACACCAGCAAGGAACATTGACCTTCTTCGCCAGAGGTAAAAGCAGGCTCAAAAACCCGCAGCCCTAGAAACCCAAAACCCAAAACCCAAAACCCCCAGAACAAAAAAACCCGAAACCCAAAACCCGAAACGAAACCCGAAACCCGAAACCCACCCAAAACCCAAAACCCAAAACCCAAACCCTAAAATCCTGACCCTACCCTAAGAGACCACCAACAAAAAGCCTGTAAATTTGCAAACCCCAAGACCCTGATCCCGAAGCCCGAAACCCTTAAAACGCGAAAGCCCTAAATTGCCCCCTGAAACTCGAAAGCCTAAATAAACCCTAAACCCTAAACCTAAAAACCCTAAACCCCTAAACCTAAACCTAAAACAAATCCCTAAACCCTAAACCAAACCCGAAACCCCAAATACCCAGACGCGGTTAAGAGGCCGCCTTTGCACTGGCGCGTGCGGCCAGCGCCTAGGCAAAACACAGCGACGTTGAGGTCCCCTATCGGTATAAGGTTTAGGGTTTACAGTATAGGGTATGGGGTTTTGAATGTTAGTGAGCCCTTGTGCTAGTGCTGGCGTCGGGTTTCGGGGGTTTTCGGGGCAGTTTGGGTTTAAGCAGGAATTAGGAGGGAGGTTTGGGAGGTTTAGGAGGAGGTTTGGAGGAGTTGGAGGGAGGTTTGGAGGAGGTTTGGAGGAGGAGGTTTCAAGCGGTTTAGCTGCTTTTAGTTTCAAGATTTTGGCCGTTGGTGGGGTTTGGGGTGTGGAACGGTGTTTGATGTTTGGAGCTTGGGGCATGCAGTTCAAAATCTTAACCTTAAATCCTAAACCTTAAATCCTAACCCTAAACCCTAAACCCTAATACCCTAACCCTAAACCTAAACCCTAAACCCTAAACCCTAAACCCAAAAAACCTAAAAACCCTAAGCCCCCGTACTCAAAGCTCGAAGCCTAGGTGCACCCGGTGTTGCGGCCTCGCTCGCTGAGGCCAAAGCGTGGGGGTTGAGGGGTCCCAAAACCTGAACACCTTGGTGTTTAGGGTTTAGGGTTTCGGGCTTAGGGTTTAGGGTTTAGCCCTAGCGCGGTAGCATTTTGCAAAATCTCAGGGTACTTGAACTCTAAGGAATAGACATTTACATCTTTCATGCTATCCACAACCATGGTTTGGTAAACTAACCCCTTGAACCCTTAAGCCCTTCAACCGTAAGCCCTAAACCCGCCCCCAAACCCTAAACCTACACCCTAAACATGAAATCCTAAGCCTAAGCCCTATACACCCCTGAACCCTTGAAGGGTTTTTAAGTCTACCTAAACCCTAAACCCTAAAACCCTAAAAACCCTAAACCCTAAACCCTAAACCCTAAACCCTAAACCTAAACGTGGGGCTTGGTGGCTTAGGGGAGGGTGTGAACGGTTTTCGTGGGGCGCAGGGTGGAAGCAAGGACCCTGGGTGGCAGCTTCAGGGTTGAGGGTTTAGGGTTTAGGAATTTAGGGTTTAGGGTTTAGGGTTTAGGAGTTTAGGTTTAGGGTTTTTATAGGAATTTAGGGTTTAGGGTTGAGGGTTTCGAGCCTAGGCAGGAGGTTTTTGAGGGTTTGGCATTGAGGGCTTAGGGTTTGACGGCTTCTGGCGCGCCTTGCTGATCGGTAGAAGGTCGAGGGTTTGGGGTTCTGAAAGCCCTGAACCCTAACGCTAAACCCTAAACCCGAAACCCCCTGAACCCTAAACCCCAGGCGTGCGGGCGCTTATCCGCGGAGGACGCGGAGAAGGTGCCCACCGGGGTGCAGTTGCTGTTTCCCGAACCTCGAACTCAAAACCCAGCACCCTAAGCCCTAGTTTAGGGTTTAGGGTTTAGGGTTGAGGGTTAAGCCCTAAACTAAACCGATGTAGCTTTCTTCTGAGACAGGGCCGCGTCCAGCAGAAGCCCAAGCCCTAAACCAAGCTAGGTAGTTTACAGCTTTGGGTTCGGGTTAGCCCTGAACCCTAAAACCCTAAAACTCTAAAACCTTAAAACCCTAAAACCCTAAAAACCCTAAAACCCCTAAAACCCTAAAACCCTAAAACCCTAAAACCCAAAACCCTAAAACCTAAAACCCTAAAACCCTAAAACCCTAAAACCTAAAACCCTAAAAACCCTAAACCCTCCCTAAAACCCTAAAACCCGAAACCCCTAAAACCCTAAAACCCGAAAACCTAAAAAACCCTAAAACCCTAAACCCTACAACCCTGCAACCCTAAACCCTAAACCCTAAACCCCCAAACCCTAAACCTAAGCCCCCAGCGGAACAGGTCAAGGAATGGCTTGCCAGGGCTCTGCCCCGGCATCGAGGCAAAGGGGGGCAATGTGAATTGTGGGGTTTAGGGTTTGGGTTTAGGTTTAGGGTTTAGGGATTGGGGATTTGGGATTTTGGGGAAATTTTGGGTTTAGGGCTTAGGGGTTAAGACTTGTTGTGTTTAGGTTTGGTTTGGGCAGTCAGTTTGGAAGTGCTATAAGGACGTAGGCTAGTTTAGGGTTTGAAGATTTTAGTTGTAGGGTTGAAGAACTGGGTTTGGGTTGGTTGGGCATGAGGGTTTAGGGTTTGCTTGGTCCGTCTCTAGGTAGCGTGCCTCGGGATGTTTTTCCTCAGCTAGAGACCGTAATAGGGATCATAGTACCCTCTAAACCTAAACCCTAAAAACCCTAAACCCTAAACCCTAAACCCTAAACCCTAAACCAAGGACATCACACAGTGTGCCTTTGTTTCGCCGGTTCGAGGCTAAGAAAGCTTCGGACGCTCTGTGCACTGGGGGCTATTGAAGCGCAGAGTCGGTCAAAAAGACGAATATTCGGGACCCTTAGACCCCGAAATAGTAGGGTTCCCTGAGAATCAGGACCCCAAGAACCCAAGGACTTGCTGGAAGTAGTATCTTTTGCAAGTCACCCGAAAGGCCCTAAACCTAAGGCCCTAAATCCCTCTTGGAAAGATTGAAACGAATGAGCGAAGCGAAGATGTGCAAAAACCCGTTTCTGGAAACTGTACAGCTTGCTGAGCACAAACACTGATTGGTTGTTTTTTGTCCTGTCGGTTCTTTTGCTAAAACCCAAAGCCTACACTCCAAAATCTTGAGCCCGCGACCCACTGACGATTCCTCCGCTGCCCTCAGGCACGTCTGCCCCCCTCCCAGCGCGGTGGGCGCCTGGCAGTGGGCGAGGGGCGGGAGGCACCCACTGCTCCGGTTTAGGCTTTAGGGTTTAGGGTTGAGGGTTGAGGGTTGGGGTTTTGGGGGTTTGGGTTTCGAAGCCCTAAGCCCTAAACCTTCAACCCGCCCTAAACCCGGCTCTTTGGGGGGCTTCAGGGGCTTTCGGGGCTTTTGGGGGGGCTTTGAGGGCACTCGGCTTCGTTCGAGGCTCGGTATACACCAGGTCCAAACCTTACACCCCGAAATCCCTAAACCTTTGAACGCTAAACCCTAAACCCTAAACCCTAAACCCTAAACCCTAAACCCTAAACCCTAAACCCTAAACCCTAAACCCTAAACCCTAAACCCTAAACCCTAAACCCCTAGAACCCCTAGAACCCTACAGCTCGAAACCCTAGGCCCACACCCTGGAGTCGCAAGTTTTGTTAAGTTTCTCAGAGGATGTTCAAGGCACTCCCCTAAACCCCGAAACCCTACCAAGGGGTTTGGCTTGAGGGTTTGGGGTTTGAGGTTTAGGGAACCGCAAGCCCGGACAGCTTAAGCCCTAAACCCCAAACCCCACCCCCTAAACCCTAAACCCCAAACCCTAAACCCTAAACCCTAGCCCCTAAACCCTAAACCCCAAACCCCAAACCCTAAACCCTAAACCCTAAACCTCAGACCCCGACACCTTAAGCCCATGGGCAGAGGACTGGCTGCGCAGCCAGCTGGAGTGCCCCCTCTGCCTCGGGCTGTCGCCTGCCTGTGAGTTCGGGAGGTTTCGTCGGGAGAGGGCCCTAAACCCTAGACCCTAGACCCTAGACCCTAAACCCTAAACCCTAAACCCGAGACCCTAAACCCTAAACCCTAAACCCCAAACCCTAAACCCTAAACCCTAAACCCTAAATCCTAAACCCTAAACCCTAAACCCTAAACTGGGAACTTAAAAGAAGATGCATCCAAGGCTCTGGGAGCCCTCTTCGATCCCCTGTGGCCACACGCTTTGCGCCTCGCTTGCCACCGTCGTGGTCACCTTTCCTTGGTGATGGTTTGGGGTTTAGGGTTTAGGGTTTAGGGTTGCACCCGAAACCTTATTCCCTGAACCCTAGGGGGTGGTGACTTGAACGCTCAGGGAAAGCTGAGGGTGACTGCGGGCGCCCTGGAGACCCCTTCGCTTGGAGGTTTGCAGTCTCTCTTAAACCCTAAACCCGAAACCCGAAACCCCAAACCCCAAACCCCAAACCCCAAACCCCAAACCCTGAAGAACCCTAAACCCACAAACACCTTCGGAGCTCAATCCTCAACCTCAGGGTTTCCCTGCAAGATCCCCAACATACAGCCTCGCACAGGGTTGAGGGTTCAGGGTTTAGGGTTTAGGGTTTGGGGTTTAGGGTTTAGGGTTTGGGGTTTGGGGTTTAGGGTTTGGGGTCACACCCAGGCCGGCCCTGCCTGGCTCGCACGCTCGACCACGCCTTCGACGCGCCGCCGGCGTGTCCCATGTGCCGGAAGGAGCCCACCCATTCATGAGGGTTTAGGGTTTAGGGTTCAGGGATTGTATAGGGTTTAGGGTTTAGGGTTTAGGGTTTAGGGTTGTTTCAGGGTTTCAGGGTGAAGCCCCCTGTATATACCCTGCAAAATTGATGTGGGGTGCCCAGTTCCCTTATTGCCTACCAGCTCTACCCTTGGCCCCATCCATCTTCTTCCTGCTAAACCCCAAACCCTCCTCGTGCCCTTTGTGCGGGTGAGGACCTGTCGCCATACCTGGCCGCTCTGCAAGCCATGATGGCTGACTTCCAAAGATTTCGGGCATGTTAGGTGTAGGGCCTAGGGTTGAGGGTTTAGGGGTTCAGCAACTAACATTGGCGTGTCTGTGGATCCTGCTGAACACTTGACTCTAGACCCCCTCGACCCTCAACCCTGGACTGCTCAACCGACAATCTCAACACCTGAAGGGTTTGGTTCAGGGCCTAGGACGTTCCTTGTCGCGTGTAAAGAAGAGGAAAACTCCTAAGGGTTCTTCATGTTCTGGGATTCTGTGGGTGGGTGGGTTTGTTCCGTTGTACGTACATAATTGCTGGCCTAGTGAATGCTTGGACTTGGGAATCCTGAACCCTGAGCCCTAAACCTGGGAATCCTGAACCCTGAGCCCTAAGCCCTAAACCCTAAACCCCAAGCCCGAAACCCTGATACAAACCCTAAACCCCAAACCCCAAACCCTAAAACCCTAGAACCCTAAAGCCCTAAAGCCCTAAAACCCTAAAACCCGAAAACCCTAAAACCCTAAAAACCCTAAAACCCTAAACCCTAAACCCTAAAACCCTAAACCCCTAAACCCTAAAACCCTAAACCCTAAACCCTAAACCCTAAAACCCTAAAACCCTAAAACCCCTAAACCCTCAACCCTAAACCCGAAACCCTAAACCCTAAACCCCAAACCCCAAACCCTAAACCCTAAACCCTAAACCCTAAACCCAGACCTGGCTCAACGACCGGGCCCTGGTCGCGGGGCGTCTCGGCGTGGCTTCTGGCCACGGGGGCGCCCACATCCCGGCGCGCGCCCCCGTGTTGCTTTGTTTGGTTTGGGGTTTAGGGTTTAGGGTTTAGGGTTTAGGGTTTAGGGTTTAGGGTTTAGGGTTTAGGGTTTAGGGTTTAGGGTTTAGGGTTTAGGGTTTAGAGTTTTAGGGTTTTAGGGTTTAGAGTTTTAGGGTTTAGGGTTTAGGGTTTAGGGTTTAGGTGTAGGGTGTAGGGTTGAGGGTGTAGCTTTTTTTGGGTAGGACGCAGGATTCAGGGTTGAGGGATTCGAGTGACTTGTTTTGGTACGTACTCGACATCACGTTTAGGATTTCAAGTCAAAGGTCTGAGGTTTAGGGTTTGGGGTTTAGGGTTTAGGGTTTAGGGTTTAGGGTTTTAGGGTTTAGGGTTTAGGGTTTTGGGGCTTATAGGGTTCAGGGTTTATGCTCAAGGGCTTGGGGGGTTATGTTTCAGCAAGCTTGGGGCCGATTGCCGTGGTTTCGAGGGGCAGTTTGGGGTTGAGCTCTTCGTGAATAGTAAACCCTAAACCCTAAACCCTAAACCCTAAACCCTAAACCCTAAACCCTAAACCCTAAACCCTAAACCTTAAACCCTAAGCCGGAGACTTGAGCGCTTTTGTCAGGGCTGTTCCAATCCCTAGACCCACAAACCCTAAGCCCTTGTCGGATTTAGGATTTAGGGTTTAGGGTTTAGGGTTTCCCGTGTCCGGAGTGATCCAAACCGTAATGGGCGTTCTTGCGGTGTTCATTGTGGTGAGTGTATAATATAGGGGTCGGAATAGTTTCTAACAGTGTTCCCTTACGGTCCATTATGCTGTACTATAAGCCCTAAACCCTAAACCCTAAACCCTAAACCCTAAACCCTAAACCCTAAACCCTAAACCCTAAACCCTAAACCCTAAACCCTAAACCCTAAACCCTAAACCCTATGGCATATCTGCGGGTGTCCTTGTGGGGGAGTCATACTAGCCTATAGCCTATCTCATGCGCGCAGATCAACCGCAAGATCGCCGCAATCATTGACCGCCACTTCTCAGCTGAGCCCTTCGGCATCCCACTTAGGATTTAGGGTTTAGGGTTTATGATTTAGGGTTTAGGGTTTAGGGTTAGGGTTTCGGGTTTAGGATTTTAAGGTTTAGGGTTTTAGGGTTGCTGGAGAGTGTGGATTGCGCTTGAGTGATTCAGGGTCGCTGGTTATTCTTGTGGATGGATGCCCCGCAACCTTCGCCCGATGAGCCCACAGGCCCCTTACCCCACACTTTGTCGTAGTTGGGTAACATTTTACATTTTTAGGGTACTTAAACCCAATAAGGAATTTTATTTTAGAATTTTAATACTATCCCAAACATGAACTAGCACATTTGACCAAGAACCCACCTGTTTGCGCGTGTCGTTGTCTAAAGCTGCTCTTTTGGCTTCGGGACATGTCCATGCACGGGCCTCAGCCCAACACCCTTCCGATCAAGCCTCATCTCTAGCCAGGAGAGGCGGTGGATCAGCTAAACCCTAAACCCTAAACCCTAAACCCTAAACCCTAAACCCTAAACCCTAAACCCTAAACCCTAAACCCTAAACCCTGAACCCTAAACCCTCGTTGCACTCCAGACCGTACATCACCAAACTTTTAGAATCCTTTCCCCCTATGATTACAACCCCCCACCCCTTAGCATTTGGATGTTTCCAAGAAGTTTGATACAGCATCATAGGGGCTCGTAGTTCTTTCGCCCTGTAGCTGGAGAGATCTGTTAATGTTGGGCGGGTGGTGGGTGTTCATATTTCCTAGGTAGGATAAGGGGGACCCTTAAAAGGGAACCCTTCTTAGCCCTCTACTGGCTCCTCTAAGAACGGACATGATTGAGAGGGTCTATATCCCCCAGGGTCCCCCTCATCCTAAACTCTATAGAAGAGGGCGACCCCCCACCTTGCACCGACTCCCAAGAACCGACAAACCTCCGGTGAAAAAGACTGACATGTCTCCAAACAATTGTGGAGGGTTCTTGGGTTCAGGGTTTTTGGGTTCTGCAAACCCTAAACCCTAAACCCTAACCCCTAAACCCTAAACCCTGAACCCTTAGGGACAGCGGCGCCGGGGTAACCATCGACACTTCTCTTGACCTTGCACCCACCCTAAACCCTAGAACTCCTAAACCCTGATTTGAGAGGGCCCTCCATTTCCGAAGCGCATCGCCCGTCCGTCTCCGTGGCCGAGTGCCTTGGCCATGCAGACCGGCTGCTCCATGCCTTGCAGGGCCATGTGCCCTTGCCCGCGGCGGCCGCTGCAAACTAGGCACGCGATGCCCTTCGCGCCACCGGCTACGACGCGCCGGCGTGGAAGGCCTCAGACGAGCCGCCAGCGCGCGGCTGCGCTTTTAAGCCGGTGATGCTTGCGGGAATGGCAGCGCCAAGCGCCGGAGCGTGCAACGTGCCCTAAAACCCTAAACTTAAACCCTATACCGTAAACCCTGAACCCTAAACCCGAAACCTTAAACCCTAAACCCTAAACCCTAAACCCTAAACCCCAAACCCGAAACCCTAAACCCTAAACCCTGCAAGCCCAGGGCGGCCGAGCGGGGAGCGCAGATCGCCGCCGCCGAGGCGGCTGGCGGCGAGGGTGGTGAGCAACCAGTGGCCCCTTGGGCTCTTTACAACCCGCCAGGGGGTTAGGGTTTAGGGTTTGGGGTTTGGGGTTTGGGGTTTGGGGTTAGGGTTTAGGGTAAGTGGCCCCTTGGGCTCTTTACGCCTTACTATCCCTAAGGGTTTAGGGTTTAGGGTTTGGGGTTTGGGGTTTGGGGTTTGGGGTTTAGGGCATCTTAAATCGAAGCGCCAAAATCCTCCCTGAACCCTAGAGATTAGATTGTCCTGTCATCCCCGCCGGGTTCGGAAAGCTGTTGAGTCAACTCAGGTAGTGCCACCGTGGGTTCTTCCAGACTACTTTTCGGACCCTAGCCCTAAACCCTAAACCCTAAACCCTAAACCCTAAACCCCAAACCCCAAACCCCAAACCCTAAACCCTAAACCCTAAACCCTAAACCCTAAACCCTAAACCCTAAACCCTAAACCCTTTTGCCGAAATCCATCTGTTGCTCCGAAGGTACCGATCTTCATCTGCTCGATGGCGATGCCTTCGGCCGCTCGGAGCACTTTTGGGTCCAGGGGTCCTTCCTCCCAAGAGCCCCAAGCCCCTAAACCCTATACCCTAAACCCTAAACCCTAAACCCTAAACCCTAAACCCTAAACCCTAAATAAAACCCTAAACCCTAAACCCTAAACCCTAAACCCTAAACCCTAAACCCTAAACCCTGAGCCCTGAGCCCTAAACCCTAACCCAAGAAGCCGGATCCCTAAGTATCTCAACTCGCTTGGGGGGAGCATGTGGGGCTTTCTGGAGTTTCGGGTTTCGGGTTTCGGGTTTAGGGTTTAGGGCTTAGGGTTTACGGTTTAGGGTTTAGGGTCTGTTGGTTCGCGTGGAATTTGCCAGGTCGCATGCCCACTCCACATCTTCGAGCCACGGTACAGGCCCAAACGCCTTTAAACCCAAAGCCGCCTTCACTGTACACTATCAAATGTTAGTGCTATCGTAATATTTAATACTGAAAGACAGTCATACAAGAGTAGATCTCTATTAATGTTACAATAAACTTTGATTCAATTACATTGTTGTGGTTAAACAAGTGTCATATGGTTAATATGATGTATTCTTATATTTCTGCATGGTTTTTAGAGCAGTCAGGTTTGATTCCGGGTCGGGTAAGTACAGGCGTTGCAGAAGGACCAGTAGGGTTCACGTTTTGATTCTGGGTGGGAGGGGGAAATTTGGAGAGTCTTTGGCTCGGGTCTTAGAGGGTTTTTGGGTTGGGCTCTGCAGGCTTTGGATTGCATGTTTTTGGTGCTTCTTGGTTTAGGGTTTACGGTACAGGGTTCAGGAAGCAAGACGTTGGCTAGGGCCGGCCAGGAATCCTTGTTCTCCAAGCATGCAATGAAGCCCGAAACCCTAACCCTAAAACCGCATACCCCAAAATCCCGAGACACAAAAGGCCCATCACATGCACAGAAACAACCCATGCAGTTTTAACGGGAGACCTCACAGAGCCATGCCGCCTAGGGCTTTGCTTCCTGTGGGTATTTCTTAGAATAGGGGACCTCCTTACATAGCCCCAGAGATACGGCAATCCTTCTCATAGGAACCCTCCTCTACAACCCCACCCCCCGGGCCGAAGCCCTAAACACTAAACACGAAAACGCCCATGTAGGGTCAGGAAGGTTTAGGGTTTAGGGTTTAGGGTTTAGGGTTTAGGGTTTAGGGTTTAGGGTTTAGGGTTTAGGGTTTAGGGGGGTTTAAGGTTTAGGGTCTACGGGGGGGGCGGGTTCGAGAGACACTACTTTGCAGCGGCCATCGGCCCGACCTTGCATCCGCAGAAGCCCGAAACCCTCAGCCTGAAACCCTAGTGCTAGGGTTTAGGGTTTAGGGTTTAGGGTTGAGGGTTTAGGGTTATACCGTTAAGTGCCTATGAACCTCAAAGCAAGCCCTAAACATTAAACCTTCACCCGAAACCCCCGAAAACCTAAACCCTAAACCCTAAACCCTAAACCCTAAACCCTAAACCCTAAACCCTGAACCCTAAACCCCAAAACCCTCAACCCCCCAGCCCTGCAGGCTGATGATGCGGAGGTGCATCGAGTCTGGCCAGCGGCAGTTCGGGATGTGTGCCGCGGCCGAGGGAGGGCGAAGAGGGGCTTCAGGCTTCGGGGTTCGGAAGTTTAGGGTTTAGGGTTTAGGGTTTGGGGTTTGGGGGTTTGGGGGTTTGGGGGTTTGGGGGTTTGGGGGTTTGGGGGTTTAGGGTTTAGGGTTTAGGGTTTAGGGATTCGGGTTGCCCAGAGGTAAACCTGTTATTTCTCCAACCCCAAGCGCCACCCAAACCAAAAGCCCCCAAAACCCTCAATCCCAAATCCTCAACCTTAAACGCCAAACCCTAAACCTTAAATCCGAAACTCAAACCCCAAACCCCAAACCCCAAACCCCAAACCCCAAACCCCTAGCCCCAAGCCCCTAACCCCAAGCCCCAAGCCCCAAGCCCCAAGCCCCAAACCCCAAAGCCCAAAGCCCAAACGTGGACTGTTGCCCTGGGAGCTCATGGCATTGGAAAGAAGTAATATGCTGACTGTGCGGTGTGTCACTGCCAAGCCGCTGGAGGCTTGGCATGACATGTCTGCAGAGCACATTCGTGCTGTCTTACTGCCGCAATTTCATGCTAAAGCCAGATTTGTTGCCATGCGCAATCAACTGCTCCAGATGCGACAGAACATTCTTAACGCTAATCATTATATTGATCTTGATATCACCAAAGTTCCTCACGTTGCTTGTCCTGAGTGGAAGCGCCAGGGCATAGCGTGCCACTTTTGCCATGCTCGGTTTAATTTCCTGACTAAATCCGAAAAATTCTTTCGAAAATGCCATAAACCCTCAAAGCTGTCTCAGCGAGAGACAAACGCTTGGTTGGGAGTCCTACAAGAACAGTGTGCGAAATTGAATGATATCATCACCAAACTGGAAGCATGATATGCCACACATGCTGATTAAAGCATCAGCCGTCTCACTTATATTGATCGCATTGACTTCAAGTCCGTGTCAACCCCAAACCCCAAACCCCAAACCCCAAACCCCAAACCCTAAACCTCAAGAAACCTTAAACCCCAAACCCCAAACCCTAAACCCCAAGCCCCAAAACTAAACCCTAAACCTCAAGAAACCCTGAACCCCAAACCCCAAACCCCAAGCCCCAAAACTAAACCCTAAACCTCAAGAAACCCTGAACCCCAAACCCCAAACCCTAAGCCCCACACCCTAAACCCTAAACCCTAAACCTAAACCCTAAACCCTAAACCCTAAACCCTAAACCTTAAACCCTAAACCTCAAGAAACCCTAAACCCCAAACCCCAAACCCTAAACCTCAAGAAACCCTATACCCCAAACCCCAAACCCTAAATCCTAAACCTCAAGAAAACACCCTAACCCTAAGCCCTAAACCCTAAACCCTAAACTCCGAGCCCTAAACCCTAAACCCTAAACCCCAACCCTAAGCCCTAAACAGCCCTCAGGTCTGTTCCCTGGGGCGGAGCCGGGGTCTCGGGAGAGACGGGTTGAGGTCTGCTTGGTTTAGGGTTTAGGGTTTAGGGTTTAGGGTTTAGGGTTTAGGGTTTAGGGTTTAGGGTGTAGGGTGTAGGGTTTGGGGTTTGGGGTTTGGGGTTGGGGGGGTTTCAAGGTTGGTGGGGTTTCGGAGGTTTCCGGGGTTAGGGTTGAGGGTTTCGGGTTGAGGGTTGAGGGTTGAGGGTACTAGGGTTAGGGTTTCGTGTGTAGGGCATCAGGGTTTAGGGTATTAGGATGTTAGGGTATTAGGTTATTGGGGTATTAAGGTACTAGGGTACGAAGGATTAAGGGTGGCTTGGGGGTGAGGGTTTGGGGAACTGTGGTTTAGAGGTATTAGGGTTTAGGGTTTAGGGTTTAGGGTTGAGGGTATTGGGGTTTACGGTTGGGTTTAGGGTATTCGGGTTTGGGGTATTAGAGCCGTAGGCCTGAGGGCTTGAGGTATTACTATCATGGCCATGATCTTCTTGAATGTCTCTGTTGTGAAATGTTGTGAGTTTTTTTGGTTCGTGCTACGATATGCTACTTTCTTTTCAATTTGTGCGGGAGGGGTCTCTGGTTTTTCATTGGGGGTGTTCTTGGCCGCGGCCGCTTTGGTTGTTTGAGGGGCTTTGGGTGTAGGGGTCTAGGGTTGAGGTTGTTTTTGTGGTTAGTTTTGTTGGTTCTGGGTTTCGTTTTTCTTGTAGATAGGTATCTTTTTCTCCTTCTATTTTTAAGAGTCTAGGTCTGTGTATTTTGCTCTTGTGTCAAGCTTTCGAGGGTGTTTTTTCAGGGTTGCTAGGGTTTAGGGTTGTAGAGTTGGGTTGCACCCTCCTCACGGCCGAACTTTAAACCCTAAACCCCAAACCCCAAACCCTAAACCCTAAACCCCAAACCCTAAACCCTAAACCCTAAACCCTAAACCCTAAACCCTAAACCCTAAACCCTAAACCCTAAACCCTGAACCCGCGGCCCGTGGACCGACCCCTTGCCCGCGTTTTAGGGTTCAGGGCCAGTTGAGGCTTTGCGCTTGCTCCAAGAACTTGTTCAACACTTGCTTGAGGGTTTAGGGTTAGGGTATGAGTTTGGGGTTTAATGTTGACCTAGTAGTAATAAACCCCCGCCCCCTTCAATCAAACCCCCCCAAATAGAGTGGGGGGCCCCTTTGAATAAGGATTCCTTTCCTTAGAGAGAATTAGAGAGGATCAGAGAGAATCACTCAGGATTCCTTTCCTTAGAGAGAATTAGAGAGGATCAGAGAGAATCAGAGAGGATCAGAAAGGATCAGAGAGAATCAGAGAGGATCATAGCCCCGACTGGCGTACTTTATTTCCAGGGCTTTATTATTGCGGCCGGGACACCTGGCGTACTTTAAATGTTAGGGGCTTTAGTAATGCTAGGTTAACATTAGGGTTTAGGAGGGTTTAGCGTTTAGAGTTTCGGGCTTAAAGGCCCAACTTTTCAGGGATGAGAGGGGATGAGGGGCGCCTTTGGCCAAGTTTGGGGTCGAGACCCAGATCCACTGACAGGGTCTGAAAACCTACATCCTAAACAGCCCTGAATCCTAAACCCTAAACCCTAAGCCCCAAACCCAAAGCCAAAGCCCAACGCCCAAAACCCTAAACCCCAGCACCGCCAACCCTCTAGGTACGGCACGATGCTCTACATCCAAAGCTTCCGCCAGCTCGCGGACGGGCGCTCGCAGATTAAGACAGTCGGCGCGCGCCGGTTTCAGGCGCCGTCTCTTGCGTTTCGTGTTTAGGAGTTTAGGATTTAGGGTCTAAGGTTTGACAACCCTCCAAACCCTAAGCCCTACGCCCTAAACCCGAAACCTGAAAAGACCCCAAGCCCAAGAGGTTTGTTAAGGCCAAAGCAGGGCGATGACCCCAATCCCGACGCTGAGCAGCTCAAGACCTGAACCCAACATCTCAGACCAAATGAAAGAAGTAGGGTGTGGGGTTTCGGTTTTCGGGCATTCGGGTTTAGGGTTTTACCAAAAACATCCCGACACAGACAAGCCTTCCCCTCCCCCACAAAGCTTTAGTCTCAGACATGGCCAGGTGCTTGAGTGGGGCGAGAAAGACGGCTGCTTGGGGTTCAAATTCTCAGCTGCGCCATAGTGGAGCAATATTTTACACTTGTAAGGGCGCTTAAACTCAATAAGGAATAGACTGTTAACTTGTTAGTACTTTCCCAACCCTCAGTTAGTAAGCCCCAAACTTAAACCCTAAACTAACTCTACAGGAGTTCCGGGTTTCCAAGTCTAGCGCTGGCTCGTTGCTGCTGCTCCCCAGAGCCCGACAATTGTTGGAGGTTGTGCTATACAAGGTTTAGGTGGGGGGGGGGGTTTCGGGTTTAGGGGTTTGGGGTTTAGGGTTTAGGGCTGCTTGTTTAAAAAGGGCGCAGCGAATGGGGAGTCTGTGTACTGTTGGAGGTGACCAACACAGCTGGTTAGTGCCACCAGTTTGGCCACATTGATTAAAGCTACGCGGGGCCCCTGAACCCTAAACCCCAAACCCGAAACCCTAAACCCCAGGTTTAGTCTGGTCCTGGGCTGCCCTCAGAAGTAGGCCCCAGTTTCGAAGGCTTGGGGTTTTAGTAAGGGTTTCGGGTGCAGGGTGAGGTTTTGGTGGGCTTTTTGGGATCCAGGATTTGGGTTTCCTTGATTTCATTCTATTTTTGGGGTTTTAGGACGGTATGCCAGGGTTGTTAGGGCTCGGGGGTTTAGGGGCTTAGGGTTTAGGACGTAGGGCTCCGGGTTTTTCGAGTTGAGGTTTGTTTGTTGGCTTTTTTTGGGGGGGGGGGGGGGGGGCGCCTAGAAGCTAAGCCCTTACTGAATCCTTATCTAGCCATCAAGTGAGTGAAGGGGTGGAAACCCTAAACCTTAAATCCTAAACCCTGAACCCTAAACCCTAAACCCTAAACCCTAAACCCTGAACCCTGAACCCTGAACCCTAAACCCTAAACGGGGTCCCTTACCTTCGTAAATCCCATGCAACTCGCGAACTCCCGAGGCTACGCGACGGGGCGCGTGCGGTGGCTGGAAGACGAGGCCCCTTACCCTACCTTACTGGTTTAGGCTCTAGGATTTAGGATTTAGGATTTAGGGTTAGGGTGTAGGGTTCTTCGTAGGGAATCAGGGTGTTCGGCGCCTTATATCCCCTTGCTTGCAGGTTCAGAGGGTTTACACAACCCCAACCATCACTGCACTTATAAGCCCCCCAAGTCCTCTAGTAGGTTATAAGTAAGCCCTAAACCCTAAACCCTAAACCCTAAACCCTAAACCCTAAACCCTAAACCCTAATCCCTAATCCCTAATCCCTAAACCCTACACTGCCCTATACCCTACACCCTCAACCTGATTGGGGTTATAAGTGGACTTATAATTGGGGTGAGACGCCCATGAACCTCCAAGCACCTTTGCCTGTTAAGGGCTTATGTAGGGTACCAGGGTGTAGGGTTTAGCCTCGACTCAATGGGTTCGGGGTTCAGGCCCTAAACCCTAAACCCTAAACCCTAAACCCTAAACCCTAAACCCTAAACCCTAAACCCTAAACCCTAAACCCTAAACCCTAAGGAGAGGGTTTAGGGACTTTCTGAGCCCTGTGGTGAGAGGTGGCAGAGCCCGTGGCGGCCGAGACGCCCTCGAACGAGGTGTGCATTCGGGTTGAGGGTTCCAGGGCTTTGCA
>CAJNDS010000187.1:125000-152500 GCA_905221605.1 Symbiodinium natans
CGGCCCCTGCCGCCCCGGCAGCAAGTTGGAGAGGTCCCCTCTTCGGGTTGAGGGTTTAGGGTTTGGGGTTTAGGGTTTAGGGTTTGGGGTTTGGGGTTTAGGGTTTAGGGTCCCCCCAAAAAAAGTGCAGAGAAAGCAGGGTTAGGGTTTGGGGTTTAGGGCTCAGGGTTGAGGGGAATCTTCGGGGTCCGGAGTTGATCTTCGTTCATACTGGGGCGCCCGGTATGGTTTAAGGTAAACCCTTAAACCCCCCCAAACCCTAAACCCTAAACCCTAAACCCTAAACCCTAAACCCTAAACCCTAAACCCTAAACCCCAAACCCCAAACCCCAAACCCCAAACCCCAAACCCTATTCCTTGAGACCGGGCCTAGGTGTTTGGGGTTTGGGGTGTTGTGGGTCGAGGAGTGCATCATCTTCGGGGCGGAGAAGGTGCTTAGGGTCTAGGGATTGTGGTTTAGGGTTTAGGGTTTAGGGTTCAGGGTTTAGGGTTTAGGGTTTAGGGTTTAAGGTTTTGGGTTTAGGGGACTTCGGGGTTACGGGTCTAGCGTTTTAGGGTTAAGGGTTCAGGCCTTCAGGGTGTTCTGGCAGTTCGGGTTTAAGGGGTTTAGGGGGGTTAAGGTTTCGGCGGTTCGGGGGCTTCGGGATTAGGGCGTTCAGTCTGGGGTGTTTAGGGTTCAGGGTCCAGGGCTTAGAGGTTTAGGGTTTTGTTTGGCTGGTTTTACTTGGCGCTCTTGCCTTTACAGCACCTCAGATCGCTTTGCCATGCGCGATGAAGGTGGTGGAGTGACAGCGTGAGGCTGAGATGTCCTGTGGCGATCTAGATTCGAGCTGAGCCCATCGCATCCGGAATTCGAAACAGGCCTCGGCGCCTTCTGGCGCATGAACTCATCACCGAGGATGGTCCAATGAGTTACTCGGACCCTAAACCCTCAACCCTAAACCCTAAGCCCTAAACACAAAATCCTCTGATAGCAAACTGACTGCAGCAAATCTAGGAGTGCGAATGCTTCTTCATTTCGAGTTTTCTCCCCAGTCTCGCAAAGTGGGGCCTAGGCTGTTTGGGCGTCTACGGGTCTAAGAGTCTAGGTTGTTCGGGGTTTGGGGTTTGGGGTTTAGGGTTTAGGGTTTGGGGTTTAGTTTTCAGAAACTCAGAGTGTAAATGATGTTTTCTTGGAATGACAGAGTTTCGGGGGAGCTTCTTCTCTTTTCGGCGGTTTTGGCTGAAAACCCTAAACCTGAACCTTAAACCCTACACCCTCATTCCTAAACCCTCTGAGCCCTGCACGCTAGAAACCCTCAAGACCCTAAACCCCAAAACCCGACGAAACAGGCCTTAGCCCTATATAAACTCTAAACCCCAAACCCCAAACCCTAAACCCCAAACCCCAAATCCTAAACTCCAAACCCCAAACCCTAAACTCCAAACCCCAAACCCTAGACCCCAAACCCTAAACCCCAAACCCTAAACCCCAAACCCTAGACCCCAAACCCTAAACCGCAAACCCTAAACCCCAAATCCTAAGCCCAAAACCCTAAGCCCAAAACCCCAAACCTCAAACCCTAAACCCGACGAGCCCTGAGAACCCAACCAGCCCCTAAACCCTAAGCCCTAAGCCCTGAGCCCTAAGCCCTGAGCCCTAAGCCCTAAGCCCTAAGCCCTAAGCCCTGAGCCCTGAGCCCTGAGCCTTGAACCCGAAACCCTAAACCCTAAACCCTAAACCTCCAGCCCTCAGGTTGCCCCGGCTTCGTGTTCTGGTGCATGGGCCGGGCCCCTCAGGTTTGGGGTGATTGAGGTTTGGTGTTTAGGGTTTAGGGATTAGGGTTTAGGGTTGAAGGTTCAGGGTTTAGGCTTTAGGGGTTCGGGGCTTAGTTTTTTTTCTCTCTGTCAATCTCTCCGCCTCGCTCTCTCTCTCTCTCTCTTTCTGTATCGCTTCTTTTTCATGTGGATTTAGGGTTTAGGGTTCAGGCAGCTTATCAAGCCTTTGACAAATGCCCACCCGCCCAAAGAATCCCGTAACCTCAAGAAAATAATTTAGGTCACTCAATCCATAAGCCCTGTGGGGACACACAACAATCCTTCATGATAGGAAGACACTATTTACTTATCTCCTAAAACCCTTGGAGCCAAATGCTTGGGCCGTGAACGTGAACCGCTTGTAGGCCCTGAACCCTAAACCCTAGGCCCTGAACTGCCATGAACCCGAACCCTACACTACACCCTGAACACCAAACCCTGGCCCTGCACCCTGAACGCCAATTAGGGCCCTGCACTTTAGGGCCTAAAGCCCGATCGGAATTTAGTAAGACATCTAATCCCGTCGGTGTGTGAGTAACCGAGTCCGAGGCACGAAGTGGCCCTCTTCCTACAGCTCCTGGAACCCTCAGCCCCGAATCACAACAAGCCCCCTCTAAAAACACAGAAGGTCTTTTGAGCACCTGTAAACGGCCCCTTAGACTCCAAAGTCCCTACACCCTTTGCTGAAGAACAGAAATCCTGCAAGAGCAAAGTCCATCAACACAACCGTTGGCGCCTTTCAACAACCACTGAACGCACCAAAACCCTAAACCCTAAACCCCAGAAGCATCATATACATATCATGTATAAGAGAATTCCAATATACATACTAATACAGATGCATTTTTATTACGAATAATCAAATTAACCCGCCTAAACCCTAAACCCTAAACCCCAAACCCCAAACCCTAAACCCTAAACCCTAAACCCCAAAACCTAAACCCTGAACCCTGAACCCTGAACCCTGAACCCTGAACCCTGAACCCTGAACCCTAAACCCTAAACCCCAAACCCCAAACCCTAAACCCTAAACCCTAAACTGCAAGGCTTGGCGAACCTCCCCTCACGTCTCTGCTACGAGCTCTGCTTCGGAAAGGCCGGAGCCAAACCTGACTGAGCCCATTACTTTGGGGCATTTAGGGTTTAGGGTTTAGGGTTTAGGGTTTAGGGTGACTTAAGTCTAGGGCATAGGGTTTTAAGTTGCTAGGTTCAGGGGTTGAGGTTTTGAGGTTTTTGGTCTGGGGTGGGGAGTTGGAGGCCTCAACACCCCCCAAAGCTCCAAACGCCCCAAACCTGAGGCCCCAAACCCAAAGGCCTCATGCCATATCGACCATGTCATATCATACCTTGCCACCCTCAACTTCAACCCTAAACTCAAAACACTCTAAAGCCTAAAACCCTAAACCTTAAACCCTGCCCCCCTAAGTATAGACATATACGTACACATGTGCACCTGTGTTTGTGCATGTAGACACTCTGCTAGACACACGCTGCAGACCTTGACGCCCGGCCCTTTATGATCCCTAAGTTGCGCAGGGTTTAGGGTTTAGGGGTTTAGGGTTTAGGGTTTAGGGTTTAGGGTTTAGGGTTTATGGCTTAGGTTGAGGGTTGAGGGGTTCAGGAATTTAGGGGCTTCGGGGTTTAGGAATTTAGGGTTTAGGGGTTTAGGAGTTTGGGAATTTTTGGGGTTTCGGAATTTTCTTAATTTCGAAGGGGTTAGGGGTCAGGAATTTTAGGAGTTTAGGCGTTTAGAGGTTTAGAGGTTTAGGAATTTTGAAGGAATTTTAGGGGTTTAGGGGTTGAGGAATTTAAGGGTTTAGGGGTTGAGGAATTTGAGGGTCTAGGGGTTGAGGAATTTGCAGGGGTTCAGGGGTTCAGGAATTTTAGGAACTTGGGGGGTTTGGGGCTTTAGGAGGCTTCAAGGGTTAAGGGTTCCCGCCTGCAGCGTCGCATGGCTTGCCGAATGCTTAGGGTTTCGAGCTTAGGGTTTGGGGTTTAGGGCTTGGGGTTTAGGGTATTAGGGTTTAGGGTTTGGGGTGCTTAGGGCCTGGGGTTTAGGGGCTCCTCCCCCCCGCATCTTGCATCTGCCAGGACTTTCGGCAGAATGCTGAGAAGAGGTTGGGCCCCGAATCCCCCAACCCCCAACCCCCAACCCCCAACCCCCAACCCCCAACCCCCAACCCCCAAACCCCAAACCCCAAACCCCAAACCCCATACCCTAAACCCCAAACCCTAAACCCTAAACCCCAAAGATTGAGCCCTTAACAGTCAGAACCCTTAAACCCCCCTCAGGCACTTCGGGTTTAGGGTTCCAGAGCTTCGGGACTTTAGCAGTGATTTCGGCTGTTTAAGGCATATTTTAGGGTTTGAAGTTTAGGGTTTAGGGTTTTGGGATTAAGGTTGAGGGTTTAGGGTTTAGGTGTTAGGAGGTTCTTGTGGGGTTTTGGGCTCTTTACGGTTTAATCGGGCTTGACAAGCTCAAATCAAACCTTGCGGGCGCGTTGGACTACAAGTCACAAGAGGTCATTGAGGACATTACTTTTCGGGATTTCGCAGGGACGAAGCCGTTCAAACGCGTAAAATCCGACGTTTGGCGGGTCAAGCTCGTGCAGTTTGAGCTGCTGACGAGGCAGCTTCTTGAGAAAGAGTTTCCTGAGCAACTGATGGCTGGCTCTGCCGTTGCGGGACAGGAAGACCAAGTGTTCAAACCCTACACCCGAAACTCTCAACCCTAAACCTTTGTGGGAGTTGGAGTTTGGATTTTGGGGTACACAAGCTCCAGCCCCAACCCACTTACTGAAGGC
This sequence comes from Symbiodinium natans, assembly GCA_905221605.1. Taxonomy (NCBI): domain Eukaryota; class Dinophyceae; order Suessiales; family Symbiodiniaceae; genus Symbiodinium; species Symbiodinium natans. The sequence goes on from CAJNDS010000187.1 coordinate 129,602, forward strand.
TCCCAAAGCCCTAAGCCCCAAAACCTTAAGTCCTAAGCCTCAAACCCCGAACCGCACCGAGAAACGCTAAGCCCGAAACCCTGAACCCTGAAGCCTGAACCCTGAAGCCTAAACCCTAAACCCTAAACTCCAAACCCCACCCTCGCCCCCCCCCCCCCCCCCCCCCCCCCCCCCCCCCCCCCCTTCAGAGGTAGACAAACTTAGGCTTGGTTGAGCCGACAATTTTCTGTGGCACTTCTTACTTTGAACATGATACCCTATACCCTATACCCTATACCCTAAACCCTATACCCTAAACCCCAAACCCCAAACCCTAAACCCTATTCCCTGGTTGTTAGCCGTAAATCTCATCCCCCACTGCGCTGTCAGGTTACAGGCGGTCTTGGACATTTACGTCACTCGCCTGCAGCCTAAAAAACACCTAAGGCTTAAGGCCTAAGGCTTAAGGTCTAAGGCCTAAGGCCTAAGGCCTTTAGGGTTGGGGGTTTAGGGGTTTAGGGTTTAGGGGTTAGGGTTTGGGGGTTTATGATTTGGGGGTTTAGGGTTTAGCGTTTCGGGGTTTAGGATTTAGGATGTAGGATCCAGGGTTTGTAGGACTCTGGGTACTTTGTTGATCTGGGAGGGTTCAGGGTTTAGGGTTTGGGGTTCAGGACCCCGAGCATAGACCCCCAAATAGTAGGATCCCCTAAACCCTAAACCCTAAACCCTAAACCCTAAACCCTAGACCCTAGACCCTAAACCCTAAACCCCAAACCCTAAACCCTAAACCCTAAACCCTAAACCCTAAACCCCAGTAAGGTACCCCTAATGTCGTAAACCTCCATATTTCTGTTTCCTGAAGCCCTAAGCCCTCGGCTTGAAACGCCAAGCGCTTAAAGCAGAAAGGTTCAGGGTTTAGGGTTTAGGGTTTGGGGTTTGGGGTTTAGGGTTTAGGATCAGGGTTTTCAAGCTGAGGCTGGAATCATTCAGACGTGGGTGGTTGGGGTCTTGCTTGCTTTCTTCAGGGAGGGGATTTAAGGATACTACAGGCCTATATAAATATCTACCAAGAGACTTAAACAAAGCCGAAATCTACCCCAAGATACAACCCCTAAATTGGGGCTGAGAGTTCGCCAAGCGGTTTCTTTCAGCTACACATCCCGACTTAAGGTATAGACCTCAACAAAACCTTAAAATATGCACACGCAAAACACCAGGCACTAGGGTTGGTATCAGGGCTTTCAGGCTTTGTTTATTAAGGTTTGAGTCTGACGTACCAAAGGAGAAGCAGATCCGAATGGCCAAGAAGAAGTCGGGGAACGAGGAGTGGATGCTTCGAACCCGGAAGCTTGACACCCTAAAGCCCAAACCCTAGACCCTCACCCGAAACCCTAAACCCTAAACTCTAGAAACTCAAACCCTACCATTCCACACTCCAGAAGGACCACCACAAAGACGTTCGCGTTCTCTCTAAACTAAACCTTTAGTGCCCTTTGCAGACACTGCGCCCTCATGCCCTAAACCCTAAACCCTAAATCCTAAATCCTAAACCCTAAACCCTAAACCTTCCAGGGGCCCAGGATCCTGTTTGCCCCAGGCTCTCACCTTAGGGGTTTAGGGTTCAGGGCCTGGGGTTTAAAGTTCCTTGTTCCGGGTTTGGGGTTTGGGGTGTAGGGTTCGACGTTTGGGTTTAGGATCCCCAAAATCCCAAAAACCTAAACCCTCCTCCCCTCCTCCCCTTTCCTCCCCTTTCCTCCCCTTTCCTCCCCTCCCCTCCCCTCCCCCTGCCCTCCCCCTGCCCTCCCCTGCCCTCCCCTGCCCTCCCCTGCCCTCCTCTGCCCTCCCCTGCCCTCCCCTCGCTCGCTCTCTCTCTCTCTCTCTGTCTGTCTCGCTCTCTCGCTCTCGCTCTCTCTCTCTCTCTCTCTCTCTCTCTCTCTCTCTCTCTCTCTCTCTCTCTCTCTCTCTCTCTCTCTCTCTCTCTCTCTCTCTCTCTCTCTCACTCATTCACTCACTCACCTCAACTCACCTCAACTCACCTCAACTCACCTCACCTCACCTCACCTCACCTCACCTCACCTCACCTCACTCACTCAGTCTCTCTCAATCACTCTGGCTCTCTCTCTCTCTCTCTCTCTCTCGCTGTGCTGGCTCTCTGTCTCACTCACATAGGGTTTAGGGTGTAGGGTTTCGGGTTTCCGGTTAGGCATTCGGGGGGGGGGGGGTGTAGGGTTTAGGGCTTAGAAGATGATGGGGTGTGGGTTTCGGGTTGAGGGCGTCGGGTCTTGGTCATGGGGGCTGTTGTCGTTTCATCTTCGTAGTCTAGGGTTGGGATGTTCCGCCCTATGCTAACTTAGTAGGGATTATGATGGGGGGGTTACTACGATCCTTACTAAGGACTGTTAGTATAAGGGGGAACATCCCAAGTGCAGGGTACCAAATAATTAGGGCCCATCACTTGCATCAGCCCGCGCCGTTGTGCTGCGCGAGGAGGACACCGAAAGCAGCCAGGTTGGCGCACCCTCAACCCTGAACCCTGAACCCTCAACCCTAAACCCTAAACCCTCAACCCTGAACGGTAAACCCTAACAAGCCACTTCAAGGAAAAACCCCAAACCCTAAACCTTACACCCCTAAACCCAAGACCCAAAACCCAAAACCTTAAACCCGTACCCCTAAACCCTAAACCCTCTAAACCCTAAACCCTAAACCTTAAACCCTAAAACCCTAAACCCTGAACCCCGAGCCCCAAACTAAAAACCCTGAGCCCAGGCTTCCCGAGTCTAAGGGCCCCGGGGCAGGGTGACGGCTCGTGTGTATTGGGGTTTTAGGGTTTAGGGTTTAGGGTCATGAATTGTGATGGATGGTGATCATGCACATGTTCATTAGGGTTTCGGGTTTAGGTCCTGTTGGTTGGGGTTTGGGGCTTAGGGATTAGGAGTTAGGGCTTCGGGGCTTGGAGTATAGGTAGTATCGTCACCGGGTTGTTTGGGTTTCATGCGGCATTCGGGCTGGCAGACTTGGGCCATGCAGCACTCACCTTAAGCCCTAAAACCCTAATCCCTAGACCCTAAACTCTAAACCCTAAAACCCTAAACCCTAAACTCTAAACCCTAAAACCCTAAACCCTAAACTCTAAACCCTAAAACCCTAAACCCTGAACCCCAGGGATTTTGCTCCTCGAGCGCCTATGACACTCAAGGGGCCACGTTCCGAAACTGCATCATTTCGGAAGCCAAAGCCCTAAACCCTAAACCCTAAACCAAACATCCCCGGCCCAAAGCCCTAAACCCCAAAGAGGGTCTTCAGGGTTTAGGGTTCATGGTTTAGGGTTTAGGGTTTAGGGTTTAGGGTTTTAGGATTTAGGATGAAGGGTTTAGGGTTTAGGGCTAGGGTTTAGGGTTCAGGGTTTAGGGTTTAGGGTTTAGGGTTTGGGCTTCAGGGTTTCGGGAAGCAGGCGGCTGTGGAGGCCAGCAGCAACCGCGAGGGCAAGCAGGCGCGGCCGTGCTTGGAGGGTTTCGGGTTTCGGGTTTAGGGCTTCGGATAAACCCTAAACACCCCTAAAAGCCCTAAACGCCCTAAACGCACTAAACGCCCCAAACGCCCCAAACGCCCTAAACCCTAAAACCCAGAAGCAACCCCGCCTCCCCAAACCCACATGGGGCACTCATCGCCGCCTGAGCCCGCAAATCCTTAGTGAAATAGTGTAGGGTTTAGGTTCGTTTGTTTAGGACCAGGAGGGAAGGCAATCAAGGAGGAAGTTTCTGAGGTTGGCTTGTGCCCAAGCCCTCTAAGTATATGGGGTCTGGGTTTGTTTTCCTAACTCTGCGGCATCCTAAACCCCAAGCCGAAAACCCTGAACCCGAAACCCTGCCCAAAACTTGATGCACGGCTGTCGCAGCGCGATTCAACATTGTGGGACTGAAGAGATCAAACCCTAAACCCTAAACCCTAAACCCTAAACGCTAAACCCTAAACCCTAGGGTTCTTTCTGTGCTGGTTAGGGTCCGAAACCCTCAGCCCTCGACCCCAAACCCTAAGCCCTCAACCCTAGACCCCAAAACCCTGCGCCCAGTAAAAGGTGTAGGGTTTCGGATACCTCCAACCCTAACCCCTGAACCCTCAATCCGCAACCCTCAACCCTCAACCCTAAACCCTTAAACCCTACACCGTAAACCCAAAGCCAAAAACCGCCAACCCCAAACCCTGAACCCCAAACCCTAAATCCTAAACCCTAAACCCTAAACCCTAAACTCTAAACCCTAAACCCTAAACCCTAAACCCTAAACCCTAAACCGCGAGCTTTGGGATCTGTTTCACCACGATGCTCCGCGTGTGGAGGGCCTCGGGCCAGGAGCTCGCAGCCCTGTCCATGGAGGACCGCAAGGGACATCCCTAAACCCTAAACCCTAAACCCTAAGCCCTAAACCCTAAGCCCTAAGCCCTAAGCCCTAAACCCCAAACCCTAAACCCTAAACCCTAAACCCTAAACCCTAAACCCTAAACCCGAAGCCCTAGTCTAGTGCCCCTGAGGAGCTCAGCAACGTGAAGGCCCTCAAGCGACAGCTGCGCGCGCTCCACGGCTTCCCCGTGTGCGCCCAGCAGCTCCTGCACGCCTCTGGGCTTCGAAGTGAGGGTTTAGGGTTTAGGGTTTAGGGTTTGGGGTTTAGGGTTTAGGGTTTAGGGTTTAGGGCTGAAAGTTCAGGGTTTAGGGTTTAGGGTTCAGGGTCTAGGGTTTGGAGTTTAGAGTTTAGGGTTTAAGGTTTAGGATGGCATCCGAAAACCAAAGCCATCTACCTCGGCTGGAGGAGGACCGCCTCCTTGAGAACGACGCCAAGCTGACGGCTCCTCTGGACTTGCAGCTCGTGCTGCAGCCGATCTCTGCGACCCAGATACCCGATGCTAACACTGAGCTCGCCGCTCGTCTCCCTCCCTTCCCTCCCCTCTCCATTCCGTCAGGCTTAAGGATCAAAGGAATTGGGGTTTAGGGTTTCGGGCCCACAGCTCTACCCCAAAAATCCAAGAAGAAAGGAAGTGGGGTTGGTTAGAGTTGAGGGTTTGGGGCCCCAAACGCGCCCCGAGACCCCTGAACCCACAAGCGCTCCTACCAGCCTGGCGAACCTCGACATCGCCCTACAAGCTCAATAAGCATACTTCGCGATGCCCTTTCTTTTTTTTGGCCCTGCTGTGTTCAGCAACTGCCGGGGTAGTTCCCTCATTTAGGTTCCCTTTGTGGGCCCCCTTATGTAGTGCGCCACCATGAAAATATGGACGCCCAAGAAGGGAAGCTAATTCAGAGAACTACCCGCTAGACCCTAAACACTAAACCCTCAACCCGAAACCCGAAACCCTTAGACCCCTAGACCCTTAGACCCTAAAACCCTAAAACCCTAAAACCCTAAAACCCTAAAAACCCTAAAACCCTAGAACCCTAAAACCCAAAAACCCTAAAACCCTAAAACCCTAAAACCCCAAAAACCCCAAACCCCACACCCTAAACCCAAAGATCCTAAAACCCTAAAACCCAAAAACCCAAAAACCCTAAAACCCCAAACCCCAAACCCCAAACCCTAAACCCTAAACCCTAAACCCTAAACCCTAAACCCTAAACCCTAAACCCTAAACCCTAAACCCTAAATATACCAAAGGTTTTGTACGCAGCGCTGGGCGGCCACGTGGCAGTTGCCCGCTTCCTCCTGGGCGCAAGCTTTACATTGGACGTGGAGGAAGACCAGAGCCGGGGCTTGGGGGTTTAGGGTTTAGGGTTTAGGGTTTAGAGTCTAGGGTTTAGGGTTTAGGGTTGAGGGTTTAGGGTTTAGGGTTTAGGGTCTAGGGTTTAGGGTTTCGGGTTTAGGGTTTAGGGTTGAGGGTTTAGGGTTTAGGGTTAGCTCTGTACAGCCCGTGTTCCCTCCCCCTGATGTTTCACAAGCACCCTCGAAATAGAGACCTTGTAGGTGCCCTTCTCAGAGGGTTTAGGGTTTAGGGTTTAGGGTTTAGGGTTTAGGGTTTAGGGTTTAGGGTTTTACTTTGAGACTTGAGAGGAACCCCAGGCCATGAGAAGCCGATTCATGAGCCTTCACCCCCTAGACCCTGAGCCCAGCTGATCGACAGGCCTGCCCCCTGAAACCCATTTAGGGTTTAGGGTTCAGGGTTCAGGGTTTAGGGTTTAGGGCTAGGGTTTAGGGTTCAGGGTTTAGGATCCTCAAACAGGGAGCCCTGGTTCTTGCCTCTGAAAGCGGGCACACGGAGTTCGCCCACTTGATGCTGGAGGCGGGGGCTGACAAAGACTGCCGGGACAATGGTGGGAGGACCGGGTGCTCAGGTTGGGATGTTTCAGGGTTTAGGGTTTAGGGTTTCGGGTTTTCCCCTTATACTTAGGGGGGTGCTAGAATCCCTAGTAAGGACTGTTTGTAGAAGGGGGGAAGATCCAAGGGGGGTTATTTGGGTATTTAGGGACTATGTAAGGTATATGTAGGGGTCAAAAAGGAGAGTAAGATTAAGGGTCCCTTCTAGGGGTCCCTCCTCTTCCCGCTTATCAGGGGGTTCAGGTTTCGGATCATGTGGAGGTTTGGGCTGTGAGGATGACAGGGCTTAGGGGGGGTTGGGGGAGGCCTTTTTTAAGATGCCCACAAGCAAGGCATGGTTTAGGGTTTAGGGTTTAGGGTTTAGGGTTTAGTTTCCCTTCCCCCCCATAGTCTGCATAAGTCGCCGGGGCAGGACGGCTCTCATCAGAGCATCGCTCGCCGGCCAGCTCGAGGCGGTCCAGCTGCTCCTGGAAGCGGGCGCCGAGAAAGACACGCAGGACTCTGAGCAAAGGACCGGCCTCCACTGGAAGAACTACTCGTAGCATCCCCTTATGGTCCCTCTCTCTCTCTCTCGCAATATATATATATATATATATATATACTAGAATCCCCCCCCACCCCACCCCACCCCCCCCCCCCCAAAAAAAAAACAAAACACCCTATTCTTATTATTAAGGCCCCTATCCTTAAACCCTAAACCCTAAACCCAAAACCCCTAAGGCCCCTCTATTGCTGGATTCTGAGCAAAGGACAGCTCTCCATTGCGCCTCTGACCGCGGCCACGTCGAGATTGCGCGCTTGCTGTTGGAAGCCGGCGCAGACAGACACTTGAAGGGCAGGTATGGTATGACCGCCCTTACCTGCGCAAGTGACCGAGGCTACATTGAGGTTGTGCATTTGCTCTTGGATGCGGGGGACGACAAAGACGTGAAAGCCCGTGACTACGTGACAGCCCTTACCCGTGCATCCGAGAAAGGTCACGTCGAAATGATTCGCTCTCTGCTGGGTCGCGTGACGGATGCTGACAAGGACTTCAAGTACCGATATGGGCTGATGACCGCCCTCATCTGTGCAGCTGACAAGGGCCACGCCGACACCGTGCGCGTGCTGTTGAAGGCCGGTGCTGACAAGGGCCTGCAGGACCCTGTGAAGAAGGAGCTTCGGTGCTACGGTGATACGGCCTTGATTCATGCGTCGGCCAAGGGCCACTGTGAGGTGCTGCGATTGCTCCTGGAAGCCGGTATGGACGTGGATGTGAGAGACAGGGATGACAGGACGGCTCTCATGCATGCGTCCGATGAGGGCCATGTGGAGATAGTGCGGTTGCTGCTGGAGGCCGGCGCCAGCAAGGACCTGAAGAGCAGCTACCTCGACCAGACGGCCCTGAGTTGCGCATCTGACAAGGGCCACGGTGCCGTGGTGCAGCTGCTGTTGGGAGCAGAGACTGAGAAGAGCTTCCCTGCTCGTTGCACAGACAGCATGCTTTCGCTCTGACAAAATTCCCTTCCGCGATGGGTCGTGAAGAGTATTTCGTAGGAAAGGCTCGTTCCTACGAAAGACTCTTCTTACTGTGCTTTCGACCGCTATCGCCCTAAACCTGAATAGTATGTTGAGACATTTCAGCATTTTATTCTGAAGAGCTATTTCTGCTTTCCCTGCAAGGCTAAATCCGCAAACCCTCACCGAATGCCTACACCCAAAACCAAGCCCCACATCCTAAAGTATAAACCCTCAAGCCTACACCCTAAACCCCAAACCCCATACCCCAAACCCTTCCTTAGAAGAAAACTCGAAGCTGCATCGCAAAGCCTGAACTGGCGGTTTAGTGTTTCGGTTAGGGTTTGGAGTTTTGGGTGTTTAGGAAATCCAGGGCTTCAGGGGTTTCAGGGTTTAGGGGTTCAGGGTTGAGGGTTTCGGGGCTTAGGGTGTTCAGGAGTTTGAGATGGGGTTTTGGGGTTTGTCGGTGACTTCAGGGTGTGGTGTTTGAACTACAGCCTACATAAACCCTGAACCCCAAACCCTAAACCCCAAGCCCTCAGCCCTAAGCCCTAAGCCCTAAACCCTAAACCCTAACCCCTAACCCCTAAACCCTAAACCCTAAACCCTAAACCCTAAGCCCTCAGCCCTAAGCCCTGAGCCCTAAGGGGTTGGTTGTTTGTGTTTACCTGTATCTAAACCCTAAACCCTACACCCTAAGTAGCCTTAAATCCTAAACCCTCAAACCCCTAAACCCTAGACACCCTTAACCCTAAACCCTTAGTAGCCTTAAACTCTAAGCCCTAAAAACCCTAAAACCCTAAACCCTAGACTCAGGCGGGCTCGGAGCTTACGCGGAGTTGTGGTCTAGGGTGTTTGGCGGTTCCCAAAGCCCTGAACCCATAAACTGAACACTGCTGTGAGTCCGAAACCCCAAACCTTAAACCCTAAACCCTAAACCCTAAACCCTAAACCCTAAACCCTAAACCCTAAACCCTAAACCCTAAACCCTAAACCCTAGACCCTAAACCCTAAACCCTAAACCCCAAACCCTTAAACCCCCAAACCCTAAACCCTAAACGTCGAAGCCGGGAGTGATTCTCGCCAGGAAGCCCCCAACGCCGAGTAAGTCTGCGCAAGGTCGGCTTGCTTTCTTCAGGGTTTAGGGTTTAGGGTTTAGGGTTTAGGGTTTAGGGTTTAGGGTTGCAGGTTTACGGTTTGGGTTTGGGGATTTAGGGTTTAGGGTTGAGGGTTGAGGGTTTCGGGTCCCTGGATATGGGCCCTCAACTGGGGAGCCCTTATATACCCTGACCTCCCTTAGGGTTTCTGCAGGGCTAAACCCTAAACCCTAAACCCTAAACCCTAAACCCTAAACCCTAAACCCTAAACCCTAAACCCTAAACCCTAAACCCTAAACCCTAAACCCTAAACCCTAAGCCCTAAACCCTAAACACTGAACCCTGAACCCTGAACCCGAACCCCGAAGATTAAGAGGGGCTCATCATCGTTGTTTTGGGGAATGTGATTTCCGGTATCCGATGAGAGGCTCAACACAAACCGCTCCCTAATCCTTAAGCCCTGAACCCTGAACCCCCTGAACAGCCTAAACCCTAAACCCCAAACCCTAAACCCCTGCCCGCCAAAACCCTAAGCCCCAAACCCCCCAACCCCAAACATTGAGACCCGAGGCCCCCCACATGCTCAAGCCGTGCTACTAAGCAGGTAAACCCCAGACCCTTGAGGGTGAGACCTGAACCCTTGAAGGGTTTTTGGGTTTGGGGTCTGCAAACGCCTTTCGGGTTTGGGGTTTACAGTTTAGGTTTTAGCGTTTTGGGGCTTACAGAGCTTTATAGGGTTTGTGCCGGTTAGGGTTCGTAGGGCGTTGAAGCCGCCCGAAGCCGAGCTAAATCCTCCCGCAAAACAGAGCCCCTGGCACCCTCAAGCTGTTAGCCGCAAGGCCCTGGCAGGGTTTCAGGGTAGAGGCTTTTTTGGGTTTAGGGTTTAGGGTTTGGGGTTTAGGGTTTAGGGTTTGGGGTTTAGCATGAAAACGCCGGCTGCAGGCGCGATTTCCTGAAGCGCCTGAGCTCGCGGCCGCGTGGCTGCGAGCTGCGCTTCTCAATAAACTTAAAAAACCCCTAAACCCCAAACCCTAAACCCCTAAACCCTAAACCCTAAACCCTAAACCCTAAACCCTAAACCCTAAACCCTAAACCCTAAACCCTAAACCCTTACATCTGAAAAAGCTTAAAGCGAACACTATGCCCAGGATCAAGAGCCAAGATCCTAAAGCCCTAAACCCTAAACCCCACACCCTACACCCTAGTTACACCCTAAACCCTAAACCCTAAACCCTAAACCCTAAACCCTAAACCCTAAACCCTAAACGCTAAACCCCTCGGCACTTTCAAGCTGAAGCTTCGCCGCGACGTCCGGCAAGCCCTGCTCGGGCGTAGGATGATAGGAGCGCGGCCACCCTGAACTCCAAACCCAACCCTAAACCCTCAACCCTGAACCCTAAGCCGTAAACCCTAAACCCTAAACCCTAAGCCCTAAACCCTAAACCCCAAGCCCTAAACCCTAAACCCTAAACCCTAAACCATAAACCCTAAACCCTAAACCCTAAACCCCCAAACTCTCAACCCCCAAACCCTGAACCCTGAACCCTGAAACCTGAGCCCTGAACCCTCAAGACAAAATACCCGCCCCCCACCCTCCCCCTCACCCCCCCACCCTACCTCCCCCCCCCCAAACAAAAAAAAAGGTGTGAACCTAGGTTCCAACGTTCAAAACGTTTCGGTCAAAACTTTTGGGGCCCAAACAATTTACAATTTCTATAAACCCTGCACCCTAACCTAAACCCTAAACCCAAAACCCTAAACCCTAAATCCTGAACGCTGAACCCTAAACCCCGAACCCTGAGCCCTAAACCCTAAACCCTAAACCCTCAATCCTGAACCCTGAACCCTGAACCCTGGGGCAGGGTGGCCGCGTGCGGGTTTTCGCGAAAGCGTTGGGAAGGGCTTTTCCACGGACAGCGCGGCTGACGTCTGACATTGGGGGGAGCAAGGTAGTGTTTAGGGTTTAGGGTTTAGGGTTTAGGGTTTAGGGTTTAGGGTTTAGGGCCTGGAAAATGCAGCGTGCAGATCTGGAGAATGTACACTTGAGGACGCTCGATGCCTCTGTGACTCCGCCGGCGAGTCCGCTAGCCCATGTTTTCGGCTGGCTGGGTGCCCCTGAACCCCCAAATACGGTTCAGGGTTCAGGGTTTAGGGTTTAGGGTTTAGGGTTTAGGGTTTAGGGTTTAGGGTAACCCCGAACTCTACTCTGAGCTGCAAGCCCTGATTCCCTGAGCCCCCAGCCCTACACCATGAGCCCCAATCTTTGCACGCCTCTACCCTAAGCCGTGAACTGCAAGCCCGCAAACCTCAACCCTGAACCCTGAACCCCCTGAACCCTGAGCCCTAAACCCTAAACCCTAAACCTGAGCCACCAAGTAAGGCCTCACCTCCCAAGGAAGCCCTCCTCCCCTAAACCCAACACCCAAAACCCCTAATTTCAACCCTAAACCCCAAACCCTAAACCCTAAACCCTAAACCCCAAACCCTGAACCCCAAACCCTAAGCCCCAAACACCAGACCCTAAACCCCAAACACCAAACCCCGAACCCTAAACCCCAAACCCCAAACACCAAACCCCGAACCCTAAACCCCAAACCCTAAACCCCAAACCCCAAATACCAAACCCTAAACCCTAAGCCCCAATTCCTAAACCCCGAAGCCCGAACCCCAAACCCTAAACCCTAAACCCTAAACCCTAAACCCTAAACCCCCAAACCCTAAACCCCAGGCGCCTTGCCACGCCCATTTTAACCCGCTAGTGGCTTCGCCCTCTCGCGCAGGTTGCCGGCTGGGCAGTTGGCCCCGGCTCCTGCACCCCGAACCCTCCCTGGTTCAGGCTTTAGAGGTTTAGAGGTTTAGAGGTTTAGAGGTTTAGAGGTTTAGGGTTTAGGGTTTAGGGTTTAGGGTTTAGGGTTTAGGGGGAGCGGGGGCTCTTGCGCGGTCTTCCCAAGTTTGCTCAGCACTCTCCGCAAGGAGGGAGCTTCTTGTGGAGCATGCTATAGGCTCTCCACGGGCTCCTCTCGGCTCTCCACGGGCTCCTCGGACCAGTGATGGACAGGGAATCGATGTGAAGAGTTTTTGTTTGGGGTTTAGGGTTTAGGGGTTAGGGGTTAGTTTTCAGGGTTTAGGGTTTAGGGCTTGGGGTTTGGGCTTCCCCCCCCACCCCCCCCAAACCTCAAGACCCCAAACCCTGCGCTCAAGAAACCAGCCTCAGCCTAGGGCCTATACGGCCTAAGGGGACTTAGGGGACGGCGCACGCCTAGGGTAGGGCTTCCCAGGCTTCCCAGCCGGATTCTGTGGGGTTTAGGGTTTAGGATTTAGAGTTCAGGGTTTGGATGCACGAGCCTGCTTGGTGGTTGAGGGTTTAGGGTTTAGGCTTTGGGTTGGAGGGTTTAGGGTTTAGGGGCTTACAGACCCATCCTTCCCTGCCAATGCCCACAGACCCCCCAGCCTGAAACCCCTAAACCGTGCACCCGCAACCCCTCCCAAACCCTAAACCCAACCCCCAAACCCCAAACCCTCTCGCCGAAGCTTTAAGGAAGCCCTAAACCCTAAACCCCAAACCCCAAACCCTCAACCCTACACCCTAAACCCTAAACCTTAAGCCCTGAACCCTAAAGCCTCAACCCTAAACCCTGTCTTTAGGGTTCAAGTTTAGGGTTGATGGCTTTAGGCCTGCGATGCCGATCTGCACATGCGGCTGCCGTTGTAGCCGTTTAGTATGGCTGGTGTCCCCGAAGAACAGCCCTGAACCTTGAAACCCTAAACCCTACACCCTACAGCCCTGAGCCCGCGCACAAAGGCCGGGAACCTCAAATCCCAGTTAGGGCAAGGCTTAGAGGGCTTGAGAGCAGAGATTTATTGGGTTATAGGGTTGAGGGTTGAGGGTTTAGGGTTTAGGGTTTAGGATAGGTTTTGGTTTAGGGGGTCATAGGGTTTCGGGTTTGGAGCTTAGGGTTTAGGATCTCCGCCCGGCACTCCAAGCCAACACAACGGAGATGGCTGCCCAGCTACAGGCCGGGGGACCCTAAACCCTGAACCCTAAACCCTAAATCCTAAACCCTAAACCCTAAACGGCCCTGAGGCCCGAAGCCCTAGGTCCCAAGGCCCCAAGGCTGCCCTAAGCTAAACCCTAAACCCTAAACCCTAAACACCCAAAACCCTAAACACCCAAAACCCTAAACACTAAACACCCAAAACCCTAAACACCCAAAGCCCTAAACACCCTAAACCCTAAACACCCTAAACCCCAAACACCCTAAACCTTAAACACCCCAAACCCTAAACCCTAAACCCTAAACCCTACACCCTAAACCCTAAGCCCTGACCCCCTTGGAGGGTTTGGGTGTTGTGGTCTGGGGGAGCTCTAAGCTTCAGTGAATTCGCTACTTGGAGGTTCATGGTACTTATATAACCACTTATAACTGTACTTGTAAGTGTTCAGGGTTTAGGGTTTAGGGTTTAGGGTTTAGGGTTTAGGGTTTAGGGTTTAGGGTTTAGGGAAACTGTACTTATAACCCGCTTATAAGCCCCTTAAGTGCCCTAACAGGGTTATAAGTACAGTTATAGGTAGAGTTATAATGGGCTAACAAGTACCATTGAACCTCCAAGTAGACCCTAAGCCTCAAACCCCTAAAACCCGAAGCCCCTAAACCCTCTCAAGCCCTGAGCCCCGAAACCTGGTTGAAGGTGGGGTCGTATGTACCCTGGTTTAGGGTTTAGGGTTTAGGGTTCCTGCACCCTAAACTGCACACCTTGCGTGTTCCTTGTTTGGCGGTCCTATGTAACAGGGCACGTATCAGCTCAGGTTTCGGCCGTTGGCTTTCGAGACCCGACATGGGGCCGGCTTAGACACTAGCGGTCGGAGCTTAGATCACGAACTGCGCGGTTACACAAGTCAAAAACCCTAAACCCTAAACCCTAAACCCGAAACACTAGACCCTAAACCCTAAACCCTAAACCCTAAACCCTAAACCCTAAAGCCTTTGCCGCCCTTACGACCCTAACGACCCTAAACCCCGTGACGCGCATGCGACTCCTTCCAATCCACACCAACCTTGAGCCACATAGCCCGAAGCCCTGAACCCCTAAGAGGCCGAAGCCCCAAACCGTGCACCCGAAAAGCCCTAAACCCTGAGCCCCCTAAACCCTAAACCCTAAACCCCAAACTCCAAACCCTAAACCCTAAACCCTAAACCCCAAACCCCAAACCCTAAACCCCAAACCCCAAACCCTAAACCCTAAACCCTAAACCCTAAACTCGAACCTCTAAGCCCTAGACCCTCGCAACTCAGGGCGCACGGGTGAAGGACAACAGGCCATGGCTTGAATCCCAAGGAGTTGAGGGGTTCTGGGTTGAGGGCTTAGGCATTTCGACACAGAGTCTATAGCCATTATTCAGCCAAACCCTAAACCCTAAACCCTAAACCCTAAACCCTAGACCCTAAACCCTAAACCCTACACCCTAAACCCTAAACCCTAAACCCTAAACCCTAAACCCTAAGCCCTAAGCCCTAAGCCCTAAGCCCTAAGCCCTACGCCCTAAGCCCTAAGCCCTAAGCCCTCAGCCCTAGACCCTAAACCCTAAACCCTAACCCTTTGGGTGGAGGTTTGGGGCCGAGTCTGAATTGGGATGCTTCAGCTTGGGCGGGTGGGGATTTTCCTTCTGGATGCTTAATTAGGGTTTCGGGTTTGGGGTTTAGGGTTTAGGGTTTAGGGTTTAGGATTTGGGTTTAGGGTTTGGGTTAAGGATTCAGGGTTTAGGATTTACTGTTAATGTTTTCAAGTTTTTGTTTCCGTTGCGTGGGATTCGTTTCTTGCGTTCGGGTTGTACCGGGTTTTGGGTACCCTAAACCCTAAACCGCAAACCCTAAACGAGTAAACCCTAAACGAGTAAACCCTAAGCACCCTAAACCCTAAACACACTAAACCCGCCGACCCAAGAGGCCAAGAGGCCCGAAACCTCTCAACCCTCAAAGCCGGTAATGGTTGTTACCCTAAAGCCTAAATGCTAAACTCTCCACCTAAGCCAGGGTTCGGGGGTTGGAGGACGTGTTGTGGGAATGGGGGGGTAGAGGCTTCGAACTGTTGGAGTTGGCGTAAGGTTGCAACATAGGCAAGCCGCTGTGCTGAACCACTTCTGGTCGTGCGGGTGGCACGGTCCTCCACCGACCACCCGGCCACCCCCCCCCCCCGCGTTTTAAGGTTTTTAAAGAGGCGGGGGGAAGTGAAGAGGTTCGAACCTACGGGGGGGGGTGTGGGGGGGGGGGGGGGGCTGGGGCTGGGGCTGGGGCTGGGGCGGGGTGGGGGGGTGCCCCTCCCCCGTGCTGAACCGCCCGATGCGTTTGCGTCGTGCGGGTGGCGCAGTCCTCCATGAAAAAAATTGTGCACCGACCCCCCCCCCCCCCCCCCCTCCCCCCTTTTAAGGTTTGGAGGGTTCCCTCCCCCAAAACCATCCAACACGCCGCCAGGGTCGGCGGACCCAAAACACCCCTAAACCCCTTAAACCCTAAACCCTAAACACCCTAAACCCTAATTCCTAAACCCCAAACCCGAAACGCTAATTCCTAAACCCTAAGCCCTAAACGCCAAGTCCTAAAAACCCCTGAACCCAAAGTAAGGCACAAATAGCCCTAAAAGAGGCCATATTTGGGTCAAAGCCCTAAACCCCAAACCCGAAACCCGAAACCCCAAACCCCAAACCCCAAACCCTAAGCCCTAAACTCCCCTTAGGGTTAGGGTTTAGGGTCCTTGGTATATAACCCTCGTATACACTATGCAGAAGAAGCGCCCGCACGTCGGATCTCTATGAACAAGGGTAAGGGACCATGCGAAGGGCTTATTGTTCCAACCTTGAAGCCTGAAAGCCCTAAACCCTACGCCCGAAGCCCTAAACCCTAAACCCTAAACCCTAAACCCTAAACCCCAAACCCCAAACCCTAAACCCTAAACCCCAAACCCTAAACCCCAAACCCCAAACCCTAAACCCTTTACCCTTTAAACCCCAAACCCCAAACCCTAAACCCTATACCCGAAGACCCCAAAACCCTGCCCGCGGTGGAGGCCGGGAGGGCCTCGGCGAACCGCCCCCAGGCGCCACTTTTTTGGGTCTTAAAGTAAAAATAGCCCTAAACCCGAAACCCTAAACCCTGAACCCCAAACCCCAAACCCCAAACCCCAAACCCTCAAACCCTAAACCCTAAACCCTACATGGAGTTTAGGGTGTTTAGGGTTTGGGGGTTTCAGGCCTTAGGGGCCGAGAGCCCCAGTAATGCCCTTGTAACCTCCCTGCCCTAAATCCCTTAAACCCTAAACCCGAAGCCCCAAGCCCTCCACCCCGCAGGCTATTCGTCTTCGTGGTTTTTGTAAGACCGCAGATTTCGGGCAGAAAGAGCTGTTGCTGCCAGTACATGCTTACTCCAGGGCAATCGCGAATGCGGTGCTCGTTGACCTTGCAAGCAAGCGACCACTCTTTCAGGTGTGTCGTGTTCTAGAATTTCGACTTTTGGGCAGGTTCGTTGAGCAACGGCGTACAGCTGTGCCCATTGGAGGGCTTCACCACTGAAGACGGCTTTCTCTGAGAGGGATTCCCCTTGACGTACTGGGCGCATGCGCTTGGCGCAATAGTCCCGGAATTGCGGGATCTGGCCGCCGCAGATAACGTTAAACCGAACCCCAAACCCTAAACCGCAGTCCTAGTGGGTGGAGCCCCTTATGAATCAACCCTAAACCCTAAAAACACACCCTAAACCCTAAACAACCTCATACTTCTGCCTTAAACCGGGCAAGTGGAGCCCATAGCCCAGATCTTACACTCGAAGGCCTAAGCCCGAAACCCTAGAAACCCTGGAGTTGTGACCCATGCCACACCCCTGGGCGTAAACCCTAAACCCTAAACCCTAAACCCTAAACCCTAAACCCTAAACCCTAAACCCTAAACCCCAAACCCCAAACCCTAAACCCTAAACCCTAAACCCTAAAACCCTACCCATGCACCACCCCGGCAACAGCTGCCCCCCGGACCAGGAAGGAGAACTGGTTGGAGCAGCTGCAGGCACGCCGGGTTTAAGGTTTAGGGTTTAGGGTTTATAGGGTTTAGGGTTTAGGGTTTAGGGTTTAGGGTTTAGGGTTTAGGGTTTAGGGTTTAGGGTTTAGGGTTTAGGGTTTAGGGTTTGCGGGGGGGAGGGGGTCCGGAACACCCCACGTACCGTCCTGACTCCCACGCCGTCCAAAGCCCTGTGCCTTGAATGCTGAAGCCCCAATAGCCCCCAAAGCCCCAAAGCCCTGAAAGCCCCAAAACACCAAACCCCGCAAGCCCGAAACCCGAACCCTAAACACTAAACCCTAAACCCTGAACTCTAAACCCTAAACCCCAAACCCCAAACCCTAAACCCTTAACCCTTAACCCTTAATCCTTAACCCTTAATCCTTAACCCTTAACTCTGAACCCTTAACCCTTAAACCCAAACCCTCAACCGTTCAGGGTTCCGGTTTAGGGCCTGGCTCCAGGGCGTCCTGTTCGACTTGCTGACCTGCCGCCGACCGGCCCGGACAGTGTGTGCTTTTGGGTTTTTCGGGTCTAGGGCGTAGGGTTTCAAACCATGAACAGGGTTTATATAGGGTTTTGGAATTAAGGTTTAGGGTTTGGGGGCCTATTTAGGGGGAGAGTCTTGGGAATGTTGGGAGTTATTTGGGCTCGATAGAGTTGCGTTGTGTGGTTTGTGTGGTGTGGAGCTGGGAATCTCGGGCTTTTGTGCCAAGCATAGTGAAGTGTACCAAGCTCAACCTGTCCTAAACCAGGATAAGGGTTTGTTTGGGGTTTAGGCTACCCCAAACCCCGAAGCCTAAACCCGGATCGCCAACAAAGCCCTTGACCCTGAACTGCCTTACCAGAGAGCCGAGGGGACTAAACACTCAGCCCTAAACCCTAAACCCTCAACCCCCCTAACACCCTGCAGCCCCGGCAGGCATGAAGCCCATAAACTGCCTTCAAGACCTAAAACTCTGAACCCTGAGCCCTCAACCCTAAACCCTAAACCCCAAACCCTAAACCCTAAACCCTAAACCCTAGACCCTAGACCTTAGACCCTAGACCCCAAGCCCTGACCTCCCGAGTCCGAAGCCCGAAGCTCCTGCAAGGGCTGCCACCCAGGGTTTAGGGGTTAGGGTTTTTGCGGTTTGGGGTTTCAGGTTTAGGGTTTAGGGTTTAGGGATAGGGTTTAGGGTTTAGGGTTTAGGGTTTAGGGTTTAGGGTTTAGGGTTTAGGGTTTAGGGTTTAGGGTTTAGGGTTTAGGGATTAGGGGTTAGGGCTTAGGGTTTAGGATGGGCCAAGGTGACACTGGCGACGATGAGCGACGACCGCCCCCACAGCGATGGTGGGTGGTCTGGCATGGATGGTAAGGGGCAGTTCGCCTTTGGGGCTAAGACCCTAAGGTTTAGGGTTTAGGGTTTAGGGTGTAGGCTTTAGGGTTTAGGGGGTTTACGGTTTAGGGTTGAGGGTTGAAGCCCTGAACACTAAACCACTAGACCCTAGCCCCTGAACCCTTCCCCCTGAGCCCTAAAACCCCAAACCCTAAGCCCTGAACCTTAGACCCTGAGCCCTGAACCCTGAACCCTAGATTTGCGGGCTCTAATACCTTATTCTACAGGGAATGGATGCTTGTGTTGGGGTGTTTAGAGTCTGGGGTCACGCAGAGGTATTGCCCCGCCGCCAAAAACCCGGCACAGTTGCCGCTCTGGCCAATAGGGTTTAGGGTTCAGGGTTCAGGGTTCAGGGTTTAGGGTTTAGGCTTCAGGGAACATGGCATGTAGCAGAGGGCTGGTTGCGGGTGTAGGGGGCTTTTGTACAACCTGTCACCTTAACCGTGATGCGCATTAAGGCCTCTGGACAAGATTGTTCAAGGCACCGAGTCCGAGTGGCAGGGACCTAAACCCTAAACCCTAAACCCTAAACCCTAAACCCTAAACCCTAAACCCTAAAACCCTAAACCCTAAAAACCCTAAACCCTAAACCCTAAACCCTAAACCCTAAACCCTAAACCCTAAACCCTAAACCCTAAACCCTAAACCCTAAACCCTAAACCCTAAACCCTAAACCCTAAACCCTAAACTCTAAACCCTAAACCCTAAACCCAAAACCCAAAACCCTAAACCCTAAACCCTAAACCCAAAACCCAAAACCCAAAACCCAAACCCTAACCCCTCAACCCTCAACCCTCAACCCTCAACCCTCAACCCTCAACCCTCAACCCTCAACCCTCAAGCCTCAACCCTCAACCAACCCTCAACCCTAAACCCTAAACCCTGAACCGTGTAAACCCTAAGCGCAGCGCGCTTACAAGGACGTCCTCGAAGAGGCCGAAGCGGCGTTCATGCACAATACACGCGCGGAAACGCAGGATTATGGCCAGACGGTCAGCAGCGCTGCATAGTGCCCATGCACTTCAGCCCTACACGTGAAGCTTGGATCCCTACATCCTAAACCCTACATCCTAAACCCTACATCCTAAACCCGACAGCCCAAACCCTACATCCCAAACCCTACATCCTAAACCCTACATCCTAAACCCTACGTCCTAAACCCTACATCCTAAACCCTACATCCTAAACCCTGCAGCCCAAACCCCTACATGCGGAACCCTAGCAATCTCGACGCCCTTCTTGGTGGATGTTGGCCTCTCAACCTCTCCTTGCTGTTGGTTAGTAGGGCATGAGGGAATGAGGTACCCGATACAATCCCTTAAAGGGTAAACCCCAAACCCCAAACCCCGAACCCCAAACCCCAAACCCCAAACCCCAAACCCCAAACCCCAAACCCCAAACCCCAAACCCCAAACCCCAAACCCCAAACCCCAAACCCCAACCCCAAACCCCCAACCCCAAACCCCAAACCCCAAACCCCAAACCCCAAACCCCAAACCCCAAACCCCAAACCCTAAACCCTAAACCCTAAACCCTAAACCCTAAACCTCATTCCCTCATTCCCCACCAGCCAACACCAAGTCTCAGGCCTGTGCGGAAGCCTTCGAGTCTGTGTGCGACGGAGGCGAGGCTGCCCTCTTTTTAAGTCATTTTTGGGGTTTTGGGGGGTTTAGGGTTTAGGGTTTAGGGTTGAGGGATTGGGGTTTAGGGTTTAGGGTTTAGGGTTTAGGGGTAGGGGCATGTGGGGGTTTACGATATTAGGGGTACCCTGTTGGGGTCCTCTATTTGGCCCTCATTTCGTAAAGCCCCATTTGGGTTGTGGGGTTTAGGGTTCAGGGGTGATTTGTTTGCATGTATGCCCTTTGGGAGATTATGGTGTTGGTGTTGGTGCTGGTGCTGGTGCTGGTGCTGGTGTTGGTGTTGGTGTGATGTGGCGTCGTGTGGTGTGGTGCCTTGCGGTATGATGTGGTGGCCAGATAGGACGTGGCCAAGGACAGTATAACCCTCAGTATCTTTATATACCCTCCATGGAAGCCTTATACAAGGTACCCTACCTAAGAACTCCACTCATGAAGAACCCTAAACCCTAAACCCTAAACCCCAAACCCTAAACCCTAAACCCTAAACCCGAAACCCGAAACCCTAAACCCTAAACCCTAAACCCTAAACCCCAAACCCCACACCCTAAACGCCAAACCCTTTTCAGCGGGTGACTTTGGAGGTGCCTCCGAATCTCCGGCCTGCCGTCGCCGCAGCGGCGCGGACCACAGATCCCCGTGCAAAGGGCAAAGCTGAGTGCGGTGTTAGGGGGTTTAGGGTTTAGGGTTTCGGGTTTAGGGTTAGGGTTTAGGGTTTAGGGCGAGGGCGTAGGGTGTAGGGTGCAGGGTGTAGGGCGTAGGGTGTAGGGCGTAGGGTGTAAGGTGTAGGGTTTAGGGTTTTTGCCCTGGCCCAAGACCCTAAACCCACGCCAGTTTCTGGCAATGCCTTCTGGACAGACTGTTCTTACCACTTGCTTAAGTGATTACTTACATGCCGCAGCTGCCGGTGCCCCTGCTCCTTTTCTTCCACCTCCTCCTCTAAACCCTCTAAGTTCTCTAAGCCCCCCTAAGCCCTAAGCCCTAAGCCCTAAGCCCTAAGCCCTAAGCCCTAAGCCCTAAGCCCTAAGCCCTAAGCCCTAAGCCCTAAGCCCTCAACCCTAGACCCTAAACCCTAAACCCTAAACCCTAAACCCTAAACCCTAAACCCTAAACCCTAAGCCCTAAACCCTAAACCCAAAACCCTAAACCCTACGCCCTAAACCGAGGCAGCATGGACATGGGCTTCTTGGAAGTTGGCGCCTGGGCCCTAGACGCGGGGGGGGGGGGGGGAGGGCTAAGGAGGAGCTGATATCGCGGTTCAGGGTTTGGGGTCGTGAGCCCTAAACCCTAAACTCTGAGCCCTACACTCCGAACTCTAAGTGAAGGGTTTTGCATAGCAGCTTCCTCTTCAGTTGCCGCAAAACCCACTGCTGGAAGATCTCCACGCGCCTCTTCATACATGCCGCTGATTGCTTCAGAGTTGTAGACCTCTTCGAGGAGGCACACTCGTACCGACTGTTCGCCAAGTTCTCGTGGCAGCATGTGTGATTGGGCACAGGCGCCCTGAAGCCCCATGAAAGCAACCCTAACCCCCAAACCCTAAACCCTAAACCCTAAACCCTAAACCCTAAACCCTAAACCCTAAACCCTAAACCCTAAACCCTAAACCCTAACCCATAAACCCAAACCCTAACCATAAACACTAAACCCTAAACCCTAAACTATGATCAAACCCTGACGCCGCTTTGTATAACAGCACAAACCACTACGCAACCCTTGCAGCAATCATTATCCCAGCACCCGGTTGTAACCCTTTCCGACCCTTAGCCAACTCCTTTTGCAATTTTGCTCGCGCACCGCCCTCAGAAGTAGGCGTGGGTCTCCGTGGTGCCTCCTCTTTCCGTTTGCGGTTGTTTTCTCGGAGGCGAGGCAGCTGGAAGAAGCCTTCCAGCGTGGAGTCCAAACGTGGAGCCCAGGAAGCGCATCTGCGTGCCCATGCAGGAAGCATTCCCGCATGGGCTATGGGTCGACTCGGGTCCAACTCTCTTGAAACCAGGAACCCTAAACCCTAAACCCTGAACCCTGAACCCTGAACCCTAAATTCAAACCCTAAACCCCAGACCCTAAGCCCTAAACCCGGAGAATTTGGTGAGGCTCATAGGTTCCATAAGCTGGCACAGCGCGAGCCTTTGCCGGACGAAAAGGTGGAGAGGCCGACCATGCAAGGAAGGTTCCGTGGTCCCTTCTCTCGCCGCGGCATGTGTGGGTTGCAAGTGGTGTTGCCCAATCTATATTAACCTCACAAGGCCCTGGAACCTTATTGATGCCTTCATGACTTCCCCCCAAATCCCCCTAAACCCTAAACCCTAAACCCTAAACCCTAAACCCTAAACCCAAAACCTAAACCCTAAACCCTAAACCCTAAACCCTAAACCCTTTACCCTTTACCCTTTACCCTTTAAACCCTGAAACCCTAAACCCTAAACCCTGAACCCTAAACCCCAAACCCTAAACCCCAAATCCTCAACCCTGACCCCTAAACCCGAAACCCTCAACCCTAAACCCTAAACACGAAACCCTAAACACCAAACCCTAAACCCTAAACCCTAAACGCTAAACCCTAAACCCTAAACCCTAAACCCTAAACCCTAAACCCTAAACCCTTATGAGATCCGGAGCGAGGCCGGCCTAGAGTGGGCGTCGACGGAGCTGCCTCGCGAGCTAACGGACAAGGCTCCGGTGTGGTCCTAAGTCCTGGGAGCGTTGTCGGGTTAAGGGGCTGCGGGTTTAGGGTTTAGGTTAGGAATTAGGATTTAGGGTTTAGGGTTGTGGGTTAGAGAGTTTTGTCGAGATTTGTGGGGGGTGTCTGGCCAAGCTCTTGCCAAGTCGCTGGGTGGTTAGTTTGGTTTTGCAGGTGTTCTTCTTTGGCGGGGTGGGGGGGGGGGAGGCGTTCATCTGGTTTTCATTTGATTTTCATAGGGTCTTATGGGGTTTGGACCGATGTATAGAGGGTTTTTCTTTTTCGTT
>CAJNDS010000187.1:157500-203052 GCA_905221605.1 Symbiodinium natans
CATCAAGCCCGCAAGACCCTTCGAGATCTGAACCCTAAGCCCCAAACCCTAAACCCCTAAACCCTAAACCCCTAAACCCCAAACCCTAAACCCTAAATCCCGAAACCCTAAGCCCCCTTGAAAGACCCCCCAGACCCTCCCAGGTCTGCCAGCAGAGCGCCCAGTGCGACAGCTCGGCGTCGCGCGAAGGCGGCGCGTTTAGGGTTTAGGGTTTAGGGTTTAGGGTTTAGGGTTTAGGGTTTAGGGTTTAGGGTTTAGGGTTTAGGGTTTAGGGTTTCGGGTGGGTTTTTCGGGTTTTCCAGGGTTTTATTTAGGGTTTCCGTGTTTGGTAGGGCTTCTAGGGTTTGATTTAGGGTTCCAATGGTTTTTAGGGCTTCCAGGGTTTTTAGGGTTCCAGGGTTTTTGGGTTTTTTGGGGTTTGCAGGGGCCAGGTTTGTAGGGATTCTAGGGTATAGGGTTTAGGGGGATGTCGAGTCTAGGGTTTTACGGGGCTTTAGCATTTCTCGGGTTTTTGAGGTTTCTAGGGTTTCTGGGGTACAGGGTTTAGGGGTCTTAGGGTCCAGGGTTTATGGGGCTTTAGGGGTTTTAGGGTTCGCAGGGTTTACATGGCTTACAGGGTTTAGGGTTTAGGGTTTATATGGTTTAGGGGTGAGGGGGATTATGGGGTGTATAAGGGTTATAGTGTACGGATTGTAGGTGTTCTTCTAGGGTGTAGGGTTTCAGGGTTTGTCGGGATTATCGAGATTGTCGGGGTTCTAGGGTTTAGGGTTTATAGGGTTTAGGGTTTTTAGGGTTTAGGATTTATGGGGTTTATCGGGCTTCGGGTTTAGGTTTTGTTTTCTGTGGGTTTTCCAGGTCGAGGGTTTGTTTGGCTTAGGGTGTTATGGGGTTTTTGGAGTAGTGCATATGCTCAGGTGCTCGTAAAAAAGCTCTAAACTTTAAACCCTAGGGTTTAGGGTGAGGTCCAGACTTAAACCTATATAAGCCCCTATAAACCCCCTAACCCCTGCACCCTTAAGCTATGAATCCTAAACCCCTAACGCCCCTAAGACTTAAACCTTCAAGCCCTAAGCCCTAAACCCCACTTCTAACTCTACTTATTACTTATAACCCCACTTGTAACTCTACTTATAAGCTCCCGAAGTCCTCGCAGTAGGTTCTAAGTAGACTTCTGGTTTGGGGTTATAGCCCTAAACCCTAAACCCTAAACCCTAAACCCTAAACCCTCTCAACCTTCAAGCCCTAAGCCCTAAGCCCCCTCCTTCCTCGGCCGCCCGCACAGCAATCTCAGCAAAAGCCGAATGTCATCCGAGGCAAGGTCGAACCCTAAACCCTAAACCTTGAACCCGAAACCCTAAACCCTAAACCCTAAACCCTAAACCCTAAACCCTAAACCCTAACCCCTAAACCCTAAACCCTAAACCCGAAACCCTAAACCCTAAACCCTAAACCCTTAATGGGCTTTCCAGGTGAAGGTCTCCTCAAACCCACACTCTGATCCCCTAGCAGTGGAAACCCCTGGCCTGCCCCCAACAAATCTCCCACCCATACCACTCAACCCTTAACCCAAAGAACCCCCACCCCTGAAAAACCCTAAACCCTAAACCCTAAACCCTAAACCCTAAACCCTAAACCCTAAACCCTAAACCCTAAACCCTAAACCCGAAACCCGAAACCCTAACCCCGAAAGCCTAAACCCCAAGCCCCAACCCCGTTGCAGGCTCGGCCCCTCGTCCCTCTCCTCGGCTGTGCCAGCCAAGCTTGGCGACCTCCCAGCCCCCTCCTTCCAGGCTGGCTGCCCTAAACCCTAAACCCTAAACCCTCAACCCTAAACCCTAAACCTTAAACCCTCAACCCTAAACCCTGAGTTCAGGGGTTCAGGGGCTTACTGCGGAGAGGGGCATGCAGTTGCTGCAACAAGGGTGTAGGGTTTCAGGTTTAGGGTCTAGGGGGCTTTAGAGGCCTCAGGGGCTCTACACGGGCTCTGTAGAGGCTTCATAGGGGCTTCAGAGGGGGCTTTAGGACTCAAAGGGCATCAGGGGCTTCGTAGGGGTTTTAGGGGCTTGGGCAGGGGGCTTTAGAGGGGCTTTCGGGGGTTTAGGGGCATATAGGGGCTTTAGGGGCTTTAGGCCTCCAGGTACTTCAGAGGGGCACTGAGGGGCAAACAGAGCCTTTAACGGCTTTAGGGCTCCAAGGCTTCAAAGGAGCACTGTAGGGGGCTTCATGGGGGCCTCAGAAGCTCCTGAAGCCTGGCTCTGAGGTGGTGAAGACGACGGGCAACTACGTGCAGAGGGCGGAGACCACGCCTCAGCACGACAGTCGGGGGGTTTAGGGTTTAGGGTTTAGGGTTTAGGGTTCAGGGTTCAGGGTTCAGATGTTCCCATAATCCCGATTAAGGGCTGTTCGTACCCCGAAGGCCCCTGTCAAGGGCCGCTCCTTTAGTCCCTTGAGGATGTGAAGAGCAACCCTAAACCCTAAACCTAACCCTAGACCCTAGACCCTAGACCCTAGACCCTAGACCCTAGACCCTAGACCCTAAACCCTCCCTATATCCTAGACCCTAAAACCCTAAACCCTAAACCCTAAAGCCAGGCCCCTCAGCGTCTCCGGGGTCTCCACGACCTCCGGCAGCGCCTCGCTACCGGGCGCGACGGCCGCGGGCGGCGGAGGCGTTCACGGGGGTTTAGGGTTTAGGGTTTAGGGTTTAATAAGGGTTTAGGGTTTAGGGTTTGGGGGCTGTGAGGGCCTGGACGGTTCTTTCGGGGCAAACTCTACTTCAACCGTTTTCTAAGCCCCAAGCCCCAACCCCAAGCCCCCAAGCCCCAAGCCCCAAGCCCCAAGCCCCAAGCCCCAAGCCCCAAGCCCCAAGCCCCAAGCCCCAAGCCCCAAGCCCCAAGCCCCAAGCCCCAAGCCACTTTTTTTCTTACCCCAAAGCCCCAAAACCCGTTCGTATGGGCGCAGAGAAGAAAACCATGCCCGTTAATTGGGGCATGCCCCGGAATGCAGAATAAGGACGGTATTGGGCTCCCCTAAAAGCGGAGCGGGGGGGGTTCTCTTCTGCAGTATACCCACAGAACTTAGCTAGCTCCACCCCCAAACCCCAACCCTAAACCTTAAACCCTAAACCCAAAAAAGCCCCGTGCCCAAGCTTCCCCTTGGGCAGGTGGCATGACCTTGAACATCCTTCTCCAGGGAGAGAGGCTGGTTTTGCACAGTTCTGGACCCCTAAAACCCCAAAAGCCCTTCCAAAACCCCTTCGACCCCAAAACCCCCGTCCCCTAAGTCCCGACCCTCTCAGCAGAGGTTTTGGGTTTAGGGTTTAGGGTTTAGGGTTTAGGGCTTTAAGAGTTTAGGGTTGGTGGCTTTCAGGAAGCAGTCAAGCTTGTTTGGCACTTGGTGGGACTGTGCCAGGAAGGGTTAAGGGTGATACTAAACCCTAAACCCTCAATCAAACGAGTGTTTCAATGTGGGGGTTTAGGGTTTAGGGAGCCCCAAACTCTAGGAGCATCCCACTGATAAGGATCCCCAAATAGGTGGCGCCTGATTTTGGGGACATGTACCCATGTCTTCTTTGGAGCACGCGTGTCGCTGGACTGCATGAGATCCACACTCCGCACCTAGAAGGGCTTCAACATGAAGCTACGATACCCTGAACCCTACTCTCTTGGCAGCCGCAATCAGAGACATCATCAGCACGCAGTCCTTATAAACGTAGGGTTATTGGCTCCGATGGAAGCAATCCTGCCGTTTGGGAACCCTAAACCCTCAACGCTAAACCCTAAACCCTAAGCCCTAGACTCTCCGCGAAGCTTTGGGGCTGGCCCTCCGGTGATGCTCGGGAGGGCTCTTGCGGCCTTCTGTGGGGGGCTTCGCACTCCCAGGATACTCAGCGGGGCCTTCTGTGGGATGCTCTGAACATGGGCACGCCAAGGATACTCAGAGGGATAACCGGAGGGGCTCATGCTTCGGGGAGGTGCGGGACTTTGTGGGCTTCTCTGGGTGGGCTTCTCAACCCCCCGAAGCATTTTGAACCTAGGGAGGGTGAAAGTGAAGGTGCAGGAGTGGAAGGATATGTGGACCTTTTCCGTATTGAGGACGTCGGAGGCCATGGGTGATGATGCGGAAGGGGTAGAGGAGAAACCCACTGGCCTGGCTGGACTACTTGGTCGAGCGCGTCGTGAACACTTGCTTGGTGGGTGGAGCATGGAAGCGTGGGAAGATTACCCGGTGGTTGAGCCTGACGACGTCGTGGCAAACGTGAAGTAGCAGGGTGGTCCAGCCTGATGGCGACGAGACGGAAGTGGAACGATCGACTTCGTGGAGACAATCTTGGATTTTCATAGAGCTAATCAGTGCCCGGATGGATGGGATGGTGGCTTCGACGTTTACCTGCTTGTGCTTATGGTGGGTGGTGTGGGTGAACGGGGGCTCCTTTCACGTCAAGGTGGAGTACAAGAATGCTGGGAGGTGATTGGGGGGCCACAAGGTTTTAGTCTCACCTCTGGAGGATGTTATCGTCCCGCTTAGAGCCACGGTCACCGCAAAACTTTCAAAAATGAGGCGCGGTCACCCTGGCACTAATTCCAAAAGCAACCATGTGGAAGCCAGGCAGCTTAAAGCCCTAAACCCTAAACCCTAAACCCTAAACCCTAAACCCTAAACCCTAAACCCTAAACCCTAAACCCTAAACCCTAAACCCTAAACCCTCCCTTAAGAACGCTATAGTTTGTGGCAGGTGGGTGGCCATCCACTTCACAAGGCGCCCGCGCTTCTACGCTCGCCTCTCGCAGCGTCTTCCTGCCAGCTCTAAAGTAAGGGCCCGTAAAGCCTAACACCCTAAGAACCCTACAGCTCGAAAACAATCCTCTAAAACCCATGAACCCGAAACGCCAGACCTCAAACCCGTAAACCCGAAGCCCTAAAAACCCGAAAGCCCCAAACCCTAAAACCCCATAATTCATAAATTCTAAACCCTAAGCCCTTAAACCCTTAAAACCTCAAACCCGTAAACCCTAACCACGAACCCTAAAGCCGTAAAGCCCTCAACGAGGGACATGGGGAGCCAATGTGTTCACAAGATTTTCCGTGCTTAGTCGCCTTTCTTTGATGGTCAACGACCCGAAACCCTAAAACCCTGAATTAAACCCTAAACCCTCAAGCCCTAATCCCAACCCCCTAATCTCCAGAACTTCCTAACAACCCTAAAGCCTAAGCCCTAACTCTAAGCCGTAAACCGTAAGCCCTAAACCCTAAGCGCTCAACCCTATACCCTAAACCCGAAACCCAAAACCCTAAACGCTAAACCCGAAACCCAAAGCCCAAAACCCAAAACCCAAAACCCAAAACCCAAAACCCTAAATCCTAAACCCTAAACCCTAAACCCTAAACCCTAAACCCTATACCGACTTTGTTTGTGAGGGTCGACGACTTAGATCGCCGGGCCGCCGATTTCGTGCAGGCGCGGGGTCCGGGCTCCCTGGGAAGTCGGTTTAGGGTATAGGGTTTAGGGTTTAGGGTTTAGGGTGTAGGGTTTAGGGTCGAGGTATCAGTCGGTAGGGCTTGGGTTGAGGGTTTTGGGGGTTTCGGGTTTAGGGTTTGGGGTCGCCTAGAGGTTTAGGTGTGGGGTTTTGGGGTTTTAGGGTCCGGGGTTCAGTAAACTAAGGGCTTAGGGTTTAGGGTTTAGGGAAAGGGGCAAAGGGTCCGCCAGAGCTGACGCAGAAAGATGAACCCTGAAACATTGCAGCAAGCCCTAAACCCGAAAGACCCGACCCTTAACCCTAAACCCTAAGCCCTAAGCTCTAAACCCTAAACCCGAAACTTTAAACCCTAAACCCAACACACATAACCCTTACCGGGTATGTGTATGTATATATATATATATATATATAGGGGGATGTAGGGTACCTCATTCCCTGGGAGTGGCATCAGGTGTGGCATAGCATCCGACGATGCTGCGGCTTCTCCGCTGAGCCGTGTGTTCATATCCGCCAAGCAGATATTCAGCCACATGAAGCTTGTCCGCATGATTGCGGGGAAGAAAGGGGGACTGTTGAAAGACTCCCTCCTTCCACAGACGGACGTCAAGGTCGTTGTCACCGAGAGGGGAGAAGAAGAAGTGAAGCAGACTGAGTACCTTGAGTGCGCTGGCCAGCCAAAGAAGAAGCAGAGTCAGAGGACAGGCCCTCAGACTTTGAGAGGCAGTTCCCGGTTTTTTCCCGTGGTGCGCGGATTCCAACCAAGAGGGCCACACGAGCTGGAGTTGCTTAGCTCGGTGTGAACTGTGGCCATAGCATCATCGACAAGTGAGGAAGACGGCCAACAGTCAGACATTACTGAACAGGATTGGGGGAAATCCTTGTACAAACACTAAACCCAAGAACCCTAAACCCTAAGCCCCCTAAACCCTAAGCCCCAAACCCCAAACCACCCTCAACCCTAAACCCTGCCCCTAAACCCCAAACCCCAAACCCCAAACCCCAAACCCCAAACCCCAAACCCCAAACCCCAAACCCCAAACCCCAAACCCCAAACCCCAAACCCCAAACCCTAAACCCTAAACCCTAAACCCTAAACCCTAAACCCTAAACCCTAAACCCTAGTGCCCATGGTCAAGGAGCAACGCCTCTCCTCGCTGATCAAGGCAGGCTTGGCGCACCAGCTGCGGCAGATGGCCAAGGGCCCGGGCCGAGTTTAGGGTTTAGGGTTTAGGGTCTTAGGGTTTAGGGTTTTAGGGTTTAGGGTTTAGGGTTTAGGGTTTAGGGTTTTGGTTTTAGGGTTTGGGGTTTTAGGGTTTAGGGTTTAGGGTTTGGGTTTAGGGTTTGGGGTTTGGGGTTTGGGTTTCGGGTTTAGGGTTTGGGGTTTCGGGTTTGGTGTTTGGGGTTTAGGGTTTAGGGTTTACAGTTTGGGGTTTGGGGGTTAATCTACACTGTGCATTCCCATTCTGGTCCATGTATCGCGTTGTCTAACATAATCGTTCTGGTCACCAGGCTTTCTTCTGGAATCAGTGTATGAGGCCTTTGAGACGTCTCGCTGCATATAGTTGTAGCACTTTCGGTCCGGGCCTCCTGAAGTATCGGGCAGAATGCTTGGTCTGCCTCGTGTCTCTCCAAACCCTGCCATGACTTTGGACGAGAGTAAGAGATTCCTTCTGCTGGAGTATCCTTGGATGAGCTCGCCAGAGGGTTTCTTTGATGGAAATATGGATTACTTTCCTCAAATTTTGTGTAGAACTTGGCACAATATTCTTTTCGGGGCCATTGTAGTTATTGCCCAGGCCGTGCGACTCGACATGTGGTTTTCGGCAGCAACTCGCTGCACTTTCTCCACATCTTTGCAGGTGTGGCCCATGTCTCTCGTCGTATGCAAGAGGCCGGAATGAGTGCAGGTTCCTTTGATAAGTGTTCTCTGACTTCCACTTGGCAAACTGTTTGGTTATGTATAGTTTTGTTCTTGGGCATCTTCATAGGATCTGAATAGCTGGCTGAGTTGGGGTATTAGTGAGCACTCATGCTTTCGAGGTCAAGATGCTGCCCACAATGTGCACACCCGAGAAGGGCTCCAAACACTCTTGAAGCTCTTGGCTATCACCCGACCGGGAGGACTCGTACTTCTGTCCCCCAACTGTGGAAGCTGGGTGTGGTGCAGCAGAGGTTCGACACTTCGGGGGATTGCTGCTCGCCTGAAGATCACAGGCCCAAGACCCCTGTTATATTTGATGAGTTGAATGATAAGGCCCACAGTAACTTGATAGGACTTCCATTGCTATCCTGCTCTTATAGACCTCCCGCCCAAGGAGCTCTATGGGGATGCATCGTCAGAGAAGGTCATTTGTGGGAATGCAACCGCTGCAGTTATCGGGGAGGTGATCCTCCCGATTATTCGCTGGCTTTCGCTTCTCCATGTAATGGAGCAACCAGTTCCTCACTGAAAAATGTCAATGTTCTTGTGTTGTTTTTTTGAATCTTAGCTGTTTGAGTGTTACTTCTCATTCACTATTGTCTGAGGGGAGTTCTCTTCTGTGGCAATGGCCATCGATTGAGAAATTCCACCAGGATTGTCATGACATGGCAGCTCTTGGGACAGGAGTCTACATCACCCTGAAGCTTCGGATGTGCTTTTTCGGGGGATTCTCCACGAAGCCACTGCAGCTCACTGGCTCATGGCCTGGCCTTGTTTTGCTCGGGGAGCTTCAGGAGATAATTCAGACGAATTCTTCCAGGAGGAATTTGCCGACCCTTATGAGGCAGTCTCGCGCGGGCTGGAGGTTGCTTGTTTTCAAGTTTGAAGGTTGCCCGCTTTGCAAAAAACAAGACTAGATCGAATATGCGCATTGCAGGTTTTTTTTAATTTAGCTTATCCCCCCAAAGTATGTTTCATTTTTGATTCTTTGTTCTATCTGGATCCGTATTCAAGCATTTTGGACTCGAGGCAAGGAACCCCGGACATGGTGTACTCAGCAATTTATCCTTTGCTGTTTGGGGAGGCTGTGGCCACATGCTACAGCTGGCTTTTGCAGAACAGCAATGTTCGGCAACGCAAAGCTTTTGCTCTCGACCTCGCGAGTCGCTTGCCAACCCCTCAGGCTGCCCTGGAGGAGGCCAAAGCTGCTGCAGAGCAAATTGCCTGGAATGACAATGACCCGGGTTTCCCAGGTTTGAAAGACATGCTCTGTAGCAAACCGAACCCCCGTCTAGTCAAACAAGCCCTTTTGAAACGAAAGGCCTGTCTCTTGTCTGCTACCCATCCGTTTGAGATATCGGATGACTTGGGCAGCGATGATCCGAGTGACTCCGATTCCGAAAGTGATGCTCCCGGAACCCCTTCAGAAGCTTTCAGCCAGGGGCCCAGTTTTGAAAAGGAAACTGGTCACTGCACTGACATTTCGCGGGTGAGCATGTGTTTCTATTTAGATGTACCTCTCATTGTCTTTGAGTGTTGATACTAGTCATGCCCCTCTTGTAGGGGCTTCCATTCCTTCCCAGGCTGGCAGCCAGTGGACCCCAACACGTCTGACGATGGAGGACAGAACCTGTAGATGATGCAATGCAACATTATCGTTTGACTTGGGCCCTCAAATTTGTGGGGCTTGGCACAGGCTGTGAAAGGTCTAGGTCTAGGCACTCATCTTTCTTTCTTTAACAAGATTTTGCTCTGGACAATTCGCTGTTCCAGGAGACGAGCCTCCCGCTCGCAATGCTGTCGGTGGCTCTGAGGCCTCGGTTCTGGGCTTCTTAAGGTCAATCGCAAAAAAAACTGCTCCTCACGTCTAATTTTCGTAGAGTCCCAAACAATTCGTTCTTCACCTGGCCCAGGCTGCTGTGAACCATGATGGCTACTCGCAGGACTCAAACGGACTTCTATCCCAAAATAGCCGAAGCCCATAAGTATTCCTGCCCTAGGAGTGATCTCTCCTTGGCTGCCTCTTTCATTGTGGCATCTCTGCTGGAACTACTTGATTGTTGGCTTTACAGGAGTGCTGTTGCTGTGGCTTGCAGCCAGAAGGCACAAGCTGAGGCCAAGCGATTTTGTGGATGTTCAATTGGGTTCCCGCCTTGGCTGTTCTTGCAAAGCTGTTCCCAGAGTGGTCAGCTGGCATCTTGCAACCTAGAGCTGAGACCCCCGGGCCCGAAGAGGCTACCCTCAGCTACTTGCGAAAATCGGCTTGTCAGCATGCAGTGCCTGCATCTTGTGGCACTTTGGCTTGCTTGAGTGTCATGTTTGGCACCCCATCTCGGAAAGCAAACCTTTACAATATGACGTGTCCTGATGGATCGCAGCCTCACAACGTGCTGTCATCTGTGATTGGCCTGGGAGGCAAATTGAAGTTTTCTGTTGCTGGCCATGGCTGCCAAGAGGTCAAGTCACAAGGCGAAGAAGTCTCAGAAGGATCGTCGTCGACGCCGGAGTTCCGGCTCATCTTCCCCGTCGAAAGATGAGTCCCCAGACATGCAAGCTGTCACAGCCATTGCTGTTGCTTTCGGTCTGCGCCCTGCCTCAATTTATTGTTGCACTCAGTTCCCTTTCTGTTTGTTTGGACTATTTTTAGCTTCCTCTCCAACTACAGGACTGTGAAGCATCTTCGGCTTTCGAGTGCTCGGGCCACGAGATTGTCAGATCTCTCACCGTGGTTGCTTGCCACATGCTTGGCTCGACTTGTGCCCGGGTTCACAGAGAATGCACTCATGAGAGTTGGTGGGGAGCTGCTGGAGGCTGTTAGGGGAGATGTTCTACAGTTTGCTGCTTGCTCTTCGTGTTTTCAGTTTCTCAACCTCATCATTTCATCTCTGTTTCCCTGGCAGCTTCGCAAACGTGCCAAGCAACAGAGCAATCTCGACGCCAACTGCCCGGACTCGCTCAAGCTCAAGGTGCAACTGACGCAGGCCGAGAGTCAAGCCGAGACTCAATGGCGAGAACGCCTGCTCAAGCTCATCGAGAAGTGTGCCTTGTAGCAAGCCATCTACTTTGTGCCTTTGGGGGGGGTTTAGGGTTTAGCGTTTAGGGTTTAGGGTTTAGGGTTTAAGGGTTTAAGGGTTTAAGGGTTTAAGGGT
This sequence comes from Symbiodinium natans, assembly GCA_905221605.1. NCBI lineage: Eukaryota > Dinophyceae > Suessiales > Symbiodiniaceae > Symbiodinium > Symbiodinium natans. Next base: position 168,048 of record CAJNDS010000187.1, read on the forward strand.
TTAAGGGTTTAAGGGTTTAAGGGTTTAAGGGTTTAAGGGTTTAAGGGTTTAAGGGTTTAAGGGTTTAGGGGTTTAGGGTTTAGGGTTTAGGGTTTAGGGTTTAGGGTTTAGGGTTTAGGGCTTAGGGTTTAGGGTTTAGTTAGGGTTTAGGGTTTAGGGTTTAGGGTTTAGGGTTTAGGGTTTAGGGTTTAGGGTCTTTCCCTCTGTTATTCCCGCTCCTTGCACTTAGACTAAACCCTAAACCCTAAAGTCTTTAGACCTGTTAAGTTAAGGGTTCTAGTGCTTGGCTGCTGAACGATTTTCCATTTTGCCCACCATGAAAGGTTTGTCAATGATGAAGGGTTCAAGGGGGCCAAGACAAGAACAGCTCAGAAGCACCCTAAGCCCCAAGAAGCCTCCCCCGCCAAAAACACACTCCGAATACTAAATCCTAACACAAAGCTCTCAACCCTCAACCCTAAACCCCAAACCCTAAAGCCCAAGCAGCTAAACCCTCCAGCCTGAAGGTCTAAACCTGTCGGCACCACTACCGAGGTAGACCTGAGGTGCTGAGTCGGTAGGGTTTAGGGTTTAGGGCTTTAGGGGTTTAGGGTTTGGGGGTTTAGGGTTTAGGGCTTTTGGGTTTTAGGGTTTTAGGGTTTTGCGACTCCCGAGTTCCTTGTGGAGGCCGAGCAGCCCCTAAAAAAAACGCATCGAGGCACGGAGCTGCATTCGCTGACGGTCATCTCTCAGCACAAAACGGTTGCCAGTATACGCAGGACCTATCGGACTAAGCTGGCATGTTCACTCTCGTGTAGTTCCGTTCATGTGTACATGTAAATGTAAAGAAGGACCCTGGAGAGCGAAGTGGAGACACGCAACCAGTCGGACACGTCACTGTCCTGGCAGAAAGAGGCAAAGGACATGCTGCAGAAGTTGCAGCACGAGGCTGCTGGAGATATGCAGGACGAGAAAAGTAAGGCTCTGTCAGGCTCAGTACGACGCCGCAGTAGTCAGGCATCGCTGCCATCATCTGACGAAGATGGCAGTGACGATGCTGAGCACAAAACGCCTTCAACACGCAAGCCTGTGCGACGTACATCGAGTAAGTCGGACTTAGGCACTCAGGCGCACGCAGGGCTGGGCATGTGCTCTTGATGTTTAGTGCATACCTGTTTTTGTTTCTGCTCTGCTGCAGGCTCCCACAACACGTGGCTCATGGAGAGACCAAACGTCCAACAACAAGGAGTGGCAGATTTCCAATGATGATGATCTCCTCTCCGCCCGCTTCGCTCGAAAGGGGGGCAAGAGAAGCAAGCCTGACTTGCTGGGTCCTGAGGGTGGGGACAAGGAAAAGGATGATGCCAAGGCCATCCAAACCTTCCTCAAGGATGAGATGGCCATGTACTTTGCCCAGGAGGGCGACCGCATCCTGTTTTGGGACCTGCTGGAGAAAGATGGCATTGTTCTGAACTCAGGAATTGGCTCACGCTTGTTGGGTTGGGCTGTCAGAGACGCCTTTGCCCCATCACCCCCATCCGTCTCCTCAGGACAGCATTCGGTGTTTCCTTGATGCACTCCGTGACGGCTGGAGTGTGGATGCCATGGGTGATGGAGCCCGCTCTGTTTTGTCGGCCATGAGTTGGGTGGGTCGCAAAAGCATGCACCGCATGCTTAAAGACATGGCCAAAGACCTGGACTGCATGGGTATGTTCCAGTGTGTGTCACGCAAGCTTAAACGGACCTTAGGCGCTCAAAACCGCAACCCTCTACAGCTTTGCAGGACACGCATCGTGATCGTGCTGGTCGTCTTCTTTCTCGCAGCCTCTTCCCGAGTGATGATGGAACCCCTCAGAAGACCCCTCAGAAGTCGCCTGAAGAGACCAGTTCTCCACCCGCAGGAACCCCGCCAGTCCAGGAGAAGGCAGCTCATGGAGCCGCTGAGGGCACTGACGCTAAGGATGTTCAGTTTCCGTCCGACTCCGAGTGAATCTCCTCTGGAGTCCTTGGGCCTCGCAGCCCATTTGCCTTGGTTTTGTCACGCTGCTGTAGGTGGGGCACCTGACGCAGACGCCATCGCAAGACACCACGTGTGCACATGCTCCTGAAGGAAAGATGCTGTCTCCATTGATTTTACCTGCCCTTGATTGAACAGGAACACGGACATGTTTTTTGATCTCCTGGTTTTCGCTGCAGCATTTACGTAGCCTTCTTGTCCTTGCAGCCTCACCGTGTTTCCCATGAAGTCCTGCTCCAACAAAATTGCTCGTTCCTGTTCGGAGGTGGGGCCCATAGTTTCGGCCTCTGCCGTGCCGATTCTTTCCAGTCGGCATGCAACCTGGTGGTGGCAGCTTGAAGTGCAGTGTCAGAGGACTTGGTCTTATCTGGAAGCCTGGCCTGGGGCCATGTTTCTCTTTCTGGCCACAGCACAAGTCGGGGACAAGAACTACTTGGATGAAGGAGTGCATATCTTCGTCGAAGATCGTCGTGGAGATGACCTACTGCTCTACGACTATGAGGCTTTGAGTCGTTGGGCTGTTCGCCTGCATCGGCCTTTTGTACACAATCTTCACACCATGGACTAAGGGACAGAGAATGCCAGGTAGAAATTTGTTGATCTCAGCTTTGTGCTCTGAAAGGTGCACGTGCTCTTTGTTTGAAGCATTCTTGCTTGAAAGTTGCTCTTGTGCTGTCCTCCTGCTGCTGGCTCCAGGCCAGAACCGTTCTCCCGGGCAGAAACGTTCTCGCTAGCACGCAACGTTCTCGGTAGCAGGCAACGTTCTCGCTAGCAGGCAACGTTCTCGCTAGCAGGCAACGTTCTCGCTAACGGGAATCCTACTGGGGCTACAGGAGCAGTTCTGTTGCTCGCAGAGCCAAAAATAAGGCCAGAAGGATACGGGCCAGAATGGGAAAGGTGGGATGTACGCACTGTAAAACTGAAGATTCCAACTCAACCTACTGGCCTTCTTTTTGCCATAGTGCGCCTCCTGAGCGCTCCGGGGCCGTGCCGGGGGAAACGGTGTGGCCAGAATGATCCTGGAGGTGGGTTTGGGGGTAGCCCTAAACCCTAAACCCCAAGCCCTAAACCCTAAACCCTAAATCCTAAACCCTAAACCCTACACCCTAGGCCTTCAACCTCAAGGCCTGAACCCCTCACCCTAAACACTAACACCTTAAACTCCAGGATTGGCTCGGCGAGATTCGGGCTCTGCTGGAAAAGGTCCCGCTGGAAGATGAGAACGGCTCTCGCTGCATAGCATTGTTGTCTGTCAGAAAGAAGGTGGCTGAGGCATGGAAGACATACGCTGACGTGGCCCCTAGTCATCGGGATGCCGCATGGCATAGTAATCTCAAAGAGTTTGAGAAACAGCATGAGCAGCTTGTGCAGATGTACGGTCCTGACACGCCCTTCGCCCCGAAGCCCAGTCTGGAAAGCCTTCCGGAGCAGCCCTCGCCTGCCTTGGAGGATGATGACGACGCCGAAACCTCCCCTGAAAAGCGAAGCCCAGGTGTAGATCGGGATTGTCCAGGTCATGTCTTCAGATTTCTTTCGAACAGACGTGGTGTCTGGACTGTCTTGCAGGCCGGGTTCTGGCACAACGCTGATTTCTCCTCTTCACGTACGTAGCATTTCTGTTTTTGCACGTGGGACAGGTTGAGAACAATGACGCCGTTGATGGGTATCGGCACTTTATTTCCACAGCAGAATGGTATTCTCTTCGCACTCCATATACGCAGTACTTCACAAAGAACCATGCCGGCAACTACTTGCCTCTGGCACACTTGCTGGAAGTGGGAACTCGGCATGTGGGTATCTTAGATCGACATCTTTCTTTGACTCCACCAATTGCTGATCCCGTTTTGGATTCTCTCTCGCTCTCAGTCTCACTCTCATTTTCTCTCTCACTCTCATCCTCACTTTCAGTCTCTCTCTCTCTCTATCTCTCTCTTTTTTCTGAGGCCGTCTCTGAGATCTTTCTTTCTTTTGTTCCCAAGGTGGCACGCAGACCAACCTACAAAGGCCACATCGCCGGATTGACTTCCCTGCCAGTGGACTGCTGCACAGTCCTGGGGATACTTGTCACTCTGGCCACATTGCTTCCCACAGCAAGCCTGGGACCTGATGCTCTGATGGAGTGTTTGGGGGTCCTGCAAACATTCGAAGAACACATGAGCATCAATGACTCCATTCCCCTGCTGCCCCACGCCCGAGTCTTCTGTGTTCAGGTGCAAGAGAACCTGATGCCTGTGCCAGCACTGAAAGCAGCACTGCACGAGCTTGGTCTCAGTTGGGCAAGGCCTTACCTGGGGCGGTTGAGGTCTCCCGTTTGTTTCCGTTTTGGGATTAAGGTTCAATTTAGGGCTTCCCCTTTAAATTTCGGGTTTAGGGTTCGGCTGAGGATTCTTTCTGCTATTTCGCTGAGGAATTTCCTGTCTATTTCGGTGAGATTTTTTTTGTTGGGGCTGTAAACTTCTGCATCTTTCCCTGACGAAGTTTGTCTTTATTTCTGCCCGCCAGGTTTGCAAAAAAAATCCCTGGCAAAGACACAAATGCCACAATGCCGCTCAGCACCTTCCTTGTCACGTGCCTGAGGATGAGATCCGATAAGGATTTCTGGAACTCCCTTGGTTTCCGTCGCCTGACAAAACGTGTCCTGCACGTTTTTGCGCAACGTGCAGAAGAGAGTCTGGAAACGGCAACCACAGAACAATGCCCGGACCCCAACATTGCTCACAAGTATCATCCGTACATGGCTGTGTCACGCAGGAAGGGCAACAGGTCGCTTCGCATGAACATGGTAAGCCGCTTCCTCTGCCGGGGTACAGGCTACGTGTCTTTGAAGGACGAAAGGTGCCTTTCGGAGCTAGAACTCGTGGCTGAGAACTCGAATCTGGCTACCAAGACAGCCGCTGAGTTTGTGGCCCGACTTCTCCTGAAGACAGAGAGCCACGTTGCAGCTGCTCTTAGCCGTCAAGAGATGAAGTGCCTGAACTTTTGCTTTGACGAGGCCACAGTGGCCACTGAGAAGGCTCCCTGGGAGGGCAGTGGGGAAACTTAAACGTGGGGGGATGCTTGCTGTACTGCCTTCCTTTCCCTCCGAAACAGGTCTTGTCCGTGGTGTTTATGCTGGACGGTTGTCTTTTTCCCGGAGCCACGCAGATGCTACCTGTGAACGTGTGTAACAAAGACGAAGCTGCAGAGGCTTCACGAAGCCTGGCTGCAGCCTTGCAGGGTCGACTGCCGCAGGACGCCACGCAGCGCATGCAGCTTCCCAAGAACGCCTTTGCTTTCCGAGAGTTTCGCAAGCCCACAAAAGACCTGCTAGCTGGGATTGCAAACTCTCTGCAGCAAGCCATGCCTTCCGGGTTCACCCTTCAGAGCTGCAAGCCGCCGAATCCCTTGAAACCTGCTGGACAAGGATGTGAAAGACATGTCTACGACAATAGTGAGTTGCGACTCCTACCGCAGCAGCTTCCGTCAGACGCACACTTCTTCTTTACCTGGGACTCAGAGGCCTTGGAATCCCGCAAGGACTTCTATGAGCACGAAAACTTCACAAGACTGGTTTTCAGTGCCGACGAAGGGACACAGGCTTGCCTGGCTGAGGTTTATGAAGCCCCTAACACGAAATCTCCTTAACCCTAAACCCTAAACCCTCAACCCTGAAACTGCTTCTCAAAATGACCTCAGGGATTCGTGGCATGGCAACACCTCAGTGCCTCAGATTGCTGGGCTGTGCTATGGCCCGACATCTTCCACCGCTCCGCACGGAGATGTGCCCAGGCCATTCGTGGCCTCACAGGGGCCGCAGATCTGCTTAAGAAGCTGGGGGTTCTCTTTCGCTTCTCGAGGGGACCATTCAAAACATCAAAGTTTGGCCGTTTGGTTTCAGATGCCCGCGACCGCATCATCGAGCTTCTGTCAAAGGACCCCAACGCCGACTTTGCACAGATGTTTATACCAGGCATGGCTAAGGATGCGGCAGGCTTGCACAATGGGAGTGGGATTGCCGAGAGCAGCTTCACAGCAGCCGATGCTTTGAGCATGCTACGTGACCGGCAAGGCCACGTATGGTTTGAAAATAGTTTGTGAGTCGGTGTGCACACAAAATGTATTTTACAGCAACCCTGAATTCTCAGCCCTTAGCCCTAAACCCCAGCCTAAAACCAAGACCCGAACAGGCAGGCTACATCTTCGGGCCGAGACCTCCAAGGACAGTCGCTGGTTCAGCTTCTGGGACTACAGTGTTGCCCTGGACGGGGTATGGCACGCAGAAGCAATGGCTCACTGCTTCTCCTTCTTCAGTGAAGGGCGAAACCCGTGGGGGATGACCGCCCGCAGTGATGGCAGTGACGATAGCTTCTCTGCCCGGGTCGCTGCATGGCACGTGCTTTAGCTGCTCTTCTTGCTCTTGTACCCTAAACACTGACACCCTGAACCCTAAATCCCAAACCCGAAATAGCGGATTTAAGGGGACCTCGCACAGAAACGCTGCTCACCTGTGTTCATCTAGGTGCTGGCTGATGACACAAACCAAGACAAGATGAGGGCCTTCATTGTGGTGTTCCGAGCCTTGAGAATGTTCGTGTGTGACTGTGCCCCTGGGCTGCAGTATTGGCCCTGGGGTCAAAGGTTCTTAGTTTCAGTTCTAAATGTTGCATCTAAGGCACGAGACTTCCAGAACAACTCAAGCGCCTCCTTGAAGCATGCCTTGTCCTTGGCCACTGGCAAGCGGGTGCAACGACTCATCACGAAGCTCGGTTAATAGTCCAGTCCAAGCAGTCTTTGAAGCCTTCTAGATGTGACGCCTAAGGAAGACTCTACAGGACGCAGCTAAAGGTGCAGCCATCCCCTATTGTTCTGCAGACAACGACCCCGAGTCACGCACATGGCTGGCAAGTTTGACCCTTTGCCATCTGAGCTCCCTGTGTTCCTTGGACGCCTACCACACCTCATTTCCTTGGAGAGCCATTGCATGCCTGAACGCGCAAGCCCGGGCAAGCTGTCTGGAAGACATGCAGAAGGAATGGCTCTTTGTGACGGAAATTGTCGATGTCCTCCCGAGCAAAAGTGCTTTGTACGGTCTTCTTTCTTTCACCCGCTATCAACCGTACAGAGACATCATGACAAAGGGGGAGTGTGGTGCTCAGTTTCACGGGCCTCCTCATGAGCACAGACTAGAGATTTCAACCCTGGATTCGGTAAGTCATGTTAACCCAGTCAAAACAAAACAAAAACTCACAACGTCAGGTCCTTCAGCTTCAAGTCCGAGGCCATGGACACCGCCGCTGGGCAGGCCTTCCGACAATGTTGCAGATGCATGGCTGGCCTCACTGGCCCTGGGACTTCCAGTCTACTTTGCTCGTTGCCTTCCGAATTGTGCTTCAACGATCTGAGAGATGCTGGTCGAAGGCATGCCAAAAGCGAGAAGACAAACCCGCACAACCTGCACGCTGTGGCACACAAGTCCACCCTGAAACGCCCAGCTGGTGCCGAAGTCCTGAACCTCACTGCCCAGGATTGGCAACAGCCACTGTCGCAGAAACACATCAAAGCTCGGGTGCACAGTGCCTTGAAGGCTACAGACACGGAGCTGGGAATCTGCTCAGAGGGCCTCACAAAGCATCGCACCAATAAGAACTACACAAAGCCACACATACTGGTGCAGAGGCTTTCCCTCATGAAGGTCCTCAGCACTTGCTATCATGTGCACATCCGGCCAGAATTGGACAGGCAGGATGACAGGAAGGAGGTCCTTCTCAGTGTGTTTTCATCCATGTGGACAAGCAAGCTGGTTCCGGAGCATTGCTTCATTTCCTGCCGTGCACACCAGCCCACAGATGACACCCGCTCGCTCGTGCTCTCCTCCGGTCCTTATGCTGCACGCCTTTGGCCATTGAAAAGGTTTGCAGAGAATGTCTTTACCTTTGAGGCCTTGGAAGTTCCCCGGACAGACACAATCGTTGGAGACCTTCACGAAGTTCACGTGGCCCTCACAGAGGAGTGCTTGGCACACGACCAGCTGGCATGGAAGCAGGTGTCTGGTTGGATGAGTCTGGCCAGCTACGTTGCCGAGTACTCCATTCTTTCAGTGCCCCGCTCCCTGCTGTCTAGCATCTGCAGTTCGCTGGGATTGAAGCACGGCAAGCTCGACTACAAGTCTCGGGTCAAGCTTTTCCTTGAACATGAGAAGAAGTCAGAGAAGTACATCAGCGAGATTTTGGAAGAGCTTCCTGACAAGGAGGCTGACAAAGCAGCAGAATCCTACATGCTCTAATATGTGGATGGTGTTGAGGGCCCTCGTCTTCTACCCTAAACCCCACCTTAAAGTTTTTCACTCCATATTAGGGTTTAGGGTTTTAGGGTTTTTGGAAAAAGGGTCTACCGTTCAGGCCCCAGACCCTAAACCCTAAACCCACTCACCGAAGTAAGGATGACAACAGGGAGCCCGACGAAAAACTTGAAGGAGAAACAGACGACGAAGAAGAAATAAGCCTCATGGAAGAGATGGGAGATGACCCAGCATCAGAGGCGAACATGGAAGAAGCACCGACAGAGGCAAGCAACAATGCTGCCGAGCAGCACAGAGATGAAGTCGCCGCAGCTGCTGAAGCTGCTCCATGCCACGACCGGGCTTCCGAGGATGCCATCGCACAGGACATCGACATGCAGCGGAAGGAGCTCATATTTGGCAGCATTTTAAGCTCTTCTTTGCTTAGGTGGTTTGCTCATGTCAAAAAAATTCAATTTGGCATCGAAAACCCCCAACCCTTGCCACAGTAGTGAAGCTGCGAATACATCAAAAGTCCTTAATAAAGCTCTAAAGCATCCCTTTTGAAAGGAACGTGTGGATGGACCCCACGCATCGCCCGTGCAACGACCTCCTCCTCCTGATGGTGAAGTAGCTCCGGGTTGCGCTCGGTACTTCGGCTACCCAACAGATTCCTCTCCATTCTGCCAAGTGAAGCTTCCCCCAGGTTTTCGCCACCCAAGTACAAAGAAGATGTCCAGAGCTTTCTGTTTCAGGGATGAGAACCATGCGGGTGCAAAATCCACCCAACGTACAAAGGATCAGGCCATGGCCTGTGCTACTGCTTGGAGCTTTGAATGGTTCAACATGCTCACGCCAGCCGAGCAGGAAGGGTTGAGGGGTACGGCTGAACCAGCCCGCAAGCGAGCTCGCAACAGCTGAATGGTAGAGAAAAATATGCTGAACCAAGACTACTCAAGCATCATCTCAGCCTGAATATTATGTAAAGTCTGTGTCGTGCTGCTGCCTCGCTTGTGAACCTCGGGTTTCTGGCAGCTGGGGACAGCTGCATGATGAGATAAACTGCAGTGGACAGGCGAAAAAGATTTCAGCAGCCTCTTTGCCCATTGGGCTCTAGGTCTATGTATTCCTGGCTGAAAACCAAGAAAAACCGAACAGGTTCAGAGAATGGGGAAGGTAGGGATAGAGTTAAGGGTTAAGGGTTTAGGGATGAGGGTTAGGGCATCACCCTAAACCTCGACGTCGTTCGTGGACTACTCCCCTTTTACGGGCTTGGGCTGTAGGGTTTAGGGTTCATGGTTCAGGATTTCGGGCTTGGGGGTCACTTGCAATTACAGGGCGTCCGGTTTCAACTCTGCTAGGGCCGTTGTGGCTTCGGGTTCAAGACTTCTAGGGGCAGCTCGTGGCAGCGCGAGCCCTGGCCGAAATGAGTTTCAGAGGCTGTGCGCCGTTCACGTTTATTTTTTTGCGGCGCCATACGAGAAACGCCAAGTCCGACGATGGGGGGCATCGTTCGACGTTGCATGGAGAGTGGTCGAGGGCTCAAAAGAGAAGCCGCCGGCAAAGCACAGCATTGCAAAGCACGTTTTCACCAGAGCGAACTTGGATCCCGAGCCGTGGCGGAGACCGCCTCTGGCTGGCAGAGTCACCTGGCAAGCCAGGTGCTGCCATCATGGAGGCAGCTGGCGCAGAGATCAGGTACCTGGGTGTGGGGCCTGGTGTCCCCAAACCTGGCCTCTGCCAACGTGGCACGCCCCTATGATTTGCGCAACCTCTTGAGGGTCATCTCCAACATGCTGCCTAAATCTCGCAACCCTCAAACCCTCAACCCTCAAAACCCTCAACCCCTCAACCCGAAACCCTGAAAACATCGAACCGCCTCGAAGAACCCTTTGAAGCCCAACCTCATCAAGCTTGCAACGGCCCTGAACCCCAAACATGCAGTCCCAAGCCCTAACTCCCAAGCCCGACGCCTCAAGCCCCGAACCCTAAACCTTATAAGCCCTTCAACGAAAACCCGGGAACCCTAAACCCCAAGCCTTCAGCCCGTTTATTGTACCCCTAAACCCTCAACCCAAAGCCCAAAAGCCTAGAACCTCTTGAGAAGCCGCCCCGAGGTTGCAATGAGACAGCTTTCTGCGTCCGTGGACGTGGTGGATCTACTCTGAGCCCTCTCGGGGGCCCCATGTGAAGGTTTACCCTGAACCCTAAACCCTAAACCCTAAACCCTAAACCCTAAACCCTAAACCCTAAACCCTAAACCCTAAACCCTAAACCCTAAACCCTAAACCCTAAACCCTAAACCCTAAACCCTAAACCCTAAACCCTAAACCCGAAGCCCTAAGCCCTAAGCCCTAAGCCCTAAACCCTAAACCCTAAACCCTAAACCCTAACTGTAGAAAGCCGCATGGTGCGAAACCGGCATCAGTTTATCGGAATTCATTCAGGAACTGCTGTCTCCCAAAGCATTGCTTCCGGTGCCCCTTCAAAATCCCTGAGCCCCACGCCTAAAACCCTAAACCCCCAAAAGCAAAACCACCAACATACCCCAACAAAAAAGGCGCAATAACCCGACACCCTAGGTTTGCAGGGTGTGGGGTTCAGGGTAAAGTTGCAGCTCCTGACCCGTTTCTCACTGAAACCTAGCCCTAAACCCTAAACCCTAAACCCTAAACCCTAAACCTTAAACCCTAAACCCTAAACCCTAAACCCTAAACCCTAAACCCTAAACCCTAAACCCTAAACCCTAAACCCCGAAGCCTGGACCCTATAATGCTAAGACTTAACCCCTCGGTGCCCTAGTCGCTCGAACCCCCACCGCTGCCCTCGTCACCTGAACCGATGAACTCCCCAGTGCTGCATGGATGCAGGGCCTTAGGGTTTAGGGTTTAGGGTTTAGGGTTTAGGGTTTAGGGTTGAGGGTTTTGGGTTGGGGTTTAGGGTTTGGGGTTTCGGGTTTAGGGTATGAACGTTCTCCATCTCCGCACGTTGACTGCAGCTCCTGCTGGCAATTTAGTGCATGAGGTGGCATCAGCGAGAACAGTGTCTGGAGAAGGAATCTAAGATTCAGGGTGACAGAGCTTCCGCCCTAAACCCTAAACCGTAAACCCTAAACCCCAAACCCTGAACCCCAAAACGTAAACCCCAAACCCGACGAATGGTATTCCGTTGCGGCCCCTATATATTTCTAGTCGTACAAGAACCACCAAAACCCTGTTCTAATTATTAAGGACCCCAACATCCCTAAACCCTAAACCCTAAACCCTAAACCCTAAACCCTAAACCCAAAACCCTAAACCCTAAACCCTAAACCCTAAACCCTAAACCCTAAACCCTAAACCCTAAACCCTAAACCCTAAACCCTAAACCCTAAACCCCAACATGTTGAAGGCTTGGGCAAGTCGTGGACGAACAGACGTGATGCCACACATGTAGGTCGGATCATGCAACAGCGCTGGAAGACTTAGATGGCAAAAGGATCTTTAGGGTTTAGGGTTTAGGGTTTAGGGATGTTGCTGAGGTTCGGGGTTCAGGGTTCAGGGTTCGGGGTAGGCGGCTGGGGCCGTTTTTTTGTTTATCAATTGCGTTTGTTTTTTTCGTTTTTGTTGTGGCTTCTTCGGGATAGCCGTCCGCTGAATCCGGGCTTAGGGTGTTCAGGAACTTAACTAAACCCCAAACCCTAAACCCTAAACCCTAAACCCTAAACCCTAAACCCTAAACCCTAAACCCTAAACCACAAACAGCCTATACAGGGCCCGAAAGCCCCGCACAGCGCTGGCACATGAGCGCTTGAGGCTTCAGACTTAGGGTAGTTTCATGGTCCCCTAATACGTTTCTTGGGTTGTGTAGGGAATATGAGGGGTACATAGAGTGTCCCCGTTTTAACGCCCGAGACCATGTAGCTACCCCTAAACCCTAAACCCGAAATCCTAAACCCTAATCCCTCAACCCTAAACCCCAAACGCTTGTGGCCCGCAGCTTGGCCCAGTGCGCAGTGGTTTTAGGACTTGGGGTTAAGGGTTTAGGGTTTGAGGTTGGGGGCTTTCCACTCTCAAGCCCGAAGCCCTAAGCCTTAAACCCTAAGCCTTAAACCCTAAATCCTGAATCCCTAAACCCTAAACCCCAAACCCCAAACCCGGAACCTCAAGCCCTCAACCCTGCAGCTCCTCAAGCCCCCTACAGTAATATTCCCCGCCCAATGTCAAGGGCCTTGTAGCATGGTGGCCACTGCCGCTGTGACGAAGGTGCCGACGGGGCGGGGGCTGAGGGTCTAAACCCTAAACCCTAAACCCTAAACCCTAAACCCTAAACCCTAAACCCTAAACCCTAAACCCTAAACCCTAAACCCTAAACCCTAAACCCTAAACCCTAAACCCTGAACCCTGAACCCTGAACCCTAAACCTTAAACCTTAAACCCGAAACCCTAGTCCCTGGGCCGCAGAAACGCAAAGCCCTACGAGCTCCAAGACCCGTAAACCCTAAACCCCACCCGAAGCCCCAGAAACCCGGAAGCTCCTAAACCCTGTGAGCCCTCAGCCCGAGCCCTGCCAGCGCTTGCACAACATTTTTTTAGTTAGGGTTTAGGGATGTTTAGGGTTTAGGGTTTAGGGTTTAGGGTTTAGGGTTTAGAGTTTGGGGTTTAGGGTTTAGGGTTACAAGGCCCCCCCCCCCCCCCCCCCCCGCCATGACTTTGCCAGTGAAACCACAGAGGAGGAGCCTGATGATGAGGCAATCAAGCTCTACCTGCGGCAGTTTCTTGGTGGTCCAGCTGCCGGTGTACCAGCCGCTACAGGCTTGCAGATGGTGGCAGCAGATGAGGACGAAACCCTAAACCCTAAACCCGAAACCCTAAACCCTAAACCCTAAACCCATTTGCAGCGATGCTGGTGCTGCAGATGTTGCTGCTGCAGAGTTATGAGCCCTACAATGCTGCAACCAGTAGACGCCCCCTGCAAATCCTCAACCCCTAAACCCCACACCCCAAACCCTAAACCTTAAACCCTAAACCCTAAACCCTAAACCCTAAACCCTAAACCTTTGCCCTAAACCCTAAACCCCAAAACCCTCAACCCCAAGTGCCCGACGTTTGGGCTCTGCGCTCCAGCGAGGCCCATGCGGTACGACAGCGCCGCGGGCGAAGCCCCGGAACACGGGGAGCAGGCCACGGGACGTTCCTCCAAGCCCTAAACCCTAAACCCTAAACCCTAAACCCTAAACCCTAAACCCTAAACCCTAAACCCTAAACCCTAAACCCTAAACCCTAAACCCTAAACCTAAACCCTAAGCCCTAAACTCCAAAGACCCCAGAACCCTCGATAGGCAGGTCCTTTTCGGGCTTGGGGCTTAGGGGAACCCTCGTACAAGTAAAAAAAGGCCCATTATCATCTTCTTTGGGCCTATACTAGTATTGTTATTATCATGATTCTTCTTCTTACTATTACTATTATTAGTATTACCATTCATGCACTCCATCTATAATCACAGGCGCGGCTCTAAACCCTAAACCCTAGACCCTCAAGCCCCAGAACCCCCAATTCCGACAGGCCGAGCACGTCCCGGCCAGACTCGAGGAGGAAGGCAGAATTTTTTTTTGTTGATGTCTGGTTAGAGTTTAGGGTTTAGGGAATAGGGTTGGGAGTCCCCCACGCCCCCGAAGATTGGGTGGAGGGTTTAGGGTTCAAAGGTCTCTATCTGGATCATTTTTTTTTTTGGGGGGGGGGAGGGGGAGGGGGTCTACGGGTTTAGGTTTAGGACTCCCTAAGTTTTAGGGTTCAGGGCTTCTGGAATATTGGTCATTTGGCGGGCCGCGGGTTATTAAGAGGAGGCTCCAGGGGCTTTTGTTGCAGGGGGGTTCGGGTGTTGTTAAGGAACCCGATTTTCAGCCTGAGTTTGGGGATTTGCCGAATCCTAAATGGGTTTCAAGTTCGCGGAAGAGCGGAGCACATCCTAGATCCTAAGCCCGCGGCCCTGAATCCTCAACCCGTTGCTTGTGGCTAGGCGCTGGCCCCTACATGATCAGCCTAGGCTTTAGGGTCCAGGCTGCCAACCCAGAGCTGTCTTCGCTGACCCTGCCTCGCCATGCACCGTGCTGGTGTCTTCCTGCCTCTGGCCTTGTCCTGGCCCTGCTCCTTGTGGAGGTCCCCAAAAGGGCGTGAGTGCTGACTCATGTGATGCTTTGTAAAAAAATGAAAGGTCTTAACTCCTTGAGAGTTGTAAGTGGGCGGTCTTGGGGTGGGTAGGTCTGCAGACGACCGCGTGCTCCCAAAGCAAGCTTCCGTAAACCCTAAACCCTAAACCCTAAACCCTAAACCCTAAACCCTAAACCCTAAACCCTAAACCCTAAACCCTAAACCCTAAACCCTAAACCCTAAACCTGAAGCCTAAATCCTAAACCCTAAACCCCAAACCCTAAACCCTTCTCCAAGCCAGGCGGCGCGGCCGCGCGCCTGGCGCAGATCTTCGAGTTCCTAGACCGGATCGAGGCTGGGGCGACGTGAGGGTTTAGGGTTTAGGGTTTAGGGTTTAGGGTTTAGGGTTTAGGGTTTAGGGTTAGGTCCAGACTTAAACCCTGAGCCCCTAACCCTCTAAACCCTCTAGCCCCTACACCCTGAAGCCAAAAATCTTACACCCCTAACGCCCCTAAACCTGAAACCTTCAAGCCCGAAACCCTAAACCCCCTAAACATAGCACCCTTACAGCGAGGTTCAGGGTACTTATAACCCCACTTGTAACTCTACTTATAAGCTCCCGAAGTCCTCGCAGTAGGTTCCAAGTAGACTTCTGGTTTGGGGTTATAGCCCTAAACCCTAAGCCCTAAACCCTAAACCCTAAACCCTAAACCCTAAACCCTAAACCCTAAACCCCAAGCCCGCAAGCAAGGACTATCACCCCAGCCACCTGGTGGCCTGGCTCCAGCCGGGATCCCGGTCTGCCTGGGGTTTGGGCCTTGGGGCTTAGGGGTTGGGGTTTAGGGTTTAGGGTTTAGGGTTTAGGTTTAGGGTTTAGGGTTTAAGGGTTAAGGGTTAAGGGTTAAGGGTTTAGGGTTTAGGGTTTAGGGTTTAGGGTTTGGGGTGTAGGGTTTAGGGTTTAGGGTGTTGGGATTTGGGGTTTTGAGTTTAGAGGGTTTTGGGGTTTGGGGCTTTCAGAAGTTCAGCCGTTCTTTTCTGGAATTCAACTTCTTTATGCTGTTTGCAATGATTTGAAGTTTCTTCATGTTTTGCATAAACTTTGCATCTTTGCAAATCCTCACGATACGCATGGTAGCTTCTCAAATTGACCGTCCCTCTTGGGGTTCTTATTATGAGGCGATCCCTATGATTCAGGGTACCCCACAAGGGACCATCATTCAGAGAGCACCCTTGGACCTCAACCCTAAACCCTAAACCCTAAACCCTAAACCCTAAACCCTAAACCCTAAACCCTAAACCCTAAACCCTCAACATCCTCTAAGCCATCCGGGCGAAGGTCGCGCCTTGTCACCATCGAAGAGGTGCCCATGGCATCCGCAGCTCCCTTCCAGGACATTTTTGGGGTGCTTAGGGTTTAGGGTTTAGATTTAGGGTTTAGGGTTCAGGGTTTAGATTTAGGGTTTAGGGTTTAGGGTTTAGGGCTCTGGGGTGCTTAGGGTTCTTTTTGTTGATATCAGGGTTCCGTGCTTCAAGGCCCATTCAGGGTTTAGGGTTTTGGGGGTTTTGTGCTCTGGGGTGAAAGGACATGTGGGATGTTTAGGGTTCAGGGTTTAGGTCTTTGGGGTTTAAGGACGTTTGGGGTGTTGGCTTTTGGTAGTGTTTAGGGTGTAGGGTTTAGGGTTTTAGGGTTGTAGGGTGTTGAGCTTCTAGGGCTTTAGGCTTTTTGGTTTTTTAGCCGTTTTTTGGGTTTTGGGTTGTTATGGGGTGTTCGGGTTGTGGGGTTTTGTGTTTTTTTGTGACGTGTTAGGCTTTTTGAGTACACCTTATCTTGAGATTCCTATCTTGGGACCCCTAGTTTTGGAGGCACCCCACGCTTCATAGGGTTGAGTGGCATAGGGGTTTAGGCTTCAGGGCTTGGGATTAGGGCTTTTGGGCATTAGGGTTTAGGGCGGGGCTCACAGGTGATCTGTCAGAAGGCTTGAGGGGTTTTAGTGCGGTGTTTTGTAGCTTCCTTGGTGGTTCATCGTCGCTTAGAATATGACCCGGGAACTCTTTCCATTAGTTGACATCTTCGGTTACGCACCCCCCCCCCCCCCCCCCCGTAGCGCCTTAAGGGGGACAGTCCTACGATTCGCGTCAAAGTTGGGATGAATGGAGCAAAAGTGCACCCCACGTCGGAGGACCACTACGACAAGCTCGACCTGCCATGCGATGCAGATCCTGTGCCTCAGATGGACTTTCTCAAGCCCTCAATTAAACCCGAAACCCTGAACCCTGAACCCTGAACCATGAACCCTGAACCCTGAACCCTGAACCCTGAACCCTGAACCCTACGCCCTAAACCAATTGCTAATAGCCTTTCCTTATGGTCCCTATACGAACATACTTAATAACCCCCCCCCAAAAAAAAACCATATTCTAATTATTCAGGCCCTAACCCTAAAGCCTATACAAACATACTTAATAACCCCCCCCCCCCCCCCCCCTTTTCCCAGAACCCTATTCTAATTATTCAGACCCTTACAATACCACAACTGCAGGCCAGCATCCGACGCGCCTACCGAAAGCTGGCCCTGGCCACACATCCGGACAGGGCTTGCAACTGATTTTGAAGGGTTTAGGGTTTAGGGTTTGGGGTTTTAGGGTTTAGGGTTTGGGGTTTAGGGTTTGGGGTTTGGGGAGGATCTTTGAACCCCCGAAACCCCTAAACTGTGTGGGCTTGTGGAGTTGGGTGTTTCAGGGTTTAACAGCTGCGGGCTCTAGGGTTTTGAGGATCTCAAGCGTCGCTTGGGCCCGAAGCCCTAAACCCTAAACCCGCGTTGTTGTGCATTTCGAGTGTGGGGCTCGTATCACGGAAAGTCTGTAGGGCAACCCCAAACCCAAAACCCGAAACCCTGAGCCCCAACTCCTAAACTCTTGACCCTTAAGCCTGCTTGGCTGTCATGCCGGTCCTCTTCCAAACCGACGGTCCCTTTTGGGCCCTGGGTGTCTCGTCGTGAAGCATCGAATGCTGGAGGAGACAAGCCACAGCGTGAACCAGCGTCGTCCGAATCGACTTCGCGCTGAGCAGGGTGAAGTCTCCGTACCGGAGGATGCCATGGAAGGCCTCACAGAGGCGCACACATCAGCTGCTTGAAGCCCGCAGGGGAGGGAAGGTGGATTGGAAGCAGCAGGTTAGCAAGATCTCGGTCTTTGGCACTTCGCAGCTTGGGGTGTTCCCTAAACCCTAAACCCTGAACCCCAGACCCGTATTTGTGCCAGAGGTTCTGTTGTATCCCAACGTTCAGTGACTGCGGCCCTTTTGAGTGCTTTGTTTTTGGCAGGTTTATAGAGAACACTACCGCTCACATTGAACCCATAAACCCCAAACCCCACACCCCCTAAACCCCAAACCCCAACCCTAAACCCTAAACCCTAGTTATAACGCCTGCCCCCCCCCCCCCCCCCCCCCTCCCCCCTTGCAGGACAAACCCAGCGGCGACCGAGTGCTCTTCGAGGCGGGAGTTAGTTCCTGCACTCCCCAAAACCTTCTGAGCGCTTAGGGTGTAGGCGGTTTAGGGTTTAGGGTTTAGGGTCTAGGGCTTAGGGCTCAGGGTTTAGGGTTTAGAGTTTCGGGTTCAGGGTTTAGGGTTCAGGTTTTAGGGATTGGGTCTCTCGAGCTCAAGCCTCAGTCCTCTAGGTTTCGAATTCTTCAACCCGAAGCCCCTAAAGCCCCTAAAAACTTCTTAGGGTTTGGGGCTCAGGGCTGAGGGTTTAAGGGTGCAGCACCGGACCATGACTTTCCTGCACTTCGCAGCCGCTGCCGCCGGATCCCTTCGACCAGAGGAGACGCGGCGCCGCGCCATGCGCTTCTTGGACCGGATGCCTGTCCATCCAGAATCCAGACTCCTCCCAGCGCGCTCGCGGAGGGTGACAGCAGCCACCTTTCGTCCCAGGGGGCACAGCACGTGTGCCCGGGCAATGTACGCGGCTGTTGCGGAGGCCAATGGCCCGGATGAGGCATCGCAGTCTGTTTCGATTGCCAAGAGTCTCCGGAGGAGGGAGTTCGAGGAAGTGCAGAGTGGCTCGGAACCCTAAAACCCCAAACCCCAAACCCTAAACCCTAAACCCACAACCCTACAGGTCAGCAGATCGCACATCCCAAAGGGCCGACTTAGGGCCGAAGCCAGCCACACGCTCTGAGCCCAGGCAGGCCCTAAACCCTAAACCCCGAACACTCAGCCTCCAACCCCATGAACTAAGCTCGTAAAACCGCTAAGACATCCGTAAGTGCCAGGACTCCCTAAACGCCACATACCCTCAACCCTAAACCCTAAACCCTAAACCTCAAACCCTAAACTCAAACCCTGCATACCCTAAGCCCTAAGAAGATCTCAAGCAGTCCTTAACTCCAAGGGCGAAACCCTAAAGTCTAAACCCTTAACTCTAAACCCAACAATCGTAGCAGGAAGTCGCCCGCGCCTATGCAGTGCTGAGCGACCCGCAGCAGAGAGAGGCGGATTCAGCAATCAGGATATTTTCGGGTTTAGGGTTTAGTGTTTGGGTTTCGGGTTTAGGGTTTGGGACTTGGGTTTTGGGGTTTAGGATTTCGGTTTCAGGACGTAGGGGTTTACGTCAATACTTTGTGATCTTGGCGGGGGGTGTTGGGGTCTCACCATCGACCCTGAACTCGGATTCGGCCCCGAACCCCCCAAACCCAAACCCTCAAACCAAGGGTTCCCCTACTACCCCTCTACTATACTACCCCCCCAGGTTGCCCCCTTAGATAGCCTTAATTAGGCTAAGTTATCCCTATTATGGCGGGAACCTAGGGGGGTAGTATAGAGGGGGGGGGATAGTAGGGGAACCGCAAACACCGACGAATGCTTAAACCCTAAACCAACCAGACCGAGACGAAGCCTTACACCCGAAGCCCTAAACCCTAAACCCTAAGCAAGGTTTGAAACCCTCAACCCCAGAGCCTGAACCCTTTTAAACACCTAAACGCAGGTCTACGACGTTGAGCGGATGCGTGTCATCTCGGGCACCGCTGAGGCAAGCGTTCTTTAAGGGTGCCTGGGGTGCAGGAAGTGTGTGGAGCTGCCCACAGAATGCGGTTTAGAGCTTATGGCTTAGGCTAGGGTTTAGGGTTTGGGATTCAGGGTTTCGGCTGCGTCCATGAGGCGTCGTTGCCTCAAGCCTGCAGCAGTTTATGGATGTTGGGATGAGCTAGGGGCAGCATGGTTGAAAGGCAGACCTAAACCCTGAAGCCTAAACCCTAAAGCCCTAAAACCCTACAACCCCAAGACCCAAAAGCCCCAAAAAACGCCCTCAAGCCCCAAACGCCGAAGCGAATAAACCTTGAGACCCTAAACCCCAAACCACAATCAGCTTCTGGCCGGCTGCTCCCTCACTGTCGGGGGAAAAGGGTACCTCATGCCCTCCTTCCCTACTAGCCAGCAGTAAGCTTTCTGGTGTCTTCGGACACCCCTCCAGGCGACGTCCCTACGTGCGCTGAAGCTGCGGCTGAGGCTCTTCTTGGAAGGTTTGGGGGTTAGAAACCAAACGCCCTAAAACACCCTAAACCCTAAACCCTAAACCCTAAACCCTAAACCCTAAACCCTAAACCCTAAACCCGAAACCCTAAACCCTAAACCCTAAACCCTAAACCCTAAACCCTAACCTTAAACCCTCGACCCCTACACTTCTCTAAGCCCTCAAGCCCCAGCCCTGCTGATCTAGAAGGCACAGAGCCACACCCCCAGGCCATGCCTCTTGAAGTCCTCGTGCGGTTCAAGGTTTCGGGTTTAGGGTTCAGGGTTTAGGGCTTAGGCTATCGGGTAAAAGAATCACCAATATGGTCCACCCCTTGCAATCCCCGTATGCTTGTCACCCAATTTTTTTCCAAAAAACACCCACTGAAAGTTACATAGTTTCCTATATCAAGCTATATAGTAAGTAAGGGGTTTGTTCTGCCAGTTTCAGGTGCTTGCCGACTTGCCGATACATGAGGAGCTAGATCTTTAAACCTCCACTTGCAGGTTCTCTGCTATCAGCTAGAAGCAGCCACAGCATCATCGCAATTCTGCAGGGAGATGTATTTGCGCAACTTGAAGCCACGACTCAGAGCCTTGATGGGCCAGCAAGACGCCCAAAGATGTCATGATTGTGGACCTCAACCAAGGCACCCAGCTTTTCAGCCCTCATCACGAAATCAGAAAGGGACAGGCAACATCCCTCGACTGGCACTCGCCTTGAAGACTTGAAGATCAGGAGGTGGAATGAGACATGTTTCTTTGCTTGGCATTTCTGACTCAAGGGTGGAGCAGGATTACAAACATAGGTATACTCTATCCCATGGCCGAATCAGACATTGCAAAGGCTTTTCGGCGTTACTGCCACCCAGATGTGGTTGCTGAGTTCGATGCCGTGCCAAGCGAAGTTCAGAAGTCTTGGCTTGATGCATTCGAGTCCATTTGCTTCGACCTTTGCACGGCAGCCTTTGCACATGACTTTGCCCTGCAGGCAATGCAGCCCCAGTTCGAGAGGGACGTCAGCCCGGCTGATCCAGCATGTCCGCTGCACAGGGCTATGAATCGGAAGGTGCGGACTGGGGTGGCGTTGTCCGAGCGTCACATTGTGGATCTGCGGAGCAACCGGCTGCCTAGCTGGGGAAAGGTCTGCACTCGTGCTGCTTTGGAAGCAAACCATGCAGATGCATTGCGAAGTGAAGCGAGAAACAAGGACATGGTAGCCAGGATGCCAGGCCTTAGCACCTTCCGTTCATCACTCGCAACAACGCAGAAGCCAGTCTTGTCACAAGCGCGATGGGGAGATCTTCAGCCAGTGGCTTTCCGGGACCTCCGGCCCTTTGAGGTAGCCCAGGGGAGAGTTCTGCAATGCACCATAATCGCAGAGCCGGCGCCGATGGTAGGAATTCTCTTGTTGGCAGAAGACGCGCGCGGCGAGGTGCTGCCGCTCCAGCTCTACAACCAGTTTCCCAACAGCGCATGCGCCTCGGACATGTCGGACCAGGCCAAGCGGAAGTTCGCTGTCGGAACAACGCTGAGCATTGCGGAGCCGTTTTTGAAGATCATGAAGGATGGCAAGAGAGGAATCCGGGTTGATGCTGCCAGTGACCTGCGGATTCGGACCCCTGGACCCGCCAGCATGTCATCTCTCAAGGAGGAGGGTAATGCATTCATTGCCCAAAAGCAATGTGATGCTGCGCAGCAGTCGTATCTGGCCGCGCTGGAGCTTCCGGAAGTGGATGAAGTTGCTTGCTTTGCCAGAAGTAAACTTTTCAACAGGGTTCCCTGCTCTTGCCCTTTGAAACAGAACTTCGTGCTTCTTCCTTATCTGGCTTTCGAAGAAAGGTTGCCACCCTGCTGGCGAACCGTGCGCAAGCCTTGCTGGCGACAGGCTCTTCGACCGAAGCAGCACCGAAAATTGCAACAGCGACAGTAATTAGCCAGTAGTTAGTAGGTGATGAGGTGATGACACCCTTGCAATGCTTCTGCCGTTGGTTACGCAAGCGTGCCACAAAGTGAGCCCCTATTTCATTGGTGTGTAGGGCTGCATGAAGGAGACGATAGGTTCTGGATGGGGAACTGGACACACTTAACATTCGAAATCTACTCCAGGGTTCAGGGTTCAGGGTTTAGGGTTTAGGGTTTAGGGTTTAGGGTGCTTGAGTTACGGTTTCCTTCCGCTTGGGAGGCTGTCATATCCAGGCTTGCCTCGATGCAGCAGCGGCCCTCATGCTCAGGCAAACGGTTTAGGGTTTAGGGTTTCGGGTTCACGGTTTAGGGTGTAGGGTTTAGGGTTTAGGGTGTAGGGTTCACGGTTTAGCGGTTTAGGGTGTAGGGTTTAGGGGGAACCCGTGTTTTTTTTTGTTGTGGGTGCTTTTTTGCTGTGGGTGCTTTTTTCGGGGGCCGCCCCGGTGAGTGAGTGACCTGGTGCGTGTCGCCCCCGCACCCGCAGCAAAAAAAAAAACGCGCCCCCGCACCCGCAGCAAAAAAAAAAAACGCGCCCCCCCCCACCCGCAGCAAAAAAAAAACGCGCCCCCGCACCCGCCAAAAAAAAAAAACCGCCCCCCCCCCCCCCCCCCCTCCCCTCCCCGCCCCCCCCCCCTTCCTCCCCACCCCCCAGGTGAGTGAGTGACCTGGCGCGTGTCGCCCCCGCATCCGCAAAAAAAAAAACGCGCCCCCGCACCCGCAGCAAAAAAAAAAAACCGCCCCCCCACCGCAAAAAAAAACACACCCCCCCCCCCCCCCTCCCCCCCCCTTCCTCCCCACCCCCCAGTGAGTGAGTGACCTGGCGCGTTTCGCCCCCGCACCCGCAGCAAAAAAAAAAAAACGCCCCCCCCCCCCCTTTCCTCCCCACCCCCCAGGTCATTTGTTTTGCAATTTCCTCCCCAACCCCGTCCCCAACGCCCCCCCTCCTTTAAACTGTGCAAGCGTTTTCAAAGCACTGAATCCTTCCCAAGGCCATCATGCGAGCATTGTGTTTGCAAACGGTGGAGGGAGGGCTGCACCCCGCCCGACCCCCCCCCCTCTTTAAAACCGTGCCAGGTC
This sequence comes from Symbiodinium natans, assembly GCA_905221605.1. Lineage (NCBI taxonomy): Eukaryota > Dinophyceae > Suessiales > Symbiodiniaceae > Symbiodinium > Symbiodinium natans. Next base: position 190,984 of record CAJNDS010000187.1, read on the forward strand.
GCTTCTCAGCATATGAATCCTGTCCAAGCCTATCATGCCAGCATTGGGTTTGCAAATAGGGGGGGGCTGCGCCCCCCCAACCCCCCCGCTTCTTAAAGCCATGCCGCTTGCTTCAAAGCAAATGAATCCTTTCCGAACCCATCATGAGAGCATTCCCCCCCGCTTGAAAGGGGGGTGGGTGGGGCTGCGCTTTTTAGCCGGGCAAACTTGCTTCAATCATACGAATCCCTTCCAAACCCATGATGATGCGAGCATTGTGTTTGCAAATGGGGGGGGGCTGCGCCCCCCCCAACCCCCCCGCTTTTTTTAGCCGGCAAGCCTGCTTCAAAGCTTACGAATCCCTTCCAAACCCATGATGCGAGCATTGCGTTCTCAAATGCGGCGGTCTGCGCAGCCCCCAACCCCCTGAAGAAAGAGGGAATATATGCTTGCTTTCCTACGAAAATTCAGACCTTATGGTGGAAGTTGAATTTTCCGTTTAAAAATAGAGATATAAACGTCTTCTTAGTAAAGAATCGAGAAAATAGAGCTTGTGTTATGAGACATGAACAAAATTAAAAACACTTGTTGTCTACGAGTCACAAATAGAGATAATGCATGTACTCTTATGACAATATCGAGAATTAGCTTTTCATGTATTCCTCTCTCATGTCTTCCTCGTGAAAAAAAGAGAAGAAGTCTGAAAATACTGACAAAATAAGAAACTATAGAACAATAGAGGTTTTCGCTATACAATATAGAGAAATTAGATGCTTCCTATGACAACATAGAGGAAACAGAGGCTTTCATACGAAAATATAGCGAAATACAAAGTGTTTTCATATTAAAATGTAGAGGTCTTGATATTCAAATATAGAGAATAGAGGTTTTCATGTTCAAATGTTAAGACAATGGAGGTTTGCCTATTCAGAGACAGAGAAAATAATGGGCTTCCTATTAAAATTAGGACAAGAGGAACAGAAACACTTTTAATTGCAAGTCACATATTGAGATAACACAGAGAATAAGTTTCTCATGCATTCCTCTCTCATGTCTTCCTCATTAAATATAGAGGAAATCTATGACGATATAGACAAAAATAGAGAGAAATAGAGGTTTTAGTTATAAAATAGAGAGAAATAGAGGTTTTCAAATTGAAGTATGGAGAAATTAGAAAAAAAACTAGAGGTTTTCATGCTAAATGTAGAGAAAATAGAGGTTTGTCATATTCAGATATAGAGAAGAAAGAGGTTTTCCTATTCAAATATAGAGGAGAAAGAGGTTTTCCTATTGAAAATTTGAGAAAACAAAGGTTTTCATAGTAAAATATAGAGAAAACAGCAAAACGCTCCGCACCCGCAGCAAAAAAAAAAAGGCGCCCCCACGGCACCCGCAACAAAAAAAAAACGCGCCCCCGCACCCGCAGCAAAAAAAAAAACGCGCCCCCCGCACCCGCAGCAAAAAAAAAACGCGCCCCCGCACCCGCAGCAAAAAAAAAACGCGCCCCCGCACCCACAGCAAAAAAGCACCCGCAAAAAAAAAAAAACACTCTTACCGGGTTTAGGGATGAGGGTTTTCCAAACCCGAAGCCCCTTTTGTGCCCCTGCAGGCCCGCACATAGCAAGGCCTGGATGCGATACAGGGCAGCTCTTGGCAGTTACTTTGTCGTAGTTGGGTAACATTTTACATTTTTAAGGGTACTTAAACCCAATAAGGAATATAATTTTAAAATTTTAATACTATCCCAACCATGAACTAGGTTATGCTGAAGAGCTCCCAGCATCGCAGCGAACTGGACTCCCGGCTGCCTTTTTTCAAGTGCGTGACCCTAAACCCTAAAACCCTAAAACCCTAAAACCCTAACACCCTAACACCCTAAAACCCTAAGACCCTAAAACCCTAAAACCCTCAGACCCTAAGACCCTAAAACCCTAAAACCCTAAAGCCCTACACCCAACAGTTCCTTCCAACCTGACCCCGCAAGCGGTTGTGATGTGTTGTGGTTGCGGGCACAAAGACCGCCAAATCCCAGCAGGGGCTCTACGCAGAAGGGTTCTTAGGGGCTTCGGGTTTGGAAACCCTCAACCCTAAACCCTACACCCTAAACCGTGAACCCTAAACCCTAAACCATAAACCCTAAACCCTAAACCCTAAGCAAGTTGCTCTTCGAGAAAGCACCAAGATGCGGCGTTTCCGAAATTAGGGGTGCCTTATTGGGGTCTTTAATCTAAGGGGATCCTACTATTTGGGGGATCTATATTGGGGGCCCCCTATGTATGTGTTGAAGCGCTGTAGTGTTCCTTATCCCTTCATACTGTGCCAACCAGGAGTCTTGGCCGTCTCGCAAAAGTCGGCCATGACAGGGTGTGCTTCAGGCTCTGGCAAAGTGGTTGCTAGGGACGATGTGCGGACGGCCTTGAATGCTCTGCTTTGGGGGTTCCTGGAAAGCGAGGAGCTCTTCTTGTCCCTGGAAAGGTTTTTGCCGGAGTTCTCCGGCGACACTGCTGGGGACATCAGGGAGCAGGCGAATGGCTTCTACAAGCAGGGAGGAAACATGCAAGCATGTGAGGGCTACACAATCGCCTTGAGCAAGGTTGCTTGCTCACAGACGGTTGCGGCTGTGCTCTCGAACCTTAGCCACGCTTGTCTGCACATGCGTGAGTCCCACAGTGCCCTAGCCTTTGCGTCGGCGGCTAGGCGCATCAACCCCGCAAGCCAGCCGCTGGCCGCGAAATGTTTCTTCCGCCTTGGGCGCGGTTTGCATCAACTCGGTGAGAACAGCCTTCTCAGGTGAAGCCCTGACGCAATTGTTCTGCTGACGGGTGGCAGTATTCAATAGGGTTCCCAACAAAGCTCTTTGAAAGGGTGTCTGATTGTAGGTGACTCGGAAATTGCTGAGGTGGTTCTTGCAAGAGGCCAGCCCCGTCTACGTGGAAGAGGCGCGGAAGCTCACACAGATGCTGCAGGAGGATGTGGGGTACAGGGTGCGCTGGTACGCCGGGGACGATGGGAAGGGTGCCGGGCAAGTCATCCTTTGCGGCACGCACCCTTATGAGGATGCCTTGCCCGAGGTCGTGGTTGAAGGGCTGGAGGTTGTCCAAATCGAAGGCAAGGGCAGAGGCATCAAAGCAACCAGGTCATTCAAGCATTGTGAGTTGGTTCTTGTGGGATACGCTCTCGCCGCGGCAGTGGTCGAACATGACAAGACCTTTGTGATCACAAGTGGCAATTCAGTGTCACATGGATCTCACGCGCAAGTCAGAAGCATGCTTGCATACGCAGCTTCGCAAAACAACGAGGCGGCGTGGATTTTGTCTCAGCTGTGCGATGGTTCGGGAACCATCCAGCAGCTACTTCAACTTCGAGACCTTCATGGTTTGAGCTGCCGGTGGCTACCCATGCTTGGCCAAAAGCAGTGCTACTACGCACACAGTGACCGCGTGCACTTACCAGCGCTGGCCGTTGATGGCATCGTGAAGGTAAATGCCCACGGCACTCGTACCAAGAATGAGACGGGCATCTTCCCCCTGGCGTGCTTCTTCAATCATGCTCGTGATTCCAACTGCGCCTACGTCTCGGTGAAGTTGGAAAACGGACATGACGTGCCTGGCATGCTGGCAGTGATGACTTCTCGGCCTGTCCAGGAGGGCGAAGAGCTTACCGTGACATACGCGGACCCCATGCCGTTGAACAACGCTTGGGGGATTCGTCCATGAACTCAGATGCAGAGCTCCAACAGCTTGTTTCTCTTAGACACGCATAGTTAACCATCAGCCCCTCCATGTCAGATATGAACAGCGCCGACCTGGTAAGAGACGGAGGACAAAATCAAGGCGATGCGTGCAGTTGCCGTTCCGAGCTAAGAGCCTTCTCCCCCTTCCTTCCGTCTAGACCCATGTTAGCCCCGAGCCTAAAACCCGAATTCCAATTGCTTCGCCTTTCCTGGGCTGAGACTATGTGAAGCAGGGTATATGTTACTGTGATTGGTGAGTGTATATGAGGTTCCTTTTTAATATTGGTGAGTGTATATACTTGGTGGCCTTTTGGGGGTACAAGAAATATAAACCCTACTTCATGTCATAGGTACTCATAACCACAGCTATCAATCTACTTATAACCTACTTGGGGACTTAGGAGACTTTGGGGGCTTAAAAGCACAGTTATGATTGGGGCTATAAGTACCCTGAACCCTAAACCCTAAAACCTTAAACCCTAAACCCTAAACCCTAAACCCTAAACCCTAAACCCTACACCCCCGTCGCAGACCCGCGAAGGCCAGGACGGGAGGTGGCCAACGAGCTGGGGGCTGATGCCGCTGCCTTGGCTGCGCGGCTGCGGGAGGCGGGCTTTTTGGGTTTAGGGTTTAGGGTTTAGGGCTTGTTTATTTCGGGTTTAGGGTTTTGGGTTTAGGTTTTGGGAAGGGGGGTTTTGGGCTCAGGGAAGTTTAAGGTTTTTGGGTTTTTCGGGGCGTTCGATGTTTGGGTTTTTTCCGGGGATTTTGGGGCCTGAGGGGTTTCAGGCAGCTAAATCGGGGGCTTTCTGTAGGATTGAAAACCTCAACAGCCTTGCCACCCTAAACCCTAGACCCTAAACCCTAAACCCAAAACCCTAAACCCCAAAACCCTAAACCCTAAACCCGAAAGTCCCCAAAAACGCTGGGAGGTGCTCGCCACGCACCTCACCTCGCTGCAACGCTACGCCGCCGTGAGCTCAGTGGGCCTTAGCCCCGGAGAAATTTAGGGTTTTAGGATTTAGGGTAAGTACCCTGATAGCCCCAAGTCTCCGAAGTGCCCAAAGTGCCCCAGGTACCCCCAAGTGCCAGAATTGCCCTCAGTACCCGAGTTCCCCTAGGTTCCCTAGTTCCCCTAGTTCCCTAGTTCCCCTAGTTCCCCTAGTTCCCTAGTTCCCCTAGTTCCCCTACTTCCCCTAGTTGCCCTAAGTACGCTACTAACCCTGGTTGCCCCCAGTACCCTAGGTACCCTAAGTCCTTTAAATACCCAAGCTGCCCTGGGTACTCTAATTGCCCTCAGAAATTGCCCCAGATACCTTACGCACCCTAAGCACCCTAAGCACCCTAAGCACCCTAAGACCCCCGACGACACGGAACCGGTCGGTGGCCCTGTCGCGCGCTTTCTTGCCTGCTCGGACAAGTGCTAGCTTAGCAACATGAGGTCGGGTTGAGGTACTGGGGGTTCAGAGGATTCCGAGATGCGAGAAAGGAGGTTCTGGGACGCAACTTGCTTGACCGGAAGGTTCCCTGATGGCACCGCGCCGCAAAGGAAGCAGAAAACGGGAGATGAAAAACCGGCAGTGAAGGCAATGCCAAGGTAACAGGAGATGCCAAAAGCGAAAGGAGGAGAAAGATGATGAAAAGGAAGGAAAAAGGCCAAAACCCGAGCCGAAGGCAGCACCGAATTTCTGAGTCGTGGTGTGGCTTGGGCTTGTCGCCATGGGCCGCCTAAACCCTAAACCCTAAATCCTAAACCCTGAACCCTAAACCCTAAACCCTAGACCCTAGACCCTAAACCCCAAACCCTAAACCCTAAACCCTAAACCCCAAACCCTAAATCCCAAACCCCAAACCTTCAACTTTGGCATGCCAGTCCTTGTCCCTCTGTGGCGCAGACTTGAAGGTCGATGGCTCTGTTTGCAACCTTTTCATTCTGTCTTGGCCTTCATCATCCCTTTGTGAAAAACCTGTTTAGGGTTTAGGGTTTAGGGTTTAGGGTTTAGGGCCAGTTTAGGGTTTAGGGTTTAGGGTTTAGGGTGCGTACCTCATAAACCCAAATAAGTAAATGTAAAATTTCCCAAAAGCCAGCTAGGTCGGCTTTTTAATCTTGTCTCTTTTTCCTTATTTGGGCTTACCAGGGGCACACTTTTCAAAGGGTTTAGGGTTTAGGGTTTAGGGTTTAGGGGTTAGGGTGTGGCCGTAGTTTCCCTACTTATAACCCTACCTGCCCTCCATGACAGCCCTGGTTTGACGGGCCTGGAGACTTCGATCATTGCAGGGACTTGGGTGGGTGGTTTAGGGTTCGGGCTCAGGGATTAGGATGTAAGGGTTTAGGAGAAACCCTAAGCCCTAATCCCTAAACGGCTAAACCCTAAACCCTAATTTAACCTTCCCGAAAGTCCCTACAATGCCCACATGAAAGTGCCTAAAACCTTGAACCCTAAAGGCCCTAAAGTTCTGAACCCCTACAGCCTGAACTTCTGGAAGATCGCGAGAAAACAAAACATTCGCAACTTGAGTTTAGGGTTTAGGGCTTAGGGTTTAGGATTTCCTTGCTAGTGATTGTGACTGTGGCCACGGTTGCTGCAACCAGAACGGACTCAACTCACAACTCGCAACTCACAAAGCCCTAAACCCTTTCAGGGTAATTCGTAACCCATTAAGGTTTAGGTTTTAGGGTTTAGGGTTTAGGGTTTCGGGATGTTAAGGGTACTTAGCAGCTCATTATAAGTGTAGTTATAACCCACATATAAGCCCCTTAAGTACCCTAGTCGGATTATAGTTTGGTTATCAGTGCAGTTACCTAACCCCTAAACCCTAAACCCTAAACCCTAACCCTAAACCCTAAACCCTGAACCCTGAACCCTGAACCCTGAACCCTAAACCCTGAACCCTAAACCCTAAACCCTGAACCCTGAACCCTGAACCCTGAACCCTAAACCCTAAACCCTGAACCCTGAACCCTGAACCCTAAACCCTAAACCCTAAACCCTAATCCCTTATTGTGGGCTACTACGTACCATGAACCTCCAAGTAAGCTCTAAACCCGATAAGTGCCGACCCAGGCCGAGTGCGCGTCTGCCGGCCCCGTGGCTGTCGCTTAAGGGTTTAGGGTTTAGGGTTTAGGGTTTAGGGTTTAGGGTTTAGGGTTTAGGGTTTAGGGTTTAGGGTTTAGGGTTCAGGGTTTGCGGTTTAGGGTTTAGGGTTTTGAGGTTAGGGATTTGGCGGCTTGAAGTCGCTCATTGGTCAACTTCTGTGTGTGTTGGCTGAGAGGATTTGGGGCAAACGCTGTACCCTGAACCCTAAAGTCTGCACCCTACAACCTGAACCCTAAACACTGAACCCTAAACCCTAAACCCTAAACCCTAAACCCTAAACCCTAAACCCTAAACCCTAAACCCTAAACCCTAAACCCTAAACCCTAAACCCTAAACCCTGAACCCTGAACCCTTAAACCCTAAACCCTAAACCTTAAACCCTAAACCCTAAACCTTGAACCCTAAATCCCAAGCCCTTGAAAGTCGTCTACATCTGAAGGCTTGCAGACTCAGGGTTCGGATCCCTTCAGCCCTGACTCAATAACTAACCGGAACGCTAAACCCTAAACGCTGAACCTTATGTCGTACACCCTACACCCTGAACTCTAAACCCTAAACCCTAAACCCTAAACCCTAAAGCCTAAACCCTAAACCCTAAGCCCGCCCAGGCCCATATTCGCCTTCCTTCTTTTTTGGGACTAGAGTTTTTTGAGGGGTTTGCGCGGAAAGGGCATAGGGTGAGCTTGCAAGGTCCATAGCTTGGGCTCAGCTTAGGGCGCAGGGGTTTAAGGCTTCGTGGGGAACCCTATGTTAAAACCCTAAACCCCAAACCCGGAACTAAACCTCAACCCTAAAGCTCTCAAACCCTAAACCCCCAAAAGCCTAAAGCCCCCCACCACTACACCCTGAAACCCTAAACCCTTATCCCTTAAGTCCAAACACTCAACCCTAAACCCCCAACCCCGAAACTAAGCCCTCAACCCTGAAGCCCGAATACCCTAGATCCCTGAAACCCTGCACCCTAAACCCTAAACCCTCAACCCTAAATCCTAAGCCCTAAGCCCTAAGCCCTAAACCCTAAACCCTAAACCCTAAACCCTAAACCCTAAACCAGCAACCCCTAAGCCCCAAATCAACCCAGGAGGAACCCCGGAGCCAGAGTCAAGGCCTCCAGCCGGGCGCCCAGCGGTTGGGGGGCTAAATCCTAAACCCTAAACCCTAAACCCTAAACCCTAAACCCTAAACCCTAAACCCTAAACCCTAAACCCTAAACCCTAAACCCTAAACCCTAAACCCTAAACCTTGAACCCCAAATGTGGGATTTTGGGATTTGCCCAGAATTGTGGGGTCTGGGGCTTGGGATTCCTTGTCTTGATGCCTAGATTGAGGATTCCAGTACATTGGGGGTGTATTAGGGCTAGATCGCACGGTCAGGGTTAGGGTTCCAGGCTAAGAGCCCTAAGCTAGCTTGAGAAATTTTGAGTTGGAAGGGACCTGGGTTACCCTAGGCTTATGTAGAGTTTAGGGCTTGGGGCGTGTGGTTTAGAGTTCCTGAAGTTGGGTTTAGTTTGTAGAGATGATTAGGGCCAGGTTCAGAGGCTAAGGGTTTCGGGCTTGGGGGGCTCCATGTGTTTACGGCCCAGAGCCAAAGCCCTGTCGCTTAGGCACGCACACCGAGCACCTCCACAACCCGCCGAACCCTGAACCCTAAACCCTAAACCCTAAACCTTAAACCCTAAACCCTAAACCTTAAACCCTAAACCCTAAATCCCTTAACCCTAAATCCCTTAACCCCAAACCCCTGAATCCCCAACTGCCCCAACCTAAATCTCCAACATGGCAGCAGAGGCAGGCCCCCTGGGCTCGACATTTCTGTGACGCCAGCCTGTTTCACCCTGTAGCTTAAGGGATGAGGGTTGTGGGTTTAGGACTTCAAAGCACTGCCCTAAACCCTAAACCCTAAACCCTAAACCCTAAACCCTAAACCCTAAACCCTAAACCCTAAACCCTAAACCCGAAGGCCTAAGCCCTAAGCACTAAGCCCTGAATCCAAGCCCCAAGGCCTCAGGGTTGTAAAGCCCTTAACCCAACACAAAAATAACAAGCGACGGCCCTGAATCAAAAAAGCCGCAGCTTATGTCAAGGGAGCTGAAACGGTTTCGGATTAGGGTTTAGGGTTTAGGGTTTAGGGTTTAGGGCTTAGGGTTTAGGGTTTAGGGTTTAGGGTTTCGGGTGGTATCTCCCCGGCTTGCTGGCCGGAACGCTCGATGCCACCGCCTGCCGAGCCTGCCCTTGACAAAGGCGCGGCGCTTGCTTTGGGCTCAGAGCCTTAAACCCTAACCCTAAACCCTAAACCCTAAACCCTAAACGGAGGGCCTATTTTTTGGGGTCTTTTTTTTTTTTTTTTGGGCCTTTTTTTTATTTTTTTTTTTTTGGTCGATTTTCTTGGTTTTTCCTAAGAAAACCACCATTCCCTCCATATTTTTAAAGGATTTGATGCATTTTCGTGGTTTTTCGTACGAAAAACAGTCATTTCTCTGTGGTTTCATAGGAAAGCGTTATTTCTGGTAGGTTTTAGAAGGAAAGAAGGAAAGAAAGGAAGGAAGGAAGGATGAAAGAAAGGAAGAAAACAAGGAAGGAAGGAAGGAAGGAAGGAAGGAAGAAAGGAGGGAAGGAAGAAAGGAAGGAAGCAAGGAAGGAAGAAAGGAAGGAAGAAAGGAAGGAAGCAAGGAAGGAAGAAAGGAAGCGTGCTTCGAAGCCCAAGAAACTAGTTGAAAAACATCGTGTGAGCATTGTGTTTGCAAATGGGGGCGGCTGCGCCCCCCCCAACCCCCCGCTTTTTTTAAGCCGTGCTGAGCGTGCTTCAAAGCCCAAGAAACTTGTTGACACCCATCATGTGAGCAGGGTGTTTGCAAATGGGGGGGGGGCTGCCCCCCCCCCCCCCCCGCAACCCCCAACCCCCCCCCCAACCCCCCCCCCAACCCCCCCCCCCACCCCCCCCCAAACCCCCCCCCGCTTCTTTTTAAGCCGTACCAAGCGTGCTTTCAAAGCCCAAGAAACTAGTTGAAAAAACATCGTGTGAGCATTGTGTTTGCAAATGGGGGGGGCTGCGCCCCCCCCAACCCCCCCGCTTTTTTTTTAAGCCGTGCAGAGCGTGCTTCAAAGCCCAAGAAACTTGTTGACACCCATCATGTGAGCATGGTGTTTGCAAATGGGGGGGGGCTGCGCCACCCCCCAACCCCCGCCCGCTTTTTTTAAGCCGTACCAACTGTGCTTCAAAGCCCAAGAAACTAGTTGAAAAACATCGTGTGAGCATTGTGTTTGCAAATGGGGGGGCTGCGCCCCCCCCAACCCCCCCGCTTTTTAAGCCGCGCAGAGCGCGCTTCAAAGCCAAGAAAACTTGTTGACACCCATCATGTGAGCAGGGTGTTGCAAATGGGGGGGGGGCTACGCAAAGCCCAAGAAAACTAGTTGAAAAAACCATCGTGTGAGCATTGTGTTTGCAAATGGGGGGGGCGCCCCCCCCAACCCCCCCGCTTTTTTCAGCCGAAGCCCAAGAAAACTAGTTGAAACCCTCATGTGAGCAGGGTGTTTGCAGAGGGGGCACAGCCCCCCAACCCCCGCTTCTTTGAAGCCGTACCAAAGCGGCTTCAAAGCCCAAGAAAACTAGTTGAAAAGCAATGTGTGAGCATTGTGTTGCAAATGGGGGGGGCTGCGCCCCCCCAAACCCCCCGCTTTTTTTAAGCCGTGCAGAGCGCGCTTCAAAGCCAAAGAAATGTGACACCCATCTGTGAGCAGGTGTTTGCAAATGGGGGGGGGGCTGCGCCCCCACCCCAACCCCCCACCGCTTCTTTTAAGCCAGTTACCAAGCGTGCTTCAAAGCCCAAGGGCAGCCCAAGAAACTAGTTGAAAAACATCGTGTGAACATTGCAAAATGGGGGTGGCTGCGCCCCCCCCTAACCCCCCGCTTTTTTGCAGCCAACGCGCAAGAAAGTAGTTGAAACCCATCATGTGAGAGCAGGGTGTTTGCAGATGGGGGGCACAGCCCCCCAAAACCCCCCGCTTCTTTTAAGCTGTACCAAGCGTGATTCAAAGCCAAGAAACTAGTTGAAAAACATCGTGTGTGGCATTGTGTTTGCAAATGGGGGGGGTGCGCCCCCCCAACCCCCGGCTTTTTTTAAGCCGTGCAGAGCTGTGCTTCAAAGCCAAGCCAAGAAACTTGTTGCCCCATCATGTGAGCAGGGTGTTTGCAATGGGGGGGGGCTGCGCCCCCCCAAACCCCCCCGCTCTTTTTCCGTACCAAGCGTGCTTCAAAGCCCAAGAAACTAGTTGAAAAAACATCGTGAGCATTGTGTTTGCAAATGGGGGGGGCTGCGCCCCCCCAAACCCCCGCTTTTTTTAAGCCGCGCAGAGCGCGCTTCAAAGCTCAAGAAAATTGTTAACACCCATCATGTGAGCAGGGTGTTTGCAAATGGGGGGGGGGCTGCGCCGCCCCCAACCCCCCCGCTTCTTTTAAGCCGTTCAAAGCGCAAGAAACTAGTTGAAAAAACATCGTGTGAGCATTGTGTTTGCAAAGGGGGGGGGCTGCGCCCCCCCCCCAACCCCCGCTTTTTATCAGCCGAAGGCCCAAGAAATAGTTGAAACCCATCATGTGAGCAGGGGTGTTTGCAGATGGGGGGCACAGCCCCCCAACCCCGCTTCTTTTAAGTCGTACCAAGCTTGCTTCAAAGCCCAAGAAACTAGTTGAAAAACATCGTGAGCATTGTGTTTGCAAATGGGGGGGGCTGCGCCCCCCCCAACCCCCCCGCTTTTTTTAAGCCGTGCAGAGCGCGCTTCAAAGCCCAAGAAACTTGTTGACACCCATCATGTGAGCAGGGTGTTTGCAAATGGGAGGGGCTGCGCCCCCCCCCAACCCCCCCCGCTTCTTTTAAGCCGTACCAAGCGTGCTTCAAAGCCCAAGGGCAGCCCAAGAAACTAGTTGAAGAACATCGTGTGAACATTGCAAATGGGGGTGGCTGCGCCCCCCCTAACCCCCCCGCTTTTTTGCAGCCAACGCGCAAGAAAGTAGTTGAAACCCATCATGTGAGCAGGGTGTTTGCAAATGGGGGGCACAGCCCCCCCAACCCCCCCGCTTCGTTTAAGCTGTACCAAGCGTGCTTCAAAGCCCAAGAAACTAGTTGAAAAACATCGTGTGTGCATTGTGTTTGTTAATGGGGGGGGCTGCGCCCCCCCCAACCCCCCCGCTTTTTTTAAGCCGTGCAGAGCGTGCTTCAAAGCCCAAGCCAAGAAACTTGTTGACACCCATCATGTGAGCAGGGTGTT
>CAJNDS010000188.1:0-202280 GCA_905221605.1 Symbiodinium natans
CTTCGAGGATGTTCTTTCTGTTCTGAGATTGGTGTTAACCATGAAAAAAAAATCAACGTTAGATGAGCTTGTTTATTTTGAATAATTGTCATCACAGACTCAAGTCATATAACATAACGACCTAACGAACGATGCCTAGCTACGTGTTATAGAGACAATGTGTGATTAAAGAAGTATTGTAACCTTGGCTTGTCGCAGGAACACGTAACGTCACAGAACTACATGTCGTGTGCTTTGAAACGCGATTGAACAGTTATCGCAGTAGTGCGTTTGTTTAGTTGCTTATAAGTTCGTGTTGCAAGTAACACTTGCACACGCTATCAAAAAGCGCGGAGATGATTAATCGCATTAATAGGATTATTCTATACATTGACGAAATGTTAATAAAGATAAAGGCATGCAGTCTTAAGTTTAAACGACAACAGTTCAGCTTGTTGTACATTATTCTTGATCGCTACGTGTGATAGCTTAGAGTGTAAGGTGGTGAGGTGGGAACCCGGCATGGGATTGAGCTGGAATTTTAATAGGGTGTAAGGCAATATAAGGTGGATGGCCTGTGGCGAGACATTTATTTCGTGATCTAGGAAGCGCTTTGGTTTCATTTGATCAGATGAAGGACAGCCGCATTATTTTAGGGTTCTTATGAGGATATTCATAATTTAAATGAAGCCGAAGACTCCTTGCGCAGATCTGAATGTTCTCGGTCTGTCCTCGCAACACACGTAGCACTACATGCTTTAGAAGGTTACAGAAACACATGCTGCGCTAGGCCGCTGCTACGCGAATCCTTAATAGCATAACGAATTCTGATTTTTGGTACCTCAGACAGCTGGATCTCAAGCGGCCGCTTTCTTAGCTGGCACTTTACGAATTCTCCATTCGCAGTCTGCGTTGTGCTTGCTGCTTGCACGCTCCATGCCACGTAGCAACTGATCGCAAGCAAAGCAAAATCGTGGGTTTTCCTTTGGGAAACCAGGGTAGAACTCTCCAGCCTCGTTAGCCTTTCGGTTCTTGCTGGGCGCCTTGGGCGCTGCAGGTCCGGCACTCTTGGCTGCAGGTGAAACAAAGCCTTTCCTTTTAGGAGGCGGCGGTGGTGATACGGGCCCCTTTCCCTGAGGGATGGACGATGGTGCTGCAAGCCCTTTTCCCTTAGGGACGGGCGCTGGCGCTTTTGCCTTATCCTTACGAGAAGGCGCGTCTTTGTCCAGGCTGTGTTCGGACTCAGACGCAGAACCAGACGAGGATGACGAGGTTAACGCAGAAACCGAGGATACTTCCGAAAGCTCGCCTTCGTAGCCTGCGTCCCGCAGCTTTTGGTTGGCAGAGCTGACTTTCTTGCGAGACTTCTTGATGTTCCTCGTTCTTGTTTTCCAAATGGCTTTTAGTTCAGCCTTTTGGGCTCGCGTGTGAGCAATGGCCCTCAGACGTCGCTGCACCAGCACGTCTATGTTTGCCTTCACCATGCTGCACGACTGGAGAACTCGTATCCTGTCTGTAAACCTTGAGTAAAAGCTGCGACATGTATTTGCCTTACACAAATCTCTTGAGTTCGCTTCTTGTCTTGCATTTACTTCTGCCGGCACAAATCATGTAGGTGACACGCACAAGCTTTGATGTCCTGGAGGTCGTAGTTCTCGTACTTGCTGGTGTCTTTCCAATAAACATGTCCATGAAGATCACAATAACCTTCGCAAGGACAAGTTATCAATTACCTCTCACTGTAAACTTTAACTCTGTAGCGGCTTCGTCGGCTCGCAGTCATAGCAAATGCCAAGGAATGTTTTCGCAGTCATAGCAAATTTCAGGGACTGTTTTCGGTAACGGCTTCGCCCGCTGGCAGTCATAGCAAAATTCAGGGACTGTTTTCGGTAACGGCTTCGCCCGCTGGCAGTCATAGCAAATTTCAGGGACTGTTTTCGGTAACGGGTTCGCCCGCTCGCAGTCATAGCAAAATCCAGAAACTGCTTTCCTTACCGGCTTCGCCCGCTCGCAGTCATAGCAAAATCCAGAAACTGTTTTCGGTAACGGCTTCGCCCGCCCGCAGTCATAGCAAATTTCGGGATTGTTTTCGGTAACGGCTTCGCCCGCTCGCAGTCATAGCAAAATCCAGAAACTGTTTTCTGTAACGGCTTCGCCCGCCCGCAGTCATAGCAAATTTCGGGATTGTTTTCGGTAACGGCTTCGCCCGCTCGCAGTCCTAGCAAATCCTAAAGACTGTTTAAGGCTTCGCCCACTCGCAGTCATAGCAAATTCCAGTGACTCTACAAAATAAAAAAAAAGAGGTAAGCAACGAAGAAAAAACAATGATGGAACTAGCCTGTTTCCGTTTCACTGTATAGATCGCAAGCATAATTTCATTGTGTCTTGACGCAACATAGTGTGCCAAAGTCTCTGTATCGTAAGCATTGTTTTCTTTGCGCTTTAGCACAGTCTTATGTACTAAGGTCTTTAAGCCGTAAGCACTTTTAACGGGAAAGAGCGAGTAGGATAACTTGTGATAACTACGACAATTTATCATAATTATGATGGGTCACCGCCTATAGCGGTTCCCCTGTGTTTTTTGCACATTCCCTTAAACAGTTTAAACCATTTAACCATTCAACCAATGGTTTCCCCATACGAAAATCCCTAAAACCATTAAACCATTAAACCGTTAAACCATTAAACCATTAAACCATTAAACCATTAAACCATTAAACCAATGGTTTACCTTTTATGAAAATCCCCAAAACCATTAAACCATTAAACCATGAAACCATTAAACCATTAAACCAATGGTTTCCCCCTTATGAAAAACCCCCTAAACCATTAAACGATTAAACCATTAAACCATTAAACCAATGGTTTCCCCCTTATGAAAATCCCCTCAACCATTAAACCATTAAACCATAAACCATTAAACCATGAAACCATTGGTTTCCCCCATATGAGAATCCCCTTAACCATTCAACCATTTTCATGGGGGGGCAACCATTGGTTTAATGGTTTAATGGTTTAATGGTTTAATGGTTTAATGGTTTAATGGTTTAATGGTTTCATGGTTTAATGGCTTAATGGCTGAATGGCTTAAAGGTTTAATGGTTTAATGGTTTAATGGTTTAATGGTTTAATGGTTTAATGGTTTCAGGGATTCTCATATGGGGAAAACCATTGGTTTAATGGTTTAATGGTTTAATGGTTCAATGGTTTAATAGTTTAGGGGATTCTCATAAGGGGGAAACCATTGGTTTAATGGTTTAATGGTTCAATGGTTTCATGGTTTAATGGTTTAATGGTGCTCCTGCCGAGGTACCTCGTCCGCATCTTTTCTGCTCCTAAAAAGCCTGATTCGCACGCAGTGTCCCATGTGTCTTTTCTGCTCCGAATATTCTGAATCGCAAGCAGTGTCCCCCGTGTCTTTTCTGCTCATAAGTGTATGTATACTATATGGGATTGCGCCTTAAACCCTAACTCCTTAAACCCTAACTCTATAGGGTTTAAAGGTTAGGGTTTAGGTTGAATTGCCGGCTTAGGTTAAAATGCTTCAATCTTAAACCCTAAACCTGTCAACCTTAACCCTATAGGGTTGGGGTGCCTACATCATGATCGGATTTGACGAGCTCTGCGGAAATATCTATATGACAAGGTTATAACTTGTTGCTGTGCTTATAACTATGGGTTGGGGTTTTATTTTTATACACTTATGTAAACCCATAAGAATAAGGGGAAGCCCATCACACCCCAATAAGCGCAACAAAACATTTGTCCCAAAGACTTTACCTTAGCTAAGATATCTCAAGCAACCATCCCCCGATAAGCAAAACCTGAATTCCATCATTTAACGATATAGTTTGCTTACATGTTGAATCCCAGCAAGCAGGATATATGTGTATGACAAGGTTATAACTTTTTGCTGCGGTTATAACTAGCGTTCAGGGTTTGATTTATATGCATGTAAATAAACCTATAAGACAATGACGGTAACCCCATCACGCCCCAATAAGCAAAACAAAACCCATCCGGAAAACTCTACCTTACCTAAGATATCTCAAACAACCATCCCCCGATAAGCAAAACTTGAATTATCCTTTTTGTTTCTATTTTGAAGGACATTTGCTCAACATTTATGTAACCTATAAAAAATAAGGGGAACCGCAAAAGGCGGACGCCCTATATGATACCTTATCATAATTATGATAACTTATGATAACTTATCATAATTATGATAACTTATCATAATTATGAAAAGTTACTTATCATAATTATCATACTCTGAGATTAAGAACTTAAAGTTATCATAATTATGATAATTCAAATCGGGAAGTTGAAGTTATCATAATTATGATAACTTATGATGGGGAAGTTAAAGTTATCATAATTATGATAACTCATGATGGGGAAGCTGAGGTTATCATAGTTATGATAACTTCAGGTTTATAGCTTGGAGTGAAAGGGTGTGAGAGGAGGGGTAGGATGGATTGGGTGCGAGTAGTATTGTGAATGTTGTTTTTTGTGGGAAGGCGCGTGGGTTGGTGTAGGGGGGGAAGGGGAAAGGTTGGCGGGTGGTGGAGGGTGGGGGGAGAGTAGGGGGGGGGGGTAGGGAGGGGGGGGGGGGGGGGGGGGGGGGGGGGGGGGGGGGGGGGGGGGGGGTCTTCAGCCCCCAGCCAGCCCCTTCAGCCCCTCCAGCCCCTCCAGCCCCTCTAGCCCCTCCAGCCCTCCAGCCCCTCCAGCCCCTCCAGCCCCTCCAGCCCCTCCAGCCCTCCAGCCCCTCCAGCCCCCCTCCGCCCCTCCAGCCCCTCCAGCTCCAACCAGCCCCTCCAGCCCCTCCAGCCCCTCCAGCCCCTCCAGCCCCTCCAGCCTCTCCAGCCCTCCAGCCCCTCCAGCCCCTCCACCCCTCCAACCCCTCTAGCGCCTCTGCAGCCCCTCAGCCTGCCCCTCCAGCCGCTTTTGGGGGGGGGGGTGGGGGGTGTGGGGGTGGTGGGGGGGTCGGGCTGCCGCGTGCTGGCCCCGCAAAGCCCGCACCTTGATCTGGCCCAGACCCAGGTTTTCAAGCCCAGAATGGGGGTCTGGGCCAGAAGAGGGAAGGGGGGGCATGGGGGGGGTGTAGAGGGGGGGGGGAGGGGGGTTGGGAGGGGTTGGGGGAGGGGGGGGGGTGGCGGTAGGGGGTGGGGGGGGGAGGGGAGAGGAGGGGGGAGGGGGTGGAGTCTCGCCACAATCAAATCGATTTAAACGATTTAAACGATTTAAACGATTTAAACGATTTAATTGGGTCCAATTAAATCGTTTAAATCGGACGCCTGAATTAAATAGTCTAATTGGCCTGGGCGATTTAAACGATTTATTTGGTTGGTTTATGGCTTGACTGGGTTTCCACCCCCAATTAAATCGATTTAAACGATTTAAACGATTTAATCGATTTAAACGATTTAATTGGGTTCAATTAAATCGTTTAAATCGCCCAGGCCAATTAAATAGTTTAATTGGCCTGGGCGATTTAAACGATTTAATTGGGTCCAATTAAATCGTTTAAATCGGACGCCTGAATTAAATAGTTTAATTGGCCTGGGCGATTTAAACGATTTAATTGGTTGGTTTATGGCTTGACTGGGTTTCCCCCCCAATTAAATCGATTTAAACGATTTAAACGATTTAATCGATTTAAACGATTTAATTGGGTCCAATTAAATCGTTTAAATCGCCCAGGCCAATTAAATAGTTTTATTGGCCTGGGCGATTTAAACGATTTAATTGGGTCCAATTAAATCGTTTAAATCGGACGCCTGAATTAAATAGTTTAATTGGCCTGGGCGATTTAAACGATTTAATTGGTTGGTTTATGGCTTGACTGGGTTTCCCCTCCAATTAAATCGATTTAAACGATTTAAACGATTTAATCGATTTAAACGATTTAATTGGGTCCAATTAAATCGTTTAAATCGCCCAGGCCAATTAAATAGTTTAATTGGCCTGGGCGATTTAAACGATTTAATTGGGTCCAAGTAAATCGTTTAAATCGGACGCCTCAATTAAATAGTTTCATTGGCCTGGGCGATTTAAACGATTTAATTGGTTGGTTTATGGCTTGACTGGGTTTCCCCCCCCAATTAAATCGATTTAAACGATTTAAACGATTTAATCGATTTAAACGATTTAATTGGGTCCAATTAAATCGTTTAAATCGGACGCCTGAATTAAATAGTTTAATTGGCCTGGGCGATTAAAACGATTTAATTGGGCCCAATTAAATCGTTTAAATCGGACGCCTGAATTAAATAGTTTAATTGGCCTGGGCGATTTAAACGATTTAATTGGACTCAATTAAATCGTTTAAATCGATTAAATCGTTTAAATCGTTTAAATCGATTTAATTGGGGGGAGACCCAGTCAAGCCATAAACCAACCAATTAAATCGTTTAAATCGGACGCCTGAATTAAATAGTTTAATTGGCCTGGGCGATTTAAACGATTTAATTGGGTCCAATTAAATCGTTTAAATCGGACGCCTGAATTAAATAGTTTAATTGGCCTGGGCGATTTAAACGATTTAATTGGACTCAATTAAATCGTTTAAATCGATTAAATCGTTTAAATCGTTTAAATCGATTTAATTGGGGGGAGACCCAGTCAAGCCATAAACCAACCAATTAAATCGTTTAAATCGCCCTGAATTAAATAGTTTAATTGGCCTGGGCGATTTAAACGATTTAATTGGGTCCAATTAAATCGTTTAAATCGGACGCCTGAATTAAATAGTTTAATTGGCCTGGGCGATTTAAACGATTTAATTGGACTCAATTAAATCGTTTAAATCGATTAAATCGTTTAAATCGTTTAAATCGATTTAATTGGGGGGAGACCCAGTCAAGCCATAAACCAACCAATTAAATCGTTTAAATCGGACGCCTGAATTAAACAATTTAATTGACCTGGGCGATTTAAACGATTTATTTGAGTCCAATTAAATCGTTTAAATCGCCCAGGCCGATTAAATTATTTAATTGGCCTGGGCGATTTAAACGATTTAATTGGACCCAATTAAATCGCTTAAATCGGACGCCTGAATTAAATAAGTTAATTGGCCTGGGCGATTTAAACGATTTAATTGGACTCAATTAAATCGTTTAAATCGATTAAATCGTTTAAATCGTTTAAATACTTATTAAAAAAAGGAATGAGCTAAATAGACCCGAAAGGCTGCTCTTTCATACATATATATATATATAGATATTATAGTTGTCTGGGTTCACGCGTTCCGGTTTGGCGTTTAGGATGCCAGGCCTTCTTGGATGTTTCTCAGTCTTGAGCAGTCGGGAAGCTAAGTACATCGTGGTGAGGGTTCTAGGGCTTCTAGAGCCGGGGGAAAGAGGACACCTGTCGTGTGCACTGATAGCTCATTTCTGCCATTCCTCCTTTATGTACAGACCTCGTCCTTCAAAAATGGCGTGGAATGAAGTTCAGCCTTGCAACTGTGGCCTGACTTTCCTGCTTGACGTTCATCTGCGATTTGTTGTTAAGATTATAATACCCTGTCCATGATGTGCTATGTCTATTGCTCTCCTGCTGCAGATTGTTGCACGTATCGAAAAGGTTCTTCACCCCACAACGAGCGAGCACCACCATCAATGCTGTTATCTCAAAGAGGCATCCCTCATCGGCATTGTCAGCATGTCCCGCTAGGGTTGTGAAAGGAGCACCATCTGAACTGCACTTGTCGGACAGTTCCTGCATCTTCTGTGTCAGTGCGACATAGTTTCCCATCCTTATCGACTCCCCGCGGCCTTAAGTGCCGCAAAGAGTGCTAGCCTTTGTGCCAAAAACCCTCTCGAAATGAAAATGTACAACCTCCTTGGCCGACAGCTGTGTGAGCTCTGCTCGATCTCTGTCAAGGCTTCGTGCATTGCGCAGGATTGGGGTGACTGGGCACACAAGACGGTCGCGCGATGTTTCCAACATAACCCAGCCTTGAATCTTCTTTTGGCATCAGGATTCTGAAGAAGGTTCGGAGCTTGCGTCTGCAGCGCTTCGTTTGGGCGTGAAGGGTAAGGATCCTGACCATACTCTTAGCCAGAGCGTTCACGGTCATGGAGGATGTAATTGAGCCACAGCGCATGCACCGACGGCCATTCCGTTTTGGGTGTGGTGTTTTGTTGAGCATGCAATTGCACAACAAGCAACTGGACTCTTCCGTGAACAACACAGGCCTGACAAACAACTCTTTTCTGGAACGTGCTGAAACCTGAAGCGTGCGCTACCGCTTTTTTTGGCTGCCGTGGGAATGAAGTCGTAAAGGCTTTCAAATCAAATTGGGGCATTGTTCCCTGAACATCCTGAGAATCTCGATCTGTCAATCTACGCTCAACTGCTCCGGTAAACCCGAAATGGGGGTTTACGATAATAGGGGACCCCAAACATAGATTCCGAAACTTGTAGGATCCACTTGTAGAACGGACCCCGATAAGGTGCCCCTGAATTTCGCAAACCCCCTTAGATTGCAAAGGCAACCCCGTGCATCCATACAACCGCGGCCTTTGTCACCTCCGGCTATCCGCCTGGCACGCTGCCTGCCGCGACTTCGACCTGGCGGTGCCCTGGGAAATGTTTGGAATGTACTCGGCATGTGGGGGTTTGCGAAGCTAAGGGACCCGGGGACACTTAACACAGACCCCCAAAACGTGGGATCCTCTTTTAGTATAATCAAGATCCCAATAAGGTAGCCCGAATTTCGGAACCCCCATGAAGGTTGATCGCTTAGCCTGTGACGGGCTCCACGAATTTTGGCGTTTCCTAGGGTTTGAACTAGTTTGTGGTCGAATATTCAGGTTTTATGCGATTTGAGATGTGCCGTCCTTCTGCTTCAAGACTCAAAGACATCTACCGGTCTCGATATGGACTTGCGGATGGGCCGCAAGATTTGAGAACTGAATAAGCTGTGAACCCCACGAGTCGTACAGCGTCTTGTTTGCTACTTTTGTAGGCTTTGAGCTTTTCAGAATCAAACATTGCCCTGGACATATTCAGTGCGTACGCTTTGCCTAAAGTCTTCAGTTGGTGATTTATGTATACGTCATACGTCTGTTTTATGTGGGTAGTTTGATTGAAGATAGAGCTCTTGTACGCGAGATGGATGACAAGGGGGCCAAAAAGGATCAGGTAATCACGCTCTTTGCAAAGTAGTTATGTGCGTGCAACAGTTTGGGTGGTTCCACATCGAGTGCCATCGATCTCCGAAGCCAAGAAACCTGTTGTCAAAAGCGAAACTTTGAATGCAACAGATGATGACCCCTGCACGTGGCAAGTAACTTTTCCTTAGCTCATTGTGACCCAATGTGCTTAGGTGAGCTGGTGCTTCGGCCGGGAAAATGCTCCTCCCCTGTTGCTGTGCAAGCCTCAGGAGGTTTGGTATTGGAGTTGTTCACATACTTATGCCAGAAGCTCGCCAGCTGATAATGATGCGGCTTTGAATGCGGCCTTATCGCTCAGGATAATCTCTGCCACAACTGGTGAGAATAGCATTGCATTCTCCCTAATTAAGTACATCTGCAACATCCTCTTCATTGAGACACCCCTCCCCTCCCTCCCCCAGGCCCAAGATATTTGAGGCTTTCGCGCCGCGCGCTGGCTGGCGCCATGGTGCCCGAAAGACAGGCACTTTTGTGCTGCTCTTGGTGATGTTGGTGGTGGCTCTTGCGTGAGAAATTAAGCAAAGCAAAGCAAAGCCAGAACGAGAGCGAGAGCGAGAGCCAGAGCGAGCCGGCTTCTCTTGTCGGAGGGGGGGGCTCTCTCAAGCTCAAGCGTGCAGAGGAGGAAGAAGAAGAAGAAAAATCAAAAATGCAATAGAACATATGAAGAAAAACAGATGGAGGAGGAAAGCAAGAAGACATTAAAGGAAAAGAGAGAGAGATAGAAAAAGCCAAGTGAAGCCCCGAAAAAGAAAATCAACTAGTGAGTGTTTCGGGACGTGCGTGAGTGATAGCACGGACCATGGTATCCGACCAAGAGCGCTGCTTCCCAGCACATGAGTGCCAAGGTAGCCCCACAATGTCGGCTTCCAACCCATCAATGTCCTTCTTATCTGAGCGAAAAGCTTAACACGTCCTTTGGCTCTTTTGGGTTTCGAGCTTTTCTGTTGCAAACTGCACTTGTCGTCTTTTTGGTTGCTGTTTCGTGTTACTATTTGCCTTTCTGAGTCCACGCGCTGCCGGGTTTCTGTCTTCATTCGCCTGTTTGGTGTCTTTATTCGTTTGTGTGTTGCCTTGTGTTGGGCTGTCTCGCCGGAAGTGTTTGCTTAACGCAGGGAGGTCGCGGGTGGGGGGGGGCCGCGGGTCTCCGGGCCGTGGTCCGAATTCCTGAAGTGCCCCCCCCACTGACAGAGAAGTGTGCAGGCAGAAGTGTGGGCCGACTTTGAGCTAGTGAGGCAAGACCGGCTGTGTGGAGATTCAACTTTCACGCAGGGTTTGCTGGAGTATAACGGGCTGTGGCAGGGTACGCCTGAGGAGTATGGCAGGTAGGGCTCTTGTGAGGCAGCTCGCAACCAGCTGGGTACTCGGGGGAGGGGTTGAGGTTGAAGAGTGGGGTGCTGCAGGCAGAAGATGCCGAGAATATGAGCAGCCTCTTAATGGGAGTTCATATATATAAAGAGCATGATTTGAAGTCTGCTGCGTAGGCAGATTCTATGCGGGGCGTAGGTTCACGTAGGCAGACTATACATCAGCCATGGCCGCGCTACCCCGCGAAGGTTCTGCTGAAGTTAAGGTTTGGGGTGGGATCGTAGCCCCGTGTAGGCCAGCCTGCGTAGAAGGCCGACAAAGAAACGACGCCAACCCAAACAGAAACAACCACCTCGCACAAACCCGCGTCAAAACACACACGCACACAGACAGAGACACTGGTTTCAGCGTACGGCTGGGTTTGATGGTGCTGGGTGTGCTTAGGTCTCATGTCCCCTACTTACTTTCCCCTAAACCCTAAACCCTAAACCCTAAACCCTAAACCCTAAACCCTAAACCCTATGCATCCCAGACCGTAAGCAACGCCTCTGAGCTCCAAGCCCTGACAGCGCAACGCGTTGAGACTCCCCAGAGTCGAACCGTTTCCTCTTACCCCAATCCCCAACACCGCAACCTTCCCTATACATATACATATATATATACATATTATATATATATATGTATTATTATTATTGTTATTATTATTATGTATACATATATATATATGTATATGTGGAGCCTCCTGATCTTGCAGGCGGAGGATTGCCAACCCGGAGGCATCCATTCGGTCGATCCAGCGGGAGCTTTCCCTTGACACGGTCTGCTCCTTCGCCCCTTGGACCCTTCACACGGATTTTGGGGCTTGGCCCGGCTTGCAAGCTTGCCGATGTTTACCCGGTTTTCAGCCGCTCCATCCTGCTAGAGAGTGCTATGTATGATATGCTTCAAGATGTGTCGCGTGTCACAGAACAAGATACCCAGGCTGAATACCGGCGCCTCGTTGCAGAGCCTCAGCCGTCGGATGCACCGCATCGGCATTGGGCCGCCGGAATTCTGGCCGCTTGCCCCGCAGGGTCTTTGGGCAACTTTGCGATCTTCTGATGTCTTCTGGGTCTGCTCTTAACAGCCAGAGCCGCCCCCTTTAGACTTCTTTGAGAATCCGTGCAGCTAGCAACCATTTGATTCAATGGTCTTGTGTGCCAGGCGTGCTTCAAGATATCAAGTCGCTGGGGTTTACCCGCTGAAGTCTCTATTGTTTTCGAACGCGCCTTTCCTTTCCACACTAGTCCACTAATTCGCAATCTTCAACTGCAAGACAAAGTCGCGCCCAACAGCCTTGTAAGTCCTGTGCTTGAAGCGCCCGACATTACCCACGTTCTTCACTTGCCAAAACAAGCATGTGCGGTTCAGACGCACTGCTTAGTCTCTGAACCTGAGGCACGAACCTTCCAGCAGCGTGTGGCGACGAGTCGCCTCACCAAGGCTACTTTGCTGTGAATGCCGAGCACGAATCAGAATAAGGCATCATCTCGGCGTTGAAGCCCATCTAACCAAAACGAGCAGACTTAGGCGACTTTGATAGTGCATGGGGTGCAATGGCAAGCAGGTCGACCCGGGGAAATGCGGCGGAGTGCTCCAAGTCGGCAGGAGGTCGTTCAAGTGAGTAGCAAAGGCGCCTGAAAGCCGGCACAAACTAGGAGCTGCCAACGATGGTGTGCCGGGAAAGCCAGCTCTGTCTACTTTTCACTTCGGCCGTTGGCTGACTCTAGTGAGCAGTGAGCTAGGGACGACCATCCGGCTTTGGTTTGCTCGTGGCTGTGTCGGGCGTGGCTTCTATGCGGACACTGCTACGCATGCGCAAGCAAGAAGCCGACTTTGACGTGTCGTTGCCCTGAATGGGCAAGATCGGCATCATGACTGAGCTGTGCTTTGCAATTGGCGATTGGCCAAGCTGAGAGGACAAAGCCCTTAGCCCGCAAACATTGGCAGTTGCGAAAGACAGTTCGCGAAAGACAAGGCCAAACCAGCTGCGGCAACAATCTCGGCCCTCATGGCGTCGAGTGAGCTCAGGTTTGGGCATGCGCAGCATTGTCCAATCAAGGGTGGTTCCAGTGTTGGCGATACGACAGCCTGCAATGCCTTTGATCTCTCACTACTTAGTCATTACTTTCCGC
Organism: Symbiodinium natans; assembly: GCA_905221605.1. Taxonomy (NCBI): domain Eukaryota; class Dinophyceae; order Suessiales; family Symbiodiniaceae; genus Symbiodinium; species Symbiodinium natans. The sequence continues at coordinate 12,641 of CAJNDS010000188.1, forward strand.
GACATGCGTTGGCCCAAATGCAGGCTTTTCGCGTATGCCGACAGCTTCGGTGGGAAACTCTAGACGTCGCAAGATGTCGCAAGAACGAACCGAAATCCAATCCACGTTTAGCTCGGCTAAAGGGTGTAAACGTTGCCCTGCTTGTTTCTGTGGGCGCATTAACCTCTCATGCTGAACTGTCGCCAACAGCTCAAAATGTCTCCATGCAACATTCTCTAGACTGAACATGTCTTTCCTCGTCACGGACTGACCTTGACAGCTTCAGTCAGGCCCATGCCACGTCCGACGCTTCACAATCTAACCCTCGGAATTTGCAGAGTGCTGCACAGGTTGAGGTCGACTCCCTGATGTCTCTGCTGCGGAATTTGCCCGGCCTCGGCTCCTTGAAGCCGCATGGCTGCGCTTCAGGATTTCAGGGTGGTTCTATCGCGAGGCTGTAGGGTTGTCTTCCTACTTGCTGAACACCCGGAAGCCTCCCATTCATGAACGAGGCATAGGCTCTCTTCACCCTTTCTGGGGCTTGTCTTTGCGAAGCCTTGAGACCATCGTAGGCTGGGTCTGAGACCCTAGTCCCGAACCTTGAAGCCCGAGGCCAAAGTAATCCCGCCTTGCACGGTGCAGAGCATGCCTGAAGGTTTTGTTTGATTACGCGGCATTGTGGTTGGGTTCGGGTGTAGCCGCATCGCAGCTTGCAGAGTTCTCAGCATGGGCGCCGCATGTCGTTCGTATCCGCGATGCCGATGCTGGGATGAGTAGGGGCCCTAAACCCTAAACCCTAAACCCTAAACCCTAAACCGGCAACTCACTACTCCCATGACCCCTTGCCGAGCTGAGACCCAGACTTGGGTCCCTTGATCCCCTTGGTTCTTATAGTAGAGGGAGTAGAGTGAATGAGGGTCCTAGATATACCCTTTAAGTAAGGGATTCTGTAGGGTACCTCATTCCCTCATTCCCTACTCAGAACCAGTGATCTCAAGCCAAGAGATGCCGTGAAGGCCCTCATCCTTGCTGCGATGTCTGCCAGAGATCTCGGTCCACTTCGTGCCGCCAGGCGAGTTTAGGGTTTAGGGTTTAGGGTTTAGGGTTTAGCGTGTATGGTTTAGGGTTTAGGGTTGAGACATGTCAAGCAAGTAGAATTGTATAGGGCTTTCGGCAAGCCGAAATCCGATATGGACTGCGGCCGAGATCCTGTGCTGCAGTGCTGCGCAGTTCTCTTACGCACCCTGCACCTGAGGTCTCTCATTTTGCTCGGCACCCGAAGTCTTCCAACCGCGCTAAGCTAGGAAGTGCATGAGCTCCTCCATCCAACCCAGGGAGCTCGGGAAGCTTGAAGCGCTTATAATGGGCATAGAAGCGGGCTTTTGCACCCTACTCTTCCTTAGCTCGTCCTTGGGGACCAAATGAACCCTAAAATTGGGGTCATATACCCATTACTACTATAATTCCTATTAAAGTATATGAACCATAAGTTCATTTCGTCCCCAAGGGTTCTTGCCTTGCAAAACGCTGCTGCCCACAGCCATGCAGGACAGCCGCTCCTGCCGTCGCCGTTCTGGTTTTTCATTCTGGACGGGTGCCTGGCATGATCACCCATGACTGCCTGTTTTTCCTTGTTTGGCATGTGGGGCTTTCCGAAATGAGGGGTACCTTAGGGGGGTCCTTATTATTATGATTATAAGGGGGTCCTACTATTTGGGGATCTATATTGGGGTCCCCTATGTTCGTAAACCCCCATGTTGCTTCTCGTCAAGGTCCTTGGCATCTGCTTCGTCAGGTCACTTCCAACCCAAAAGCCCTGCTCCCACGCAGTATGTAAACCTCTTGGATGGTCTTGCTTAAGGGCTGCCCAAAGCTCCCCGAGTGGCAGCCTGAGGTTTCGTAAATGATCATGCACTCATAAATAGTACCCCAAGAAAAACCCTAAACCCTAAACCCTAGTTAATGTCACAAGAAACGGCTCAACTTGTCAACGCCCGACTCTCGAGTTCACAGGTTCAAGCCAGACCCAGCAGCCCTGTTGTTCCATCTTCAAGTGCCTTCAGCGCCAGCATCCAAACCTTGGGGGCCAAATGAACCCTAAAATTGGGGTCATATACCCATTACTACTATAATTCCTATTTAAGGTATATGAACCATGAACCCTTTTAGGGTTCATTTCGTCCCCAAGGAAGTCGCTGGTCAACACGCTTTTTACACGAGGCCTCATATCTTTCAACTCCTGGCCCCAACTCTGGCGAACAAAGCCCGAGAGCAAAAGCTCTGAGAAAGTCACCGAAGCAACATCAGCCTTGGACCCTGTGAATAGCCTTATAAAATAGTTAGAATAGGGCTTTCTGGGGGGTTTCTTGTAGTATATGATAGTTTGTATAGGGTTCCCCTGCGGTACTTCAAGGTCCTTCGACATCATCCGCTTCGTCCCTGCTGAGCCGGCAATGGACATCAAGGGTGCGGACGACGCCCTGGGCATGCCTGACTGTCTCAGAGCCACTTGGATTTGCCGCGGGGGGCGAGAGAGAGATGCGAGTGGCCCTAGGGTTTAGGGTTTAGGGTTTAGGGCTTAGGGCTTAGGGCTTAGGGCTTAGGGTTTAGGGTTTAGGGTTAACCCTAAACCTTCATTCTTAGGCTCAGGGCCATTGGAAGGAGCCAAACCTCCGAACATCGCCAAAAGCAACCCCCGAAAAGGCTCCACCAGCCATGCAACGACTCGGCCAACGCCCGTCACAGACGAGCTTCTGGGGCAGCTGAGCTGCATGAAGGGTTTAGGGTTTAGGGTTTAGGGTTTAGGGTTTAGTGTTTAGGGTTTAGGGTTTAGGGTTTAGGGTTTTGCGAGGGTTTTGGGGGTTGGCTGCAATTCGGACATGGTGCAAAGAACCACTATGACTTAAGCACAATAAGCAACGACAATGTGTAATCTATGGATCATCATCAATCAGTAGTAAGTAGCTGGTAAGTAAGCAATAGTTTGCTTAGAAATAATCGTGCATAACTTATGACAAGTAACTAACAGTTCTGAGATGATTCATTCGAAGAATTGACAACTTCGGGGTGTACGCCCTTACCTATGAACCGATACTTTCATGTTACATAAATAGTTCGGGGGGGAAGGAGCGCAGGGGGGAAGGGCGGGGGGGGGAGGGAGCACTGGGGGTCTCGCAACATGAGTGTCCCATTTCACATTTTGGTGTGTTCCAGGTGCCCGGAAGCTGAGCTTGGCCCAATTTAGGCTGAGTTCAAGTTAACCCTAAGCCTCTAAACCCTAAACCCTAAACCCTAAACCTGAAAAGCGGGCCATGGTGGCATCTGAGTGCGTGGTGCGACCTCCCTGGGACCGGGACAAAGCCCAACGCGGTCGCTCCCCTGTCAACACGAACCACCTGCAAGCAGCACGCTTTAGTAGATTCTTAGTAGCGTGTCAATATATCCAAGAGTAGCAGCTGCTTGGCTGCTAATTCTAGGGTCGACCTTGGAACACAGGGAACACAAAAGAACACAATGTCAGTTTACGACGTAGGCACCACCATCATGAGAAAATGATCCATCAAATCCTTGAGTTGATCCTGCTCACAATGCGCAATCCAAATGATCCAAGTCATCATGGAACTGGCGCATGCCTAAATCCTGGAAGACGTCCAAAAACACATAATAGACATGTTACATACATATATATATATATATATATATCTGTGTACAATATAAAAATAAAAAATTATAGAGAGAGAGAGAGAGATGGTTTTCCAATCCGCACCACTCCAACAGAAGTTATAACCTTGGGGTCTGAAGCGCAAGGCCTCACAGCGCCCGGCCCGGATCGGGATGGCAGCTTGGCTTGCATCTCTACCTGGGGCCCTCAGGGTTTGGGGTTTGGGGTCTAGGGTTTACAGTTTTATGGGTCGTACCTACTAATTGAGGGTAATTGCTAGTCAACTGTAGGTAAACCGAGTCACAGGTAAGCCTCTCTACGTCAAGAACGCAGGGACGCGAGCGTTGAGGGGGTTTTTCTCCAGCTGCAGGTTTTTGCGTCCGTGGTTCGTCGCAAGACCCCCTCACGCGAATGGCGTGCGCGTTGGGCGTTCGTCGCGCACGGAAACATGATCCCATTTTGTCTCGGCTTATGTAGAAGGCACGTGCAGGTGCAGAGATTTTGTACTCACGGCAACTCCGAAACACCTGGAGGGCCGCGAAGCCGCCAGGAATGGTAGATGCGGTCTCAATCTTTGAGATCCATAGTGAAATTAAACTCAGGCGCGTGGACTTCTCAAGCCTTCTAAGCCTTTTCCGGACTTTTCGCTTCCTCGCAACCATTTTAAGAGTGCTCCTAAACCCTGAACCCTAAACCCTAAACCCTATACCCTAAACCCTAAACCCTAAACCCTAAACCTTAGGTTGGCTCCTTGCTGCTGGCAAGGGCGTCACAGTCGCGCGACTGCCTGCCGAGTGTCTGAAGCAGCTGAGCCGAGGTCCAACCTGAATCAGGATCACGTTGAAGGCTTTCAGGACAAAGGAAGCACACCAGAGCGTAGTGTCAGCAATGACCATTCAGATTTGAGGAACATTGCAAAATGACAGTCTCTGGGTTGGACAAACTGAAGGACCTTCTTCGTGTTCAGGTCTCTTTTCAGGGACATCCTTTTCGGAAGAAAGCTGGCTCGGCTCCAGGCAGAAGTTGGCTGCGATGCGGGAAGGAAACAAAAAGCTTTAAGCACGCCCAGGGTTTAGGGTTTAGGGTTTAGGGTTTAGGATTTAGGGTTTAGGGTTTAGGGTATAGGGTTTAGGGTTTAGAGTGCTGTGAGCTCAGCTCGACCCCAGCACCACAATATTCCTTCGATGTCTCAATGTGCTGGCTCATGGGAGTCTGGTGAATGGGCCGGTAAGGGAGGATCAATGGACAACTTCGGGTCTGTGGGTCTAAGGGATGAGGTCTCCTTCAAGGCGTTTCGAGCATCTGCAGGGAGGGCTTCCGGGACATTCTGGGCATGCGGAACAGCTAGCTGCGTCATTTTGCAAAAGCATTTTGGCACCAATTCTCTGAATGCCCTAAACCCTAAACCCTAAACCCTAGACCCTAAACCCTAAACCCTAAACCCGCGGATCATGGACCCTCAGGCCCCCTGCGAATTTCAGCACCTCGAACTCTTGGGCCTCAGGTCGAAGTTGCCGCCCAACTTGCACGCCGGAAGCTGACTATGGACCATGGGGGATGGCTCGTGTATCTACTGCTTGCTTAAGAACCCCAAAAGAAGAATAGTAATCCCTAATATGACCCTTATAAGGAAGATGGTTTGGGGGGGGGTTCTTAAGCAATTCATAGGTATGGGGTACTCGAAAGCCTGGGTAAGTTAATGTATTCAAGCAGTTCATGCCTGGACTCTGTTGTTATGCACAATCCGATATCGACCCTCAGCCCGGGCGCGCAGCCTGTCCCCTAAAAACTGTTCAGAGGTGCAAACGGGGAGAACGGCCGGCGCAGAACTCATCAGGGAAGGACAAGGTGGGGAGCGAAGTGCAGTAGCAGGACACAAATGGCGCGAATTCCGGAGCCATTTCAACCAACAGAGTGTCCCCGAGAGTATCGCGTCCAAACTCAGAAGCCCCCCCCCCCCTATCCGGGCCAGTTTCGGGCGTCAAGGCATCTGTTGCAAAAAAAGAACCCCGATTGTAGTAATCGTTCATGCATGTAATACCCCAAGGTGGCTTGGCTGCGGTGCGTCCGGCGGTGGTGAGGCATGGGCTTGTCGGATGCTGTAGGATGGATACGTGGAATACGTAACAATTACTACGTTGCACATTCTTTGGAGCGCTGCTTGATGGACCCTGTCCACACTTGCCTAAGCCCAAACAATCCGAAGGCCCGAGGTCCTTCGTTCAGCCCTTCAAGTTCGAACTCCTAAGCTGAAGAGAGACCGAGAGTGCAGGTCCCAGTCCGTGCCGACAGTAGCGCCTGCGAACTCGACGTTCCGCCGGCATGGTTGGGGGATGTTGGGGCATCTACATACAGATCTTGTTTTTTGCAAAGCTGTCATATTCTACAGCTTCTGCCATTCACGACGGGCTCAGTGGGAAGAGGCCAGCACAGCCTCCACGAGCCCTGCTGAAAGTCGAGGTTGTGCCATACGCCGGGGAACTCGGCTCTCAGCTTGATCGAGAACACTTGAAGGGAGCCCCAAAAAGGGTACCCCTACTCTCGAGGGAGTTAAGTGGGTGGGAAATCGGAGCGTCGGTGTCTGTCTGGCTATAAACCATGCGGATGGAGGACTGAGAAAGGCTTTAGGATGTCTTGTGTGCCCCGACCCCCAGGAACGGAATTGACCTGACGACATTAGAAATTATTACATAATCTGGAAAGCTGTCATGTCACTAAGAGGCTGTAGTAGGCAGGACCCTTCTCACATAGCCTCACAAAAACTCCAAAACCGATCCTGCCACCCTGCAAAAATCAGCATCTTGAGTCCTTCCTGCAGTAATGGACCCGCGGACACCTCGCACGCCTAAAGGTGCTGAATGTCGTGAATCGTACATCGCTAAAGCTGTCTAGCCCCATCGCTAGCATCTTGACTGAACGTAACACCCCTGCACAAGTTTAAACAACGCAGAACAAACAAATGGCGGTTTACGAAAACCAGAGTCCCCTAATTTTGACCCCAAATAGTAGGACTTAATAAGGTCCCCAAACCCCTAAACCCTAAACCCTAAACCCGCCCCCAAAAACCCTAAACCCCTAATTTTGGAAACCCCCGAATCGCCCAGGGCCGGTCGCGGTCGAAGCTCTTGGCACAGAGCCGCGGCTTGGACAAGCCTCGGCAGGCGGCCGCGGGGGCCCCCGAAGTGGGTTTGGTTTATGTTTCTTCCCTAAACCCTAAACCCTAAACCCTAAACCCTAAACCCTAAACCCTAAACCCTAAACCCTAAACCCTAATTTTTCTGAGTAACGTGCCTTTGGTTTTTCACAGCGCAGCTTGGGTGCAAGGACTGCAGGTGCAGTCTAAGACAACAAGCTGGCACAGAGCAAGGGTTGGGTTTTGGGTTTAGAGGGTTTACAGGGTTTGGAGGGTTTAGAGGGTTTAGAGGGTTTAGGGTTTAGGCAAGCGACTCAGTGTGATTATCGCTTATCAGGGCGCTGGTCATGTCTTGACGTGTGTGCCTTGCGTGAAGAGGCTTGATTCTTGATTCCCGAGGCATCTGGTTGAGTCCGTGTTTCATGGGACTTGCTTTATCGGGCAGTGCACTGGAAGTGCCCCCTCGAGGAGTTTCTCAAACGATCTTGCTCCCACAGAGAGTCTTCGCGCCCTCAAAACTCAATATTCACAAGGGCAGCTCTGAAGATAAGAATGGTGGTTCTGATTTCCGGGCCGATTTGGGAGTTTTCGGGTGGACTGCTACACTCATCCTTCTAAGCGCGAAGTAACAAAAATAGGGGAGATGGCTATTGCCAAGCACATTTACCTACGCATCCGGCAGTTTGACAGCCGTTTGGGGCTTGGGATTTAAACCCCAAACCCTAAACCCTAAACCCTAAACCCTAAACCCTAAACCCTCTGTATTTCTGTGGAGCCTTTCGGGGCCCAGGCTCCTACTCTGGCCTTGCCGCGGCCGACACTGGTATCCGAGGCCTCGGAATCCGGGTGGTTTCGGCCATGTTTAGGGTTGCTTAGGGTTTAGGGTTTAGGGTTTAGGGTTTCGGGTTAGGGTTTAGGGTTTAGGGTTTAGGGTTTAGGGTTTAGGGTTTGGGGTTTAGGGTTTAGGGTTCAGGGCTTAACCCTAAACCCTAAACCCTAAACCCTAAGGTTGCAGGCTTTAAGAGCGCAATCCACAGATCCAGGCACAGAACCCGCCCGATGTATACAAGGTTTAGGGTTCCCCACCCCCCCACCTTCGCCCCCCTCGCCCCTCCCCCCCCTTAGGGTTTAGGGCTTAGGGTTTAGGGTTTAGGGTTTAGGGTTTAGGGTTTAGGGTGCGAAGTTCATCAGAGAGTGTTTCGCAACACCTGCGTGAAGCTGTAGCAGGCCTCCTACACCTCCTACGTCCCTGTCTATGCTGAGCCCAGTGCCGCACGCAGCAGCTTCTTGGATGCAGTCGAACCCCGAACCCTAAACCCTAAACCCTAAACCTAAATCCTAAGCCCTAAACCCTAAACCCACTTCAACCTCCAGTTTCTTGCCATGGACCTTAGCAAACCACACAGCCCGCCAAAGAACAACAGGGATAGTTGCTGGTCATCATTCCATCATCTAGTTAGCATGGCAGGGCGAGGGCATAAAAGGATGGAGTTGTTGTCTAGTATAGGGTCTTTGGCGCTTGGCTTTCTGGCTGGGCAATGTCCCACCGAATGTCAAGAAGGTGGAGGTTTTCCTACGAAATCGAAGGGAACCGCCCTCACCCCTTCCAAAAGCCAAAGCAGAAAAGGAGAACCAAACAAACTCCACCCTTCCGGTACATCGAAGGGTGCCAAAGTTGCGGCTTCATTTCAGGGTGTATGCTGTGTCCCGAGGGCCATGTGCCATGTTTGACTCAGGCGTGGTAGCGCAGGGAGACGTTTGACATCTCATAACTACCCTTCTCCTCAAGCGAGAGAACCTTCCTGTTCAGGAAGGTTGATGTGCAGGCTTCACTCCTCTAATGATGGTCTGAATTCCAGGTCCCTCAGGCTCCTACAACCACGAGAGCAGTTATCCGGTGCTAAAGAAGGGAGAGAGTGAACAAAGTTCAACGCAAATTGTTGCTGAATGTCGGTGGTCTTGGGCCAGCTCAAGGCTTCAGCTTCAGGTTTCGCATCAGGGCTGAATGCCGCTTAGCCGCTTTTGCCCGGACAGTGAGTGTGTCATCGGGGCTCTTTCAAAAGCAGCTGAGTAAAGAGCTTATAAGAACCTAACAAAGTGTGAGCTGGGAGATTGCGAAGTTCGGAGACCGAGCTACAGGTCCACGCCCTGCGGCTGAATTCTGCGCTGAAGGAGCACGGTCGAGTGAGTGCACAGATGCGAAAGGAAGCTTGCCGAGATTCAAGCTCGACGTTGCGGCATGTGCGTTGCGCAAAGAGGGAGCCAATGTACGTAGGAGTCTATGTGTCGGAGGAATTGGAGCAGGTGGGGACGGTGGATAGGTCGCAACAACTGCCACCGACAAATTTGCCTGACCCAAAAAAGTGTCCTCTGAGTTGTAGTTACAAGGCATGGGTACATGGAGTTCTGAATCGCGTTTCTAATTTTTTTTGAGGGACACCTGAGGCTTCGGGAGCAGCTTGACTGGTGCATTGTGGGAATGTGACTCCACGAGATGGAGATGAATGCAGCTATGCCAAGTCGTACTTGGTGTTATTCAGGTGAATGCAACACATGTCCCATCGCCTGCCAAGTAAGTGAATGACACTAGTACCTGAAGCCGGCCCTCCGGTGACAGTGAGGAAACACGTACATTCTCACCACACACACACACACACACAACCGACATCACGCGGAAACTTCTGCCACAACACAACAGCACTCCTGGGCAAGCCTGAGCTCCTAAAGTCGACACTTTGTAGCGTCTAAGTTTAGGGTTTAGGGTTTAGGGTTTGGGGTTTGGGGTTTAGGGTTTAGGGTTTAGGCTTTAGGGTTTAGGGTTTAGGGTTTAGGGTTTTTAGTTTTTAGGGTTTAGGGGTAAATCTAAACCAGAAACATGAATTTAAACCCCGAAGAAACTCATAACTCGCCTCTGACAGGCTCCTAGCCCTTTGATCCAGTCGCCGAGACCAACGATCGACGCTGTGCAGTGTTTAGCTCCCCCTTGAACAAACCGGGGTCCTTGGTTTACTAGATCGATTTGGGATAGTTTTTAATTTCCCTTTTTGTGTAATTTAGTATTAGGAGCCTAATTATGTCTTTGGGGACTGTTGAAATCGACGCCTAGTTTACATCTAGGGCTTGTGGATTCAGCGGTTTAGATTCGTGATGGCAGGGAGATGCTGAACCAAACGAAGTTTGCGTGCAGCAGGTAAAGTATCCGCGTTGGGTTTGGCGGGGTTTCAATTCCTAACCTCGCCCTAAGCAAAGCAACAAGAACAACGACAGCGACTGCGACTGCGACAGCGACAACAACAGCAGCAGCAGCAGCAGCAGCAGCAGCAGCAGCAGCAGCAGCAGCAGCAGCAGCAACAGCACTACCACCAAGAAGAAGAAGAAGAAGGCCAAGCCCCATTCCTGGCATTTGCCTTTGAAATTTCAGCTACGACAAGATACTGCAAAAGGATGGCACGTGGTCTTCATCGCGCTCGACACTCATGGTGTCCCAAAGGTCCGGCAGGGTTGAGGGTTGAGGGGTTTAGGGAGGGCTCAAAGGCTAAGTGTCGGAGCGTTTGTGGGGGAGGTTCCATGGTAGTTTGGGCCCGAGAAATGCGTGCGGCATTCGGTATGTAGGACGAGGGATTAGGTGTACATGTCAATGTCGAGCAGCCGGCGGTAGGGTCACGAATATCACAATTGCCTTGTTGACTTGGAAGACTTCTGGCTGTTTGTCTGATGGACTGTGTGTGTTTGTGTGCCTGAAAACCAAAACCGGCTCAGATTTTGGCATGTGGGTTGTGACTGTAGCTGGACGCATACAAAGAGAACGCTATGTCAACAGTGTGTCACGGCAATGCTGCCCTAGAGTCCCAGCGTTGGCTGCCCAAGAACACCCCCCCGACAAGATGATGCAGATGGCCACCACCTCCGAGCTATCCCGGTCCTTTTGTCGAAGCGTGCTTTCTGTATATCGACATGCCTGTGCGGCACGGCGTGCGTATGAGAGTATGAGACCTTTCCCTAAGGGTCCATGTACCTATATAGTATACACCTGGGCCTTAAAGGGGTTCCCATATAGTAGCTTTAGGGCCAAAGTATATACTATATAGGTACATGGACCCTGAGGGTTTCGGTTTACTTTCAGCAGGCCGTGCCCAATCAGCACGCAGGATGAGGTGACCAGTCGGAGCCCTAAACCTTGGTTCCGCCTAAACTCCTTTTGGATTATGAAGTGAAGATCTCGGGGGTCCTGAAGCTCGAAGCCAAAAAATCGAAAAAATGCGGGACTTGTCTTGTTTTCGGGTCTTAGACGCCTTTCGGTGACACGGCAATGCTCCGGACCCGAGGGATCACCAAGCAGTCTTAAAGAGTAGCTCAGCATGCGCGAGGGTCGTGGTCATGGCGGTTGTGGTTTGTGAACTTGGTGTTGTTGATGTTGGTGGCGTTGGTGGTGGTTCTGCTGGTGGTGTTCTTGGTGGTGCTGGAACCCTAAACCCTAAACCCTAAACCCTAAACCCTAAACGTCATCATCCTGATGGTGGTCGTTGCCGAACAAGCACACCGAGCAACTGTAATTCAGCAGCGGCATCAGCAGCATTCAAAGAAGAAGTGGTAGATCGACAGCCAGAGCCAGTACCAAACATCTAAATTGTAGCCATAGCCATACCCACAACCAGGCAGACAGCTTTTTATAACCATGGCTAAGGCATGCTTCTGATTCCATTAAGACATACCCCATCCTTGCCCTTGGAGACACCTCCACCCAAGGCCCATATTTAAACTCCGGGGGCTCCGATTGTTCGACGATCGCCGTGCCGGCAGATCCAAGGCAGTGGCGCGAAACCCAGCTTTCAGGGTCGCAGCTGGAAGAGTTGGCCCAAGTAGCTCATTGGGGGCTCAAATTAGGGGTACCTTGTTGGGGTCCTTATTAGAAGGGAATCCTACTATCTGGGGGTCTATGGTGGGATTAGTGGGGGTCCCTTATTTTCGTATACCCCCTGTTTTATAGTTTTGCATTTGCTACTCAACAGATCTCAACGGTGTTCCAAACGTGACAGATGTGACAGATGATAAGCATGCTGCAGTGGTCGTTGTTGCATTGTCCGTTGGTCGATTGTCTCACCGTTCGGAAACCCTTCAAGCGCAAAGTGCAAGGGATGGCGGGCGAATGGTCGAAACATAGATGTGACGCCCGATGTGGGTTTTCCATGGCGTCTGATCTAGAGGAGTTGGAAGTAGTCGGAGGGTTGGAGGCGTGTACACTCGGGATACGGTGTTCGGCCCAGAATTGCCGCGCAATGTGAGTGACTGCAATGTGACGGGGCTTGTCATGGATGCTGAATTCATTTCAGGAGGTCATTTGTGCAATAATTGACGTAAGCCCTCCTTGCATACCGCCAGCTCGCTAAAGGTCGGCTCACATTGCCACCAAGGGAACCCAGGCCACGCAGACCGAACTACAAGAGGCCATGGGCAGTTATACTATGTTATGTTATATGGTATAATAGTATATTGTCGAAATTGTGGTATCATACATTCTACATATCATATATATTTATGTGTAACATAATACAATATCATTATATATGGGTAGCTTCTGAAGTTCGGGATTTACCAGTCAGGGTGTTGCCGATTCTCGTTTGTAGGTTGACTTTTGCAGAATACTCTTACAGATGTATATTCATATGTGTATAATATGATTTGCACTGCGTCGTTGGCATGCGTGACTGTTCCCGCCATAGACTTAAGGGATTCAGGATGATCCGCGCCCAGTCCTGAATGCTTACTGTATGTTCATTCATGTTCATGTGGTGTTTGATGCAGACACGAATATAGATGACTGCTTCTAGGGTTTAGGGTTTAGGGTTTGGGTTTTCGGGTTTGGGGTTTCGGGTAGCCCGCCGAGCACCGACAAACTAAGCAAGCCAGAAGATAAATCAAAAGCCATGGCTGTTGCAGGGACCACCTTCCTTGCTGGAAGAGTTGTCCACAGGCAGCCTTCTTTTGGCTTATGTGAAAGCAGTGGCGGTGAGTCTGAGTAGTTGACAGTTCCTTTTCTTCGTGTTCTAGGGGTTCCATTCTTCGGGTTCTGGGGCACTTGATAGGAATTTGGGTACATGCTACAGACATCAGCATCGGCCTTCTACTTTCCTTGCTTGTATGGATCCTAGTAGGCCGGTTTTTTTTCCGATACTTTTTTCGGTTTTGTTAAAGGTCCTGCTGGTCCTCTGGACTGCCAGTCCATTGTTCTCTCGGTTCCTGCTCTGCCCCCTTATACATCCGAACACGCTTGCCTCGAACAGCGTTGCCACAAACCCTAAACCCTAAACCCTAAATCCTACATAACTTGCTCCACTGTGATTCCATACGGGTTTCAAACCCCATGCCCAGCGCCTCACAGAGCATTGAAAGGCCCCGACCCCTATGCTTGCAACCCGTTCCCAGCCCGATCGACTACTACAAGATCTGCTTTGCTGTATGTATGTATGTCTGTCTGTATGTATGTATGTGTGTATGCTCTTTGCAATTGTCGGGCATAACACAATGCCTACTTACTCTGCTTTTCTTGGTGTTGGCCCATGCACGTGTTCAATCCCAGTTGCTCTGCTTTGAATCAAGGGTCTCCCATACTTGGGATTGCTCAGTAACGAATCGAGGACATGGAGGAATTCTCAGACGATTTCCCACTACAATTTGGGGGAGATGGTGGCTATAACCCACACATGTTTGCCTCAACAACTGTACACGTTTGTCTCAAAACGATGTTGTCGGCTCACTTGGTTTGCAATTGGCAGGGATTCGGGTGCTCGAGCTTTGAAGACCTTGGTTCAAACATCAAAACCATACTTGCAACTTCGTCTACACTTGCATCTAATGTAGAAGTACTACCAGGGTTTAGGGCTCAGGGTTCAGGGTTCAGGGTTTAGGGTTTAGGGTTTAGGGTTTAGGGTTTAGGGTTTAGGTACTACCTGTAGCCCGATATTCCGCGTTCGAGGGGCCAGCGTGGGGGACAGCTGGACCTGGACGAGCACGCTCAAGGCCGTCAGGGCTTGTGAAAAAACGTTAGGACATGTTAGGACGCTCTCGCTACCTTCAAAACCATGGTTAGTCGACATGTATACACAAGGTCCCATTTTGTACCCGGCTTCCATGTTTTTACCTTTAAAGTAATCGTTCCCCAAACGCTGGCTGCCAACCACATTGTTTCAAAGTTCGGGAATTACCCCCCCCCCCCCCACCCTCCCCTCCCGTCTTCGAAGATTCAGGCCTTCATCCTCTCAAAGGCTCCAGGCCTTCTTATCTTCTGCTCTTTTGAGACTCCCCAAAAACTCCCGAGCAGTATAGTAAACTGCACTCGTGCAGCTCGTGAGCTACCCCTTGGACAACTGTTTGGGGCCTTGTTTGAACTGATATAAAACCCGGGCCAGAGGAAACATCTCCAGTCTTCGGGACTTTTTAAATGTCGCGGTGTTGCAAGTGGCGCTCTTACCTCGGTTCCGTGCGCAGTCTTCCCGTCAAGATGCAGAACTGTCGGTCGTTTTTTGGCCCTCCTTAAGTGCTCTTGGAGTAGTCTTGGAGTGGTCTTGCTCTTGCAGATTGGTCTTGGAGTGCTCTTCGGAACCATCTTGGAGTGGTCTTGCGGTGTCTTGCAAAGTCTTGCGCTGCTTGGGGTTCATCCTGGAATAGTTTAAGCCTGGTTTCCCCTCGAGGCCTTGGAAGCGCTGCATAGAGCAGGCGCACCCATAGTATTGCATATTGCTTATAGGAATCACTGAAAAGTTCCTAATTTTGGTGGCGTTCGGATGGGTACTGCTGTCCATGGCATCTAATCCTTTCTCCGTCATTGTGATAGGGGTAGCCTAAAGCCTAAACCCTAAACCCTAAACCCTACACCCTAAACCCTAAACCCTACTGAGTTTCCAGGCCAAGGAGAGACTTGCACCAGAACCCGGCTTTCAGAGGCTGGGCAGCTGGTTCCAAACCCCGGCAAGTGAGGTCGAGTTCAGAGGTTGCCGGTGCCTTCCTACAATGCTTCAGCCTCCTCATGGGTTTAGGGTTTAGGGGTTTAGGGGTTTAGGGGTTTAGGGGTTTAGGGGTTTAGGGGTTTAGGGGTTTAGGGGTTTAGGGGTTTAGGGGTTTAGGGGTTTAGGGGTTTAGGGGTTTAGGGGTTTAGGGGTTTAGGCTTTGCTTTGCAGATATCACAAGGTAAGCAAAGCTAGGAATAGCATGGAAGGGCCATCGGAGGTCTATGTCGTCTTGACTGAGAGTGTACGTTCCAATACAACCGCAGATCAGGCTTCGCGGAAGCAAGCTTGCGGGAGCTCCGTCTTAAACGCCCTCAACTTATGAGTCAGTATGAGTCTTCCAGCCCGGTAAACGCCATCGCGCCCCGGCGCCTGGCCACATGCATGGACTGGACGAATGCAATAAACCTAGCTTGTGAAGCTACGTTGACCGTGATTCATCCTCAATGCCCAATCAGAAAGCAAAGCGCGAAAGCAAACCAGCGACAAGCAGATGCCGTGCGTGAAAGTAAACCAACCAACTACCAAAAAGCAAGGGGTTGACAGCACAACTGCGTTTAGGCTTCCGAGCTTTGTGAGTGTATGTTGTGTGTGGTCATGGGTCATGGTTGAGAGCTTCAGGTTTCAGTTCAACTGTCGCCTGCAATCGGAAGGCGGGCACGGCACATCCGCGGAAGCTCCGCGGAAGGGATGGGGTCGACTCTGAACTAGTATAGTTTCGCTTCTTGTAGCCAACTTCGTGGAGCCGAAACCACAAATTCCGAAACTGAGGTGCTGGTGGGGGGGGGCCCGCCCAACCCCCCTAGACCTTCATGCCGTTCACGCAACTGTAAGCCGAAGAATGTCGGGCGCAGCCTTATAAGAGCCAAATGGATCCTTGGCAACGGTGTGTTCACAGGCTACAAGCTGCGGTTCGAACATCGACCGTCGTTCCGAAACCTCACAGGACACGTGCCTAAGACTACAAGTGTACTTCGTGGAAGGAACGGTACTCATGCAAGAATGGCTCCGCGGAAGGAAGTCTTAAAACATGTCCGCAAAAGCCACATTCCAAGCCACGGAAACACTTTCCGCGGAAGGCATGCTTTTCGTGCTTTTTGCCTATTCGACTTCATAAAGCCCAAAGCTCAAATCATGCAAGCTTTTGAGGCTTGAAATCAAAAGCTCTTGAACTGTCGAGTGTAGACCCGTTTCAAAGCACTGCGCCACTCGGTCAGTCGCCTTTGCGTGAAAGTTGATCGAGTCCCTTGGGGACGAAATGAACCCTAAAAGGGTTTATGGTTCATATACCTGAATAGGAATTATAGTAGTAATGGGTATATGACCCCAATTTTAGGGTTCATTTGGTCCCCAAGGTCGTGCATGTCTTAGACACTGAGCCCTGCTGAACTTCACCTTCGCGAAATGTGACAGGGAAGATAGTGCCGATCGTTTCTGCCTACAACGTAGCCTGGCAGAGCAGTGGTTTATAGCCCCAGGGCCCAGAAGTCACGAAGCCTCAGTACCCAAGCAGCCACCCGACATAGGCCCTATAAGCCATGGACCTGAGCATGATCTGTCGGGCAGGGACGCAGAGTTCGAAGATAGCTTGGAGGACGACGTGAGGATGGTGCAGAACTTAGCCGGCCGAAGGGGAAAAGGGCTCAAGTATGTAGAGGTTCGGTGGTCTGGCATTCAGCGCTTAGAGGTTCAGATGTCTAGAGTTTATAGAGCTTCAGCAGAGAAGGATCCGAACTTTAAAGGGAGCAGTTGTCGGGATAGCTGCAGTAACACAAGCCTTTCCGTGGAGATCGTTTTAAAGTCATGCAAAGGATGGTGGTCTATTGGCTCGGTTTAGATGTAGTGTCCAGGATGTCTCGTTTCAACAGGCCAAGCCACGCCAACACAACACGCACGCGCACACACACACACACAAAACACACACACACACACGCACCCACGCACGCACGCACACACACACACACACACCCACGCACACACACACACACACAGACACACACACACACACACAACACACAACACACAACACACAACACACAACACACAACACGCAACACGCAACACACAACACACAACACACAACACACAACACACAACACACAACACACAACACACAACACACAACACACAACACACACCACACACACACACACACACACACAACACACAACACACACACACACACACACACACACACACAGCACACACACACACACACAACACACAGCACACAGCACACACACACAGCACAACACAGCACACAGCACACAGCACACAGCACACAGCACACACACACAGCACAGCACAGCACACAGCACACAGCACACAGCACACAGCACACACCCACAGCACAGCACAGCACAGCACAGCACAGCACAGCACAGCACAGCACAGCACAGCACAGCACAGCACAGCACGCACAGCACAGCACACACAGCACACACACACACACACACACACACACACACACACACACACGCACAACACACACACACAACACACACACACACACAACACACACAACACACACACACAACACACACACACACACAACACACGCAACACACACAACACACACACACACACAACACACACACACACACACAACACAACACACACACACACACACAACACACACACACACAACACACACACACACACACAAAACACACACAACACACACAACACACACAACACACACAACACACACACACACACATTCTGTGCGCCTGGGGTGACACAGCCCCTAATTGATAAAGGTTTCTCTTTGTGCCTACTCCCGAGACGTATCATTGCAAAAGAGTGTTCAGAGCACTTTGGTGGCCTACTTTGCTCCATATTTTTCTGCCTTGATGCTTCTCAGCCATGTTGGTCCGGAGTTTGTCGAGCATCCGATTCCGGATTTCGAGCTCTCAGTAACCTGAACAAATTTGGGGGTGTAGGGTTTTGGGTGTAGGGTTTTGGTTTTTCCCGAAATTAGGGGTACCTTTGGGGTCCTTACAAGGGAATCCTCCTATTTGGGGGACTACATTAGGGGCCCCCTTATGTCTTCGTAAACCCCCCCTATTTGGACTAGCCAGTGCTGGCTTCTGGGCAACAGAACCCTGGAGTCGCCAAAAGGCTTACATCAGGAACTAGGGCCCTAAACCCCAAAGCCTAAACCCCAAAACTATGCTGTCCTCTAACCAAAGATCGAGGCCGAGATCATCCTCCGCCCGGTGTCAGAATCTTTGGAGAAGCCGGGCAGCCCAAACCAAAAATCCCTAAACCCTAAACCCTAAACCCGGATGTTCCTTCATTTTCTGGGCTCAGGGGGGTCAAGTCCGAACCCTAATCACATAGCTAGGCGCCTAGGCACATGAATAGACACAGTCTTATAGTGACTTGGTGTGAAGAGATGCGCGCTCATTCGTTGTTCTGAGGTTTTTTGCTAGGGATGTTTGCTCGAGGTGTGCTTCATAGGGCTTCCCCTGAGTGTACCAAACAAGCTGAATGCAGATTTGCACGGCCATTCTTTTGGGGACCCAGGCAGCAACGTCCAAAAAAAACTCGGGCAGGCAAAGAAGACCGTATCCACACCTGATTCCCTCTCGGTGCTCTTCTTGTCACGGGCCGCCAGCATATCCTGACCTGAGAGGGGGCGAGGAGGGGTTTTCCTCTGCGTGTGGTTATTTCTCCACATGTGTTTCCTCGGAAGGGATTTGGTCTTCTATCGATTTGTCTGTATAATATTTATTATTTATATTATTCTTGTTATTATCATTGTACATATACATATATATACACATTCATTTATATTTATATTTATATTTGTTTTTATTTATCTATTGATTTTGTTAAAAACTTTTTTGTTTATTTACATCTATTCATTTTGTTCTCGCCGCGTACGGGCCACTTCCGGATGGATTGGCTTTTCTGTGACAGGTTTCCAGCACTACTTCGCGCCAATAGAGATCGCCTGCAGTTTGCCGTGGATTCCCACAATGCCCAACAATCTGTATTCTATCTCTTTCTGTGTGTATATATATATATATTTATTTATTTATTTATTTAGTGAATTACTTCCTTTTTGATTTATACATATAGTGTCACAGGATGGCTGGCTAGACCCTAGGGCCTAGGGGCGGACGAATCTGTGCACTTCTCAACTCTTTCCCCCCCTAAGGCTTCGGAGCTCCATCGAGGCCTCGACACCCCGATTGGAAGCGGACGAGGCGCCAAGAGTAGCACAGAGGGGGGGGGGGGGGGGGGGGGGGGGGGGGGGGGGGGGGGAGGGGGGTTTAGGGTTTGGGGTTTAGGGTTAGGGTGTAGGTTGTGCATCTCAGGCCTGAAGCTTTCTGTTTGTTTCCGGGCTACGTGGGGCTTCGGACGGCTCACTGAATCACACCCCATTTGTTGCATCCTTCGAACCGCACCTTGTGTGTAGACAAGGCAACGCCCTTCATGCTGCCCACTTGATCCAAAGACCCGAAGACCGTCCATCTTCGCGTAGTTGACCTATACAGGTTAGAGCAACAGAGTCAATCCTGCAGGCCACCATTGCCTCACTTAGCGATTGCAGTTGTATGGTTGCTTTTGTATCTAATGACTAGGAATCAGGCCTTTAGGGTTTCAGTGGGTAGGAGACCAGCCGTTAGCATCTGCTGTCAATCTCAATCTCAATCTCAATCTCAATCTCAATAAACAGTGTGTTGGCTATTGAACTATACTGTGCTGAGCCCATGAGGAGCTACCCGTAAAGCCGCATGCAGCCACACATGAACCGTGCTGAAGTCTCGTCAGAGAGCGCAGGCCACCTCCTACATCCTCATGGATCGTCCCATGTGTGCCTCGCCCCGGTCAGCGGCCCAGATGCCTGGCCCAAAAAATGCCGGTTGGCGCCATTCGCAGATACAGGATGAAAGCCATCAGTGCGTTCTTTCATGCGGCGCGGTGCTTCAGGATTTCGGTCTGAGGGTTCAATGCAAAACTTCGATGTAGACCGACGAATTGTTGTAGAGGTGCTCGTATGCAAATGGGAAACTGATTTGAAGTCTGTATTTCAACAGGTATTCATCTAGAAGGTGACACTGATGGAGCAAAATGATCATCCAAGCGTGCACGTGACTGTCGAGCGAGATGGATCCCTAAACCCTAAACCCTAAACAACCCTAAACCCTAAGGTAGCATGGCTTGCCACATTGAGCGGCACACAGGTATTTTGAGCTCTTGGGATGTAAGATAGTTTGCACTTCACGCGTGGAACGATGCAGCAGGAAGAAGCGGCTTAGGGTGTAAACCTGGGACCCTTATCCTGGAGGCTTCTAACCGATTCTAACCCAAACCTTCCAATCAGACTGGGCCCGCGCGTGGCTTTCGCCACGGCCGCCGATGCTGACGAGGTGCTACTGCAAAGACGGGGCTTACAAAAGTTAGTAGCCCTCTAGACCCGGTAAAATCTTGGATCTACCCTGCAGAGTTCAAACCGGGTTCACAAAGCTACTAACATTTTCTGTTAGGTTGCCATATTGGTTTTTTGTCGTCCAATTTGGCAAGGTTGTTCTTCTTGGATTTTCGAGTAAAAGGGGTTTAGGGACTATGCGCTGCTGCAGGGCAGATGTCGGGATTATGCGTTCGTTGTTTAGTTCGTTCGCATTTCGGCATGGAGGGCTGGGGGCGTTCATTGCGCAGGCATTCGGTGTTAGGGAGTAGGGTTTCTGGTTCGAGGGTCGGGGCAGTAGTTTCAAGTTTTCGATATTCTTCTGGTTCCCGAATAGGCTCTTGAAGTGACGCATGCTCTTCAGTGGGGGCCCTGATCCAAGCTGGGACAAAGCAAGCCCAAAGGTATCCCTAAACCCTAAACCCCCTACCTCTAAACCCCCTAAACCCCAAACCACAAACCCCAAACCCTAAACCCTAAACCCTAAACCGGAAAGCCAGCACACTTGGCCAGGTTTCCGCAGACGGCGGCGCGAGCCCCGGCGCGAGCCCCGCCGTCAGCAGCCCGGCGCTCAGTTCGTGAGCAGATCGGTCCTCGACAGGCATTTACCGAAACTGGGTTTCAGGGTCAGGGTTTAGGGTTTAGGGTTTAGGGTTTAGGGTTTAGGGTTTAGGGGTTACGGATGTGTGTCTTGCCTTGACCACCGGACATTGCTGGAACGACTTCTAAGCTTCCAATCTCAAAGTTTCGAAAAGAGTGTGAAAAGCCGAAGGCGAGAGCTGCTTGCAGTACTGCATGGAGGAAGGCCAGATGACCGAGGTGCAGGGAACTGGAAATTTAGGGTTTAGGGTTTAGGGTTTAGGGTTTAGGGTTTAGGGTTTAGGGTTTAGGGTTTAGGGTTTATTTAGGGTTTAGGGTTTAGGGTTTAGGGCTCAACTTGGGCAAGCCATCGGCCTAAAGGGTTCACAGGGCGCGGTCTAGTAGGGTTTGTGTCTTCTGTCTTATCCCATGGGGTAGGAGGGAGGGGGTTGGAAAGGGGACTCCACAAAGGAGGCTTTGTTATTTTCCTGTTTCTGAAAGTCCCGGACATCTTGAGACCTCCCTTCACTCCCTGCAAACCCCTCGTAAACCCTTGCCACCTTCGGTGACAAGCCCTTAGGCGCCTGAAGACTCCGCATATCAACCACAGCCAGCGCCGCCGACTCTAGATTGCTCCCCTTTCAATCCCTTGGGGACGAAATGAACCCTAAAAGGGTTTATGGTTCATATACCTTAATAGGAATTATAGTAGTAATGGGTATACGACCCCAATTTTGGGGTTCATTTGGTCCACAACATCTTTAGCATGCCACAGAAGATTGGGCTCTCCAGCAGGTGCTTCGAAAACTCGAAGATCAGCTCGACAGCCTGGAGGCCGATGTTTGCCGCGACTTGAGGTATGTCTATGGCGAAGGTTCTGGGTTTGGCAGAGCTTGACTGGAGAAAGTGCCGCGTGATGTGTCTCTGAATTTGTCGGGCATGTGGCGTCATAGTGACCACGAAGCTGGGCAGCATAGTTCTGAGAGAGGGATGACGTGGTACACTGGGCTCGGAGAAACCTGGAATGATGGGCGAGGGCCTGCGGCTAGTAGTTTTGCCGGGCATCGGTTGCAGCAAAAAGCCGACTACCCCGCTGACATGTCGCGCAGACCCTGCCCAGCCCCTATAGAAGTCAGTCTTACCCTCGTAAAACCTAGTAAACCGTGGGCGTTGTGTTTTTTCCTCTTGGCGGCTTTGGTGCCTGAAAGCATTCTGAACCTCCCTGAGAGTTCACTACGGGGCCTACTAAAGGAGGCGCAAAGCCTGAAGCCCTGACATCACCACAAGAAAACTAGCGGGCACTAAATGGAAACATGCATGGAGTGGGGAGTTTCGGGGAGGCCTCGGTGGGGCGGGGGTGGTCGAAGTCCTTTGCATCGTCGGGTCGACTGATCTCCGTAATGTCTTCCCTTTGTGTGTGTGTGTTGCAGCAGATGAGGTGTTGGGTGTGTGGATGTCTGCATGAGTGGAGCAGATACTCATCGATCGTTTCACTGTGAAGGTGGCGGTCGCTGCGATGCGCTCCTAGATGCCGTCGTTGTGTCTGGTTGTAGGAAATGTCTACTTTCGGGTTGTGTTTAGTCGCTCCCCCCCCCCCCCCCCCCCCCCCCCCCCCCCCTTTTCCCCCCCTGTGCCCTTGATTCCCTATCGACACTGATCCGGACCGGCACTGTCAAGGTTTCCTGGTTCGGTCACCAGCCAGAATGAAGGGCCTTAGTCTCCCTCCCTGCCGCCAGGCTTGCTTCCTCCTGTTCCCAAGTGCAAATGCCCCTTGGGGCTCTCCGACACTGTGGCCTCGTAGATAAGTCTCTTCTATATACTTTGCGCCTACTCATTCGATACAAAATCATCCACACACACACTCCGCATCCTGATCACCGTAGGTGCGGATCCGCAGTCACACCCAAGCACAGCTCGATAAGGAAAAGCAATGCACGCCTCTAGACCGTAAACCCCTGAATGGCCCTAAACCCTAAATCCTGTCAACCCTGAACCCTAAACCCTAAACCCTAAACCCTAAACCCTAAACCCTAAACTCTCACCTTACGGCTCATGAGCAGGTAATCCTCTCGACCGTCGAGGCCACGAGGCTTCCGCGAGTTCAGGGACTCATGAGGGCTGGGGGCCTGGCCTCTGAGCTGCTGGGTCCTACATGTGGGGGTTTAGATCCCCGAAACAGTAGGATCCCCTTCTAATAAGGACCCCAATAAGGTATCCCTATTCTCGGAAACCCTAAACCCCCTAAACCCTAAACCCTAAACCCTAAACATATTTGAGGGGATTTGTTTTGGCCCGGCTTTTTGGCCTCTGGGCTCAGGGATGCTCTGGCGCTTCTTGTCAAGGGCCGGCAACAAGACGGATTTCCAGTGGTCTATTGGGTTTAGGGTTTAGGGTTTAGGGTTTAGGGTTAGGGTTTAGGGTTTAGGGTTTAGGGTTTAGGGTTTAGGGTTTAGGGTTTAGGGTTTAGGGTTTAGGGTTTAGGGTTTAGGGTTTAGGGTAGAGTCTAGACTATTGGGTGGCCCCTTTGCGATAGCTCCTTGTCACGCCTGAGCCCTAGACTCCTGACTTGGGACATGCAAAGATCGGTAGAGGGACTGGGGGTTTAGCTCTTTTAGGCTTCTTGGGGGCGGCATATAGCGGACAAGGAAACCAGCTCCAAAAAGCCAATGACCGAAAGCCTTACGCTTTCGAGCTGCAAGTCTGACCGTTGTCAAGTGTGCGCATTGAGGGAATAGCCCGGCATCAGGCTTTAGGGATGGGGAACGCTGAGGGTTTGAGGTTCGGAGTGCTTTCAGAGACGAAATCAGGAATGACAGGCGCTTGGGTGCTTGCTGACATCACACTCTTCTGGGCAGTCTGTTGGATTCTGGATGGGTTTTAGATCACTCCGGCAGGGCCCCTAAGTTTAACCAATTGGTCAACTTCTGTCCACAAAGCTGCACTGCACACACATGTCGCAGGCAAAGCAAACTCCAGCAACGGGCGCGTGCGGCGCGTAATTCATGCACGAAGCACCCAGTGGGAACCTGGTGAGACGATGGGGTAAAACCCTAAACCCTAAACCCTAAACCCTAGATGTAAAGAGGCAGAGCTGTGTAAAGCTCAGGGCTCCGGATGTCTTGGAGCATTAATGATGGTGGTTTCCGAAAGTAGCGTAGCTTCTTCGGGTCCATATTATGAGTTTAGGGTTTATAGGGTTTATAGGGTTTAGGGTTTAGGGTTCCCTATGTTAGGGTTTGGCGCTTAGGGCTTAGGGATATTGTGATTTGTTCATTTTTGCACTTGCAGTTCGTCTTTCACCGGGTGTTTGCCCATGTTGCTTCTGCATGCTTCGGCAACTTGGAAACCGAGTCACCCTCATGCCTTATACCTGCTTTACCCGATGCCAGAACAGCTTGAGAGCGACGATCCGATGTAACCCTTGTTTTGACTGGATGATCGCATATTCTGGGGGAGTCCTTGCACTCTTTGTGTGTTTTTCAACGTCCTGCGTTTCCTGCTTGTCATAGACTTGACATCGACGGTGCAGCAGAAGCTGCAGGCTGTGAACCTGATGTTGCAGTCAGCGATCCGGACATTTGCTTTGAGGAGAAAATGTGCTGTTTGCTGGGCGCTGCGCATGAGTTTTCGCAAAACCGAAGCATTTTGGTTAGATTTCAGAAGTGGTTCAATATCAACGATCCTGTCAGGCAGTTTGACTGACCACTATGTTTTTAAGATCTTAAGCTTGCCAAAATGTTTGTGTATTTGGTTAACCTTTTATTGTTTTACAAAAATCTGTCCGTCAACCATTTTCAGTATAACCAACCTTAGCTAGAATAGCAACAACTACTGAGCCCAAGGAAATTAAGTAAGCTAACCAAATTCAATATACGAGTTAAATTAAGTATTTCAAGCTTACGAGGCCCCAGATCCTAGGAAGAGTGGCCTGCAACATCACCCAATAAGCAAGACTTTAATTAGAGTGTCTCCCACCTAGGACGAGACTCCTGTAACATTGCCCAAAAAGCAAGATTCCGATACTTTTCTTAAACATCTTTAGCTTAATTAACGTTGAAGTCGACAATGAAGTCAACAAACACATCATGCTTCCCAATACTTAAGAAATTGTTGGATTTAAGTAACGCATGCAATTCGCTTACTTTACACTCTTTTCAATTATTCCTTTCCATTGGTTCATTTAAGTACGGCTTATGATTCACTGCAAAGATTTCAGTAACCCCTTATTAAATGACTTAAGTGACCTAAATTAACTACATTCGTGTCCTTAAAAATTAATTGCGTTAGGCCGATTAGTTTCAATGATGCTTAAGGTTTCACGACAAGTAATCACAATTCGATTGAACTGACCCATCTGCGGATTAACTTCATGAGCCCTAAATGCATCAGTTTGAACTACTTGACTCAATTATTATAATTAACCCCTCCTGCAGCACACTCAACGTATACTCACTTCATGAATTGAAATTTACTTCTTGTGAATTCTGATGCATTCTTTCAGCATGATTCATTAAAGCGGTAACCAGGTCATCAAGGTATTGTAACTTCTTTCGCGAGTAACAGAATACCTTAAACTTCTTTAATCTACTTGCCTTTGAGGTCAACTACTTCAATGATGCTTCATTTTTGTGGTAACTAAAAGGTGCACTTTGTTTAACTTGCCTACTCTGGGGCAAATAAAGCACGGAACCGAAAACACGTCGCCTAAACTCTGACACTATGGACTTCCAGAATGCCAGATTTCACACATATGTAATTCTGTTTGCTTTTCAAACCCCTATTAAATTCCAGAATTCCAGATTTGTAGGACCTATAATTCCAGATCCAGAATTCCAGAATTTTTCAAACCTGTATACTTCCGGCATCTCAGTATGCGCATGCTGCACCCATGGCTTGTGGATCGATTTTTTCAGGAACTTGCCGTACGCGCTCCACCCTGTCTTGTGCACCGCCTGCCGCATAATGAGCGACACGCGGTCAGCATCGATCGCGCCGCCATGTTGTGTTCGTTGCTGCCCAGTGGGGAGTCCATCAAGATGCCAAGGCGGCGACTGCTCGGAGCCACCGGCTGGCGACGATGTTGCGGACCTTGGTCGGCGTGGGATGGTCCAGCTGGTGCCGAGCACCAGTCCTCGGTGCAAGGCTCGTCTGACCCTAGCCCCTCCGATCGTGTGGCCGATCGGGGCCAGCGTGCCCACAAGCAGATTCGGGCCGACTCCGATAAGCTGACTCATCCCACTGCACGGCCTCAGCGGCAGCGGCGTTTGACCACTGAGGTGGGACTCTTAAGCATAGGCTTGTTGCCTCTCACCGTCCGCGAGCCTGGTGAGATGGCCCTCCGGTCTCTTTCCCCCTCCTTCTCGTGGCGTCCATCTTGGTAGCCGTGTCGACCTCGGCGACGAGCTTGAGCGGCAGGTAGCGTGTCGCGCAGCCGGCGGTGGTGCGGGTGGCGGGCTGGAAGGCGCAGAGCGCCGATGTCGAGTGCTCGCCACACGAGGGCTTTGCGCGAGCGATCTATATCAGCTGTCCCTCCAGCCTCCGTTGAATGTCAGTGTCACGCGGTTACGTTTTGCTGGCTGACCTCGAAGTATTCCGCGTGCCGGGCGCCTCGATGCCGCGTAGCCGATTGTCGTATAGTCCATGCCCGCCTCGAGCCGCGAGAGGTCGCCCATGACAGCCAGCGAGCTCTCAGTGGCAGCACTGTATATCATTAACTAACTTAAGGTGTTGGCGGCGCGCGAGGGATGACGCGGGCGCGGGGCGCTCCACGATAGCAGGTCGGGAATGTGAACAGACCTTTTTTCGCAATGCACGGACTGAACGCTGATCGCAAACGGCTGCCGTGGGCGCTGTCTTCGGCAAGTTGTTGCCCGCGGGCGAGCGGCGGGGCGAGAGGAGCTGACAGCGGAGGCACATCCAGAATTCCAGAATCTGAAAATCTTGAATTGGGGGGCCGATACAATCTAGATTTCTGGAAGGGTAGTGGGTGGCCCAAAACAATGGAATTCTGGAATTCCGGTTCTACAATGCATCTAGACAATGATAAGAGTTTAATGTGATTTTTTTTGCTTGCGGTTCTCGGCGCAGTGAGTTACTGAATGACAGCAACGCATCACGATGAGAAGAACACGACGGTACCAGGACCGGTCTGCGCCACTTGGTGCGCCAACGACAGCACGTATCATCCGACGTTGGGGCAAAGTCGAGTTTGCGCAAGTCCGATTGATACACAGGTCGCTGCGCAGCTGCAAAGCCATGCAACTGGGGAAATCACAGCCTCAAAATTGCGCAGACGATCACGCAAGGAAACTTTCTCATCACATGGAAGCCATCGATTGGCAAAAAACGCTTTCAAGCCCTCCGACTTGGTGCAAAGCAAGCATCTCTTTTTTCCACACACCTTTTTTCCGCCAGCAGCTGTGTCCATGTTCGGCTCCTTGGAAGACTCGGTCCGGGGTGAGGGCCGGCTCAGCGTAGCGGCAGGCGGCTCGACCCTTCCGGGTCGGCTAGGTCGAAGAGGGCCGAAGCTTCAGCATGTGCCAGTCCCGGCATGGCGCGGGCGCGCCTGTAGCGCTGTGTGACAGATGGACGGCAACAGAGAGTACGCTCCACCAGCTCCAGGCCCACGCAGTTTTTGCAAGGGCGCGCACTGCCGGCGGAGCTCCGAGCGCGGAGGGCGAGAAGGCGCTTGATCTGCGTGCGAAGTGCCGAGCACGCACAGGGTTTCTCCGCGCCGCCTGCAGCGAGCTCACGGTAATTAGGTGGCGTGCTTGCGCCGGAAGGCGATGCGCGCCCTCCGCAACGTCACGCCGGACCTCAGCCGGTGCCAGCTGATTATCTGCCTCCAGTTCCAGGCGCGAGCTTGGCGGCGGTCAGCACTTGGCGGGCGCGCAAGAGTTCGCCTCGGTGTGCACGTTTTCAGACCGCTTTTCGCCGTCGCTCAGCGATTGCATATGACTGCCTGCTTTTGCATCGGAGTCGGTCGCTGGCTCGTGTAGGGCGCGCAGCTACAGAGCCCGGGCCAAAGCCCTAGACGCGCAAAAAAACGGGGATGAGCTGCTGCCAGCCATCCCCAAAGTTCATGCTATTCTCTGCTCCAAAAACGATGCGATGTGGACGGTCGCCAAGCACGCGTGGACGCTGCCATCATAGCGCTGTCGTGAATAGCCGAGAATGCCGGGATGCGGATGTGATGGACTGGACAAACGAGCGACGGGGAAAGTCAAATTAAAAAAAAAAAAAATGTTGTGTGCTTGCGGCATCTTGCGGCGCTCTATATTTCAGATGTTTTGACACAGCTGATGCATTGCCCGGCCATGTTGTCAAACAGGTTCAAGCTGCAAGTCACGTACGGAACAGCGTTCATTGACATTTCACTTTCGTTCCAATATTAGGCCAGTGTCACCTGAATAGGTCGCAACCTCGTGGTAGTTGGTAGCATGGCCGTCCCTGGCCCAGGCATGCCGTGAGCTGCAACGTTGAATGCGTTTATCGCATCGTAATGACATTGTTCTGTGCGGTCGAAGATGACGATGAACACAATAATTAAAGACGACAAAACGCGCAACATGTACACATCAGAAACGGTCTGCTCACCTTTGCGGAAGCCCCCCGCCAAACACACGCCAGTTGACACTAATGCTGTCTCAGGCGTGTTGTTTGGTGTGACACTTCTGGTGGCGCAAGCGCAGCAAGCTTATGCGGAGGAGAAGGCATCGGCGAGAGTTTGCTGGGTTCAGTGGACAGATATCTACAAGCCATGTGTGAGCAAGTTTGGCAGTCGCTCGTCGTGAACCTCACGGACAGCAACTTCCAGGCCCGGCTGTCTGATTCGGGCGGCACGTCGTGCAAGTGACAAGCGTCAGCATGAAAACCAAGATATTACAGTGTGAAGGAACTTGTGGCCCGTGGCGAAAATAGGCGTGGCGGCCAAGCCGGGTTGTTTGTTGCAGCAAAGCTGTGTGTAATCAAATCAGCATCAAATGCCATGGACATGATTCAGTCAACTGAGGCCGTGGGTGGTGAAGTTCTACGCGTGCGATACTTACGGGGATGACGAGCATGTGTGAAGCAGCAATAGCTGTATAGTTTCGTACTGTTTGGTACGTACAGCGACCTTTGCTGTCCCTCGGATCTTTACTGTTCGATTACTCACGGATGGCATCAGATTCTGATTCGAAAACGACACCCATGCGACTGTGCAGGCCATGGTGTGGCCATTGCAAGGTCCGTTCTTCCTGACGCCCAAAAGTAAAATTTGCCACCACATGACCGTCGGTGGCGTCGGCCAAACATTGCAAAGTTGATTGCAGATGCTGGCCCCCACCTGGGAGCAGCTCGCAAACAAGTTGGATGGCGGCAGCCTCGGCCCACAGGACGACCAAGTTTCCTTTTTCATGTCGGATTGTCAGCAAGACCAAGGTCAAGTCAACGTGGCGAAGGTGGATTGCACAGAGGCAACGTGCAATCTGCGTGCAATGTTATTCGCTGTGCCGACGGCTGTGGGAACATGATTGGCGTGGCCAGTCGCAATTCGTGGCGAACATGTTCGACGTGCATGGCTACCCGACCCTGAAGCTGATTTCGCAGGGCAGGGTGTGCCCTGTTTGCATCAGCATGTCATTGCGTGCCGCCAGCATTCGGCGCTGTCACATTGTGACCGGCCGAAGTTAGACAGCATTCCCTCATTTTTGTTGGGTTTGTGATTCTTTGTTTCCTTTTTTGGCGGCTGTTGGCAAATCTATGCCCATCGCCGGCTTTGGTTTGTAAGGTATGGCTTTTCTGGACGCAGAAGCTTTGCCCTCGGACATGTGTCAGATCTGAACAAAATAGTTTGCTGGCGCACTGTACCATGCAGATATATTCAGATCAGGCACTCACAAATCACCGGCCATGTGCCCATGTTAACCATTCATGCATTCTAATGAAACCCGAATCTCTATAAACCCTAGACACCGACCTTCTAAACCTGCCAGGTCTGGAGAATTTGGAGCCTTGGGCTCTACAAGGCTGGGTCGTTTTCAGGAGTGCAAACAATGGTGGCGACCCGCTCTTGTTCTGCTAGTTAGTTTATCGCGCCGCGTGAAGATTTCAGGTTCAATGTCCAAGCTTCATGCAAGTAGCTGGCTGCATGTGCGGATCTGATTAGTGAACATATGTAGCCCGCATCCCTGTGAGCTTGGCAAGTCGAAACCAGGCTTTGCACAGAGGAAAAGCTCATGAACCATTTCAATCAAATGCGGTAGCTTAGATCATTTCAGATCCAAGCATTTGCCTTCCTCGTTTTTGATGACAGGCAAATCCTTGGTCGCAATTTCAAGCATCCAATCAATCGCAAGCAGCTCAATACACTTGCTTTACAACAACGCAGTGGTAGACAGGGTGTATGAACATCGGTGTTTTGATTATCCCGTGGCCAATTTTGCCGTGTTCCGAGCAATTGGCTTAGGGTTGGCTTTACCGAAATGCTGCGGATGGCGTTTGTGGTTTCCCCTTTCTTTTGGATCATTTTTACTCCAAAATCTCGGTGGCAGGTCATCAAGGTCAAGACGGGGACCTGTACCCCTTTGACAGGCCGCGTTTGTGATCTTGTGTGGCTATGAGCACTGCGTCACGTTCCAGTCACGGGCTGGGTGCGTGAAATATGCAATTAGCAGGACCAAGTCTGTCCAAGATCATGAGTTTTGTTTTTGTTTAAAGTGTTTTGGGTGGCGAGGCCGCTTTACTACCGAGTCTCAATGGTCCGTGCCTCGGATATTCCTGATCCTTGGACGGGTTGGGAGAGAAGATGCGCTGCTTTTTTTGCACGACGCTCGAAATTGCATCCGTTTGTCCGTGCGGGTTGCTTTGCTCTTGGGCCAAGTCTGTGGCCACAGTGCTCGCAAAGTACGGGCCGGGCCCCCAGCTGCTGGAACTTCGTTTGAAGCACAAAATCTCGGCGGCAGCAGATCTTGGCAAACTGCACACCAACATGATGTTTCCGACCGGCCCAGGCTGCAAATAATCGCCGTGTCGCTGATTTCGATGGGCGTGTTTGTTTGCTGCAGCCTTATGCGACGGCCCTTTCGGACAAGCCCATACTTGTTTTGAAGTCAGAACGCTGGCCCCCAGTGTCACAGCCACGGGAAACCATGACCGTCAAAGCCAAGATGCGGAGCAAACGGGACACAGAGTTTGCAAACTGGCTATGGTTTAGGGCCTTTGGTTCTGCAATAATATGGCAACGTATTACCTTTACGGTGGTGCCGTGGATGATGAAAGTGACGATGCGCGTCTTGCCACCCTCATCCCAACATTGTGTGTATTTCACCAGGTCCTACAGCCTGTCTAGGTCTCGACAAGTCAGCCTTGGACCTTTGAGACAATATGAACATTCGGGGGTTGCAGGAGGACAGTGAACCGATGCCCCATTGTTCGTATCAACACTAGCACTGCTTGTTTGCATCCCGAATCAAAGCTCCATGCTGTTCATTTCGTAATCGAAAAGACCGCATTGCTTCCTTGATCTGGTGTTGTTTGGACGGAATCTGCGGCTTTCGCTTTCGCTTTCGCTTTCGCCCGTTCGGGTCCACGTGAAACATTACAAGCGTCAGACTGTTCCTGCTGCTAGTGGACCACGGTCCTATAAGGACATGGGGAATGGGGGCGTGCTTGAGTGTTGGCACGATTCGGTCTATACATTCTTAAAGCTTTGTACGTACTGGCTTGCAGCGGGCGGCCAATTTGCTGTTTCAGCAATATCAGTCCACGTATTCACCGCTGGAAAATTACAGGCTGCAAAACTGCGGAGTCGATCATCCCACTTCGTTAGCGGGCGACCGGGTCGACGATGTAGTTGTAAAGCAGAATTTGTTTGCCAGTTGCTTTCTGGACACCATTTGACAACAGCCGCGGCCCAATTGGGAATTCGCAACATTTGGAAAGCGAAGTTGTACTGACGTCGTGCAAGCTGGCGAGACCAGGTGTCCACAGGGTGTATGTGTAACGCTGCAGTCAGTCTGTGTTTCATCCGACTCATAGTGCTGTGCCAATCTTCGTTTGCAACTCGCACCCAGCCAACCACAGAGCGAAGCATTCGTCGTTGCAATGCATCCAGTGTATGAATTTGTGACAGAGTCAACGGCAATACGTGTAATCCAAACAGAACGGTTGGAGTCAATACTGTATCGAAAAATTTCAATCTCAATGCGATGGACACATGTTTGTTTGTAAGAATATGACGGTGTTTGCGAAACTTTGCCCATCCCACTTGGAACCTATGTTTGAGTTCTGTCTGACTGCGGCATCGAGGATCTGCACTGATATGTCGTCCCAAGTATTTGTGAACGTCGCCTGCAGTCAATACCTCGACCATGTCGTCGCTAACATTGATGTACATGGGTCCGTCTATGTGGGCTGTAGTAATAATTCGGCTTTTTGATGCATTCAAATGCAAACCGATCTTTCCAAGTTCTTGTACGAGGCATTCGATCATATATACAAGCTCCTGCCAAGATTTTGCGTAAATCATGATGTCATCAGCGTATCGGATGTTTGTGAGTCGTTCGACTGCTCCAACGTCAAGACCATGCTCCATCAGTCGTTGTTTCCACTGTCGGAAAGCGTGCTCCAAGCCAGCGTTGAACAAAGCGGGCGACATAACATCTCCCTGTTTCACCCCGCGTTGGACTTCAAATGGGGAACCCTTTTTCACTGATCCAGATTGTGAGCGGTACAATGTTTGCAATAAGCTGATGTAGCAGTCGGGCAAACCCTGACATCGCAATGCTTCGAAAAGTGGTTTGAACTCGATGCGGTCAAAGGCCTTCTTCAAATCCAGACTGGCGCACCAAACGTCGAAATTCCACTCCACAGCTTTGGACAAAACCGTGTCAAGAACAGCAAGCGCGTGATCCACTCCAAGTAATGACCGGAAACCCATTTGATCCCAACTCTGTTCACGCTCCAGTAGATCTTGGATTCTCGTATGTACGAGCTTCGAAAAGATCTTGTAGGTGATTTTGAGAACTGCGATTGGTCTCCAATTTGTTACCATAGACGAATCACCGGGTTTCGGCAACATTTTGAAAAGGGAATGTTGCCACGAAGATTCCAATCTGCCACTGGCCAACATGTTGTTGAAAATTTGAAGTAAGCATTGGTGAAGATCTCGGCCACCAAATTTGAACATCTCAACGACAAGACCACCGTCATCAGCCCCTCGCTGATTTTTCATGCGCTTCAGAACGGCCTGCAACTCCTCCAAAGAAAATGGCAAGATATCCGCAAATGAAGAGTGCGAGGTCTGCTCCCAGGCACTGTCGGTAGAGAATATACCACGAAGATACGAGGTAAAATCCTCCGTTGATGGTACTTCTTCAGGGTGATGTTGCTGAGAGTGTTCGGGAGTACGAAGAAGTGATTCCAATCTCTTAAAATCACGACCCGACGATAAAATGTTCGTCATCTTGTCATTCAATTTGCGTCGCTGGTGCGCTCGAAGGACCTTCCGAATTTGTTTGGAAAGACGTGCGCGTTCAGCAACAGTTTTGCAATCACGACGACGTCGGAGAAGAAGCTGAAAATTATCATTCGTCCATGGCTCTTCGAGGTCAGAAGCACGACAGGAAGGGGCATTGACTTCCATTGCGGATGCGACAACCACATCTTCCAAATCGATAATATTGTCTGGCTGCTTTTGTTGAAGTTTATCTCGAAGAATTGCATGATAAGAACTCGGATTGTCCGGGAGCCAGCCTCGTAATCCACATGGCTTTCTGCTTGGTCTGCGTGTGATCGGTGGCACTTGAACTCTGCAGCGTACGGCTCTATGATCGGAACCCATGTCAAGACTTGTCGTAGGCGCCGCGTCTGAAGAATTGATATTGGAGCTGTGCATAATGAAATCAATTTGGCGTTTCACCCCACTGGAACTACAAAACGTCCATGAATCATCGTGCTGCGCGCGATTCGCGAGCACCAACGAAAATTCATTTATCAAGTCTGCAAACAAGTCACCTCGCACTCCCACATGTTGCTGTGTGTTGAAGTCCCCACCAAGAACAACTTTGTAACCCATTTGACGTGCTTCGGCAAGGATAAGTCGCAACTGTTCATATACATCGCAAAGATCAGCATACGGGTACCCGGCATGTGGCATATAACAAGCAATGAATCGGTGGATACCATCGACGTTGACATCAACATGTATAATACGGTTGCCAATGGCCGAAACTCTTTTGACATGTTGCACATGATGAGCATGCAATAGAACAGCAACGCCTGCTGAACCTGCATGCTGTTGCGTGGTATATAAACGATGACCGTCTTGTAATTTGCAGTCTCCATGTGCGCGGCGTGTTTCACTGAATAACACCACATCCCAATCGCAAGTTGATAATTCACTCAGCATCTCCGCAAGCCTGTTTGACGTGTGCAAACGAGCATTCTTGGAAAAAATCCATAAATGTGTCTGTGCCTGAATTGCGTCAATAGTCGGCTTATCCACTTTGAAAACAGGTGTGTGACCTGAAGTGCGCGACTGTGTTGGTGAAACTGTTGGACCCGAACGGAGCTGTCCCTATGAAGTGGCCTCGGCCACTCCCGATTTGCTTTTGCCACGACCCTTGGCCCCACCCATCTTCTGTAAGGAGTTGCTTGCACGGGCTAAGAGCTGCTTGAGTTCCTCGCTTGTCTGCAGATCCTCCCATTGCGCCCATGTATCTACCCAATTGCATTGCATGTGCGTACCCACGATGGATAGCGTGAGGACCACGGAAGAACCCACTTTGAGCTGACTATAATCATCATCGATTTCAATCTCTCGTTTCATGAAACCCCATTCGCCCAGTTGCCATTTCAGACCAAGTAGGAATGTCTTGCGAGTTCGCTTCTCTAACGGGAGATCCTGCGTCGCCCAGACCCTGTTGCCGGCTTCGGTCAATTCAGCGCTACGAAGCAAAGCGACTGCAATGTCTCGATCCGTTGTGGACTTGAACTTTGCAAACATCAGCCCTTGAAAGACCTTGGACTTCATGTAGGCTCCGACATGTGATGGGCCACTGAGCGAGTTCAACGTTTTGGACAACCATAACGTGGCTTGCTGCAAAGACGTGAGGCCTTGGAGCCCTCCGACAACCATTGTTCTTGTGTAATCATGCTGGATGGCGACCGGAGGTTCTCTCAGCAATTCCATTTGAGCAAACAAATCGCTGATTTGCTTCTCGATTTTTGCAGAGTGGTCTGACGCAGTTGATCTTGGTGTGCCATCAGCACTGGCCATGACTTGCTCAAGCTTCTGGATACGAGAGCCCTGAGCGGACACTGAACTTTCCAACTGTCCCAGCCTGTCCCCAAACGCTGATTGCAAGGTCGCCAATTGCTGCTCCACCGGGGCTATCCCTCGCTGAATTTCGCTACGCACGATGTTTGCTACAGTTGCAACGGACAAGCCCACATTTCCTTCACCTTGCAACTCTAGCGCCTCATCATCATCATCATCCATCGAAGTCAAAGGAGAACGAGTGGCCCGTTTCACTGCTTTTGTAGGCGGTGTCATTGATTCCGACATTTGTCAATCACGTCAACAGCTGCAGGTTCTGCAACACTTTGTCACGAAGCAGTCACGCCCCAAAGACCATGCATCTACTTGTCCCTACTTTCGGAGGACTTGAGCCTTGAGCCCTGCGGCATTGCATGGAAATGGGTAAACGTGTCTTCGACATCCTTCGACAACGTCTTGTCTTCATTTTTGAGCTTCTCCCAAGCATCAATCAATTCGGCCCGCTGGATTTGGATTCCGTAGACGGCCCCTCTGTCACCCCATGCGCGATTTCCAATAACTCAACCATCCACATCGATGTTGGACTGATGGCACTGCAGAGTCCTGCCCGGCCTGGGGCACGCGGGCGAACATGATCAAATTTGTTGCCAGACCTGGCGAGGACACCGACAGGTTTGAAATACTCCTGCCCAGCTCCTCGCTGGTGCTCCTCAACTGCCCCGTGCTGTGAAGAGTTTTTATACGTGGCCCGATGGCTTTTCGCGGCCGCGGGCTTCGCCCCTCTCAGCTTGACACTGCCACTGCACAGCGGGCCCTCGACCCTACATGGGTTTCTATACAGTAACATCCGTCCTCAAGTGTTTACGCGCGGACGAGCACTACAGTCAAAGAGGCAGCAAAGCACGACAGCAAAACACAATCGGACGGAAGCATTAAGCGGCATCTGTTTCCTGCTTCCCCTGCTTAGACAAATTTCAGGCCCCGGCCCCATAAATTACTATCAGGGTGTTCGCCCACAGACCCGCAGAAACTCGTCTCCAGGGACTCAGCTTCCGAAAGTGGGGACTGCCGACTTTGACCGGTTATATCCTCACAAATATTGTCCAAACTCGTGTGCTTCTTGCGTTGGCCATGCATTGCACATGCGTGCGACCAGTGTGTGGGGCAGATGTGCAAAAACGTTCAATTGTTGAAATCTTACCTTGAACAGAATACGCTGCTTCAGGTTACATGGATCGAGTCCAGACTCAGAACCGGAGGCTCCAGGAGGATCGGGGCAGTGAAGGCAACGTTTTCTTGGACATTCCGAACTACTGAAACTGGCCCCAAGCTACAACTGCGATCAGGAGCAAATCAAGGAACTCGCGCTCGGGACCTGGAGAGTGTTTTTTGGCTGCTTGCAATGTATTTCTTGTTTGGAAGTGATATTGAGCATTTGGCATCTGTGTCTGGGGGTGTGGTGTGCTTGAGACTACACCATGATATTTAGGGGAAAGGAATTGCCGGGATTCATGTCGCTCTGTGTGAAGCTGGCGCTTTGTGCACAATGGCATTTGGCACTGCAGGGCTCTTTTGGCAAAGCTTTGCATTGGTCCAAGCTGTTACCATCGCCACGAACGGCGGTCTATGGATGAAGCCTTGCATGTCGGAGCATGCTGTGGATTTGGATGGATCCAAACTTCCACTAGCTAGCGTGTGGGCTGGTAAAGCATGCATGCGGTCTTGCCGACAGCAATATCATGTCTGAGAAATTGCAGGCGGCGCCGCGCGGACGGTGCCGAGACCCAAGAGGAGGTCCAGGAGGCTGTTGGCCTCGCCTGCATTCATCACTGTCCCACTGGCTCTGGCAGTTAAGCAATGTCAGGCGCGACAAGCACTGTAGATAAAGGCACACGCAGGCCGACACAAGTGTTCGCCTTGGTGTTTCTGAAGCCAGCCCTGGTAGAAATAACCCTATCATGGCTCAGGCAAGTTGGTAATTATGTGTGCCCAGAAGCTGATAGGATCATGTCCTTTCATGTCGGTTCTGCCGGTGCCTTTTCCCAACATCCCCCAACTCAACATCTTGAACCCGAAGTAACCAGAAGCATGCATCCCACAACTGGGTCAACAGGCGGCATCCAAAAAAGAGGATTGATGGTGAATTGGTGAGGCGGAGGTGGGGTACAGAGTCGTGCACCTCGGATTAGCTTCTACTTCCAGTGTGTCTGAAAGTTGTGTTCCTGTGGTTGAGGTTTCAGCAGACCTGTAATTTCTTGGATTAGATGGCCCGTAGTGTTTATGCGAGTTTCGGCCATATGCCGTGGATGTATGGTTTGCGGCTTCAGCCGACAACACCCTGAGGGTTGGATTAAATGCCGCTCGAAGGGTTTAGGGTTTAGGTTTAGGGTTTAGGGCTTTGAGAGAGATTCGAAGAAAGTGGCAACTCTTGATTGAATTCGTTTGGATGTCAGTGTGCCCACTTGGACGTGCAAGGCTTCATGTTGCAACGTTGCCTGTTCAATGCTCGATTGAATGCACATAGCCGAGCTGTTGCTGAACATGTGCCCTCTTGCAGGATCACAGCTGCCCAGGAGGTGAGGCAGATTTGGCGTATGGTAGATGTGGGAATGTTTTGGATATCCAGCTTCACATGCAAAGGCTTGGCAGAAGGAATCCGAATGCAGGCGCCAATGAATTGGCGGCCCTGTCTGCGCAGCAACATATTGCAAAAAAGGGTGTGCTCACGGGTCACGACTTCCTGTTCTCCTTGTGTGCAGATACGTACCTAACGGAACGGTCCGCACACATGCCCTAAGCGTAGTCATGAGCCCTCCGAGGCCGTTGGAAGGCCACCCGCAAAAGCCCCTAGAGCAGTTCTATCCTTGAAAAACCTGTCCCATAAGATTCAAAGATCTGTCTTCTGAAGATCTGCGCGAGAACATGAAGCTGTGGTCTTCTAAATGTCCAGCCTTGACTGCTCTTCGCCGGCACGCTTCTTCTCTGCGCGTTTCTTACATGCAGGATCGGCAAGCACAGAAATTCTCCTACTGTCGCCGCCGACACTTCTGCTTTGTCAGCATATCAGTGCGCCACATCGGGTTTTTTGAGCTTGCACATCAGCCCGGGTCCTGGAGTGCGACTGCTTGTCTTCTCTGCCGGTTAGGCGTGACAGTCTGAGCCTTGCATAGCTAACAAGAGATGTCCAACGATGCAGGTCGATGTGTTTGTTTCTGAAAGGGTCTCGGAACCGTGCTTTGCAAAAATCGCAAAACTGCCGGTACGTAGTACACAACTGCATGGTTGCTGTTGCCCTGGTTGAAAATCTTTACGATTTCAAGTGTGTCTTTCGCTATATACCTAGCATAAGAAAGCACAAAATCTATGAACTCGGCAACACCAAGCCTCCAGCACGAGGAGAAGCCATTGCAAACTGCCTTTTCGGATGCCGCGACGGCAGATGTAGCCTAAGTGTGTCTCGATTGTTCTTTACGGTCGAGGCGAGGCTGGAATTATCGGGTTTAGGGTCTGCGCTGCCTAACCGTATAAAAAAACGTCACTTGATTGCTTTAGGGTTTTTTCGTGTTTTTTAGGGCTGCATTGCGACCCAGACAGTGCCCGATTCCACTGCCGGCACTGTTGACATGAAACGATATGAAGCGTCAATGAAAGACCCCGGAAGCATTGCAGACGTCCGAGAACCTTTGCGAACACCCAATGCAGTAGTTGACTTTGTCATAGTGGGGTAACATGTTGCACTCTTAAGAGTACTCAAACTCAATGAGGAATAGAAATCTTTACTACCATCCCAACCCTGGACAAGTTTAGGGTTTAGCGTTTAGGGTTTAGGGTTTAGGGTTAGCGTTTAGGGTTTAGGGTTTAGGGTTTAGGGTTTAGGGTTTGGGTGCTGAACTCGTCCCTTGCATTCGGGAAAGATGGCAGCCCAACACTCGGACCCGACTCCCAGCCGCAAACATGTACAGCGGAAGTAGACGCTCAACACGGGTTTAGGGTTTAGGGTTTAGGGTTTTAGGGTTTAGGGTTTAGGGTTTAGGGTTTAGGTTCAGCCTAAACCTCCTCGCGTCTTCTGCAGCTATGCCCGCGCAAGAGCCTACTACAACCTACATACATCTCAGGTCGGCGTCGCCATGCCGAAGAACAAGCTTGGTGGAAACAAAGCCAAGCGTGCGAAGGCTGGTTGGGGCGTTCGGTTTAGGGTTTTGGGTTTTGGGTTTAGGGTTGTGCTAGCCCGCAGCAATCAAAACACTGATGTGGGTTTGAGGTGCTTGGAAAGCTCCCTGTTGCAAAAGCATGGCACAGGGACTCACTTTCCGGTCGGTCGGTCTGTTGTGAGGGGGTTCTTTGTCTGTCGGGAGATGCGCACCTCTCGTTCCAAATCCGGTGCAAAGTGCGACTCCTTGTAAAGTGCAAATATGTCACTGCTGTTGGGTTCGAAACCACGCTCCGGCAGCAGCCCTGTGCGTCTTCTTCTTCAAGCTAAAAAGCACAATCTCAAACGCAATAGCACATGTTGCAGCATCACTTGCCATGAACATGAACGGAGGTGGAAACCCGAGAGAGGAACGAGAGGTAAACAGTTGCAACATACAGCCATTCACTAGTTCATCTCGCTTTGTCATAGGCCTGGTTTCACAGATTGGAATTGGAACGGCCCTGGCACCGAAACCATGCTACACTTTCGGCTGTGAAACATTCAAAAGCGCTAGGTCATACAGCTTTCCCATATAGCCTTCACCACCTCGATCCTGACCTCTCAGTCCTAGACTGTAAAACTGCACCCGTCCTTCGTAGAGTAGCCTGATCGTTCACTCGGCGGGATTAGGAGACAAACAGCAACAAGCGCCCAAGACCCAAAGAACAGGTCGAATGATTTGGGGGTTTACGAAAATAAGATACCCCAAAAATCCCCCAAAATAGTAGGTTTAGTGGGTTCAGGGTTCAGGGTTCAGGGTTTAGGGTTCAGGGTTCAGGGTTTAGGGTTTAGGGTTTAGGGTTTAGGGTCTGTTACAAGCCCCAGGCCAGCACTGAGAACAACAAGAAAGAGCTGGAGTTCAAGGAGGATGGACAGGTGCGGCTTTGCAGCTTCTACTATTTGCTTAAGAACCCCCCCACCCCCCCCCCCCCCAAAAAAAAACACAAGATAATAATCCCTAGATGACCCTTACTAAGGGATAAGATTTGTGTTTTTTTTGGGGGTTCTTAAGCAATTCGTAGGCTCTTCAGTTAAAAGCCCGAGGCATGACATGCCAACATCAAATCCCATGCTAGGGTTTAGGGTTTAGGGTTAGTTTGCCTCTTGTTTTCTTTGGTATCTTTTTGGAGAGGGATGTATCGGATAAACCGTCGCGCAGGCGGCAAACCCGAAGTCGTCAGAAGTTTGTCATTAAACATGTGCGCCCATGGCTTCTAGCGTGGTTTGCTTTGACCCGGCCAGTTACAGTTTGTCGGCTCGATTTCGCGAAGCACGCCAAAATCTCGGCACAGTGCACGAAAAACTGCGTTTGTAGCCGTCCGGCCTCAGTGAGCGCTCCAGCTTGGCTTGTCGAAGCACTTCTCGTGTTCAGGACTTAGACGTGAAGGCGTTTAGAGTCGAGCTGCAGCGTGCTTTCCGGCAAGTCGAAGTTTGCAAACAGGTGTTTGATGAAGCCGTGATCCCTACTTGCGTTGAAGGTCGATTTTGAGTGTGGGTGCGTCAAAACCATCGACAGCGGGGCAGGTTCAAGAGTCAACTTATCCACATGAGAATGCCTGATGTCTGCCTGCACACACGGCCTATTCAAAGAAACAGGACATTCAGGGACCATAAAACAAGATCATGCATGGGACCTTTGCAAGAACGAACATACATAGCCCATATTGTGCATCTGTTGTTCGCTCTTTTCTTTGGGGCTGTCCTCTCTTCGGACTCGGACCCTTAAACGGCAAGATCCCTAAACCCTAAACCCTCAACCCTAAACCTGCAACAGGAGTATGGCCAGATCACCCGCATGCTGGGGAATGGCCGATGCGATGTGCAGTGCGTAGACGGTGTGAAGCGGCTTCGCACCTGCATTTAGGGTTTAGGGTGTAGGGTTTGGTAGGTGAGGGCGAGGGCTACCGGGTATATTGGTGGGCCTAGGATTTAATTAAACAAATCCCATTGACATCTTTTATCTGGGCCGCATGGGATCACGAACAAATGTCATTGTCAATCGTTCGAAGAACCTAGCTTATTTGTGAGAACAGTGACACTGCATAGCGGTCAATTTGCCCACAGCTGCTGCGTAAAAAGCGAAGCTTGAAACTGGGAACTCACGGAGAGGGAGCCGGAGCGGGAGAGAGAGACTTTTCGACATGCGCCTTCGGGGCGGTTATTTGGAGGCGACGGAAGGAAAGAAGACTTCTAACTTTTGGCTCAAGGTGCCCTACATCGACTCCTCATCATGCTTCCACCAGGTCCGCAAGGATACCAGGAGTGACGCACTTCAGAGAGGAAGTCGTGCACCACTTCATCAGGAAAACGACAGCTGGCGACCTCACCACCTGGGCAAAGGCATGTTTGGGCTATAGTAATGTCTCCCGGCAAAGGGGGAATTCCTTGCGTCTGGCATCAAAGAACACCAACTAATTCCCAGTCACCGCCACAGAGCCAACCCAAGCACTTTCAGAGCTGAGAGAGGCACTCTTAGAAGCAACACACTACTCCACGTCCTCTGGGGAGCTTGCCATGGCGAGCGGGAAGGGTGTCTGCCGCACCGCCCGCACCTTCTGCACCTGCCAGCACTGTTCCACTCAGGGCTCACTCTGCCTTACTTGAAGGCTCACGGGTCTCGTACTGGTCTCGTTAGTGCCATGCAGACTCTGAACCTTCCCGCCCCAAATCAATTCTACAATCTACAGACACAGCACAGAGGGCAAAGTGAGATGAGTTGACGTGCACCTGCTCCCACCAAGCATACCGAGCCATACGGAGCCCATGCGCCTCTCGACTTGGCGCGGCCCTTCGGGCCGTGCTCACTGGAAGGAAGGGAATGAAGGGAGGGAGAGGCATTTAAGAGAGAGAGAGAGAGAGATACGTAAAAAGACAAAGTATGTGTAGCTGTGTCAACAGGGCAATGCTGCACCATACGTGGGGAGGGTAGCGGGAAGGCAGCTCATGTTTGATGCATGCTGTCTTATGGGTGAACCTGTGCTGCCTTCACCTCCTGCAACTGAGGTTGTGCCACATTCGTGGTGGCTTGGCAGAAGACGTGTGAAGAGTCAGTGTCCTGATCAGGCCGTTGACACAGTTGCACGTCTGATGACAATTGCATGTAGTGGAATGTTCAAGGATGGTCCTGCCTCAAAGCCGGAGGATAAAATGGCGCCCATTGTGATCTCGGGGTTGGGGTTGGAACGGCTTACTTTGGCCAGGAGCCAGTGTTGTGGGCATGGGTCCAAGGCTGGTTGCTGCTAATTATTCCTGCTACACTTTGAACGGAGCAGAGTGTCGCAATCTCAGTCTCCTAGTGGGCACTGGTGGCGGTTTTGTATTGCCAGCAATCCATCCACTGCTCAGCTCCTACATCACAGCAGGTGACGAAGTAAGCCTTCTGAGCACAAAAACTGGCCCCTATCGACGCCTCAAACGCATGAAATCCTCAAGCCTGATGCCATGAGCTCCCTACCCGTCAGCTCGAAGCCTCAGCCATGCATTCTTTCAGAAAGCATCCTGAAATCCCCTTATACGCCTAAACCGAATGCGAAAGCATCTACCGTCTACAGTGTGTTCGCTGTGTAACTTCGGGGTTAGGGTTTGGTCTCGGTTTAGACTTGGCCTACTTGGCCTAAGGCAAGATGAGGAAGAAGGTGTGGTGCAACCAGGGCGACATCGTCCTGGTTTCCCTTCGCGACTTTCAGGAGTCGGGCAATTGGGTGGGCTTACATGAGAATGCGAGAAAGAGCGCGAGGCCACTGCAGCTCCGAATCGGAACCCCCAAAATTAAGCCTCTTCGTTCCACTGTTCCTCTTAGACCTGGAAATTCCAGGCCTCGAAGCTTTCGGAACACATGGGAAAGCAAGAAAACAGGCTTCGAGCGGCGGATGTCCCCCTAAAACCTGAGTTCTGACAGCTTCTTCCTGAGAGTTTTTTCAGAGGACGAGAAGGGCGACATCATCACCAAGTACACGGCCGAGGAGGCACGCAGCTTGAAGAACTACGGCGAACTGCCGGAGAACGTGGCTCGGCATTCTGTCTGTCAAAGGGGCTACGCAACGAATGTTTACCGATCCCCCGGTATAGCAGCGCGCAGGTTTGTTTTTTGCGAAAATGTCTGCAGAGTTTGGGGGGCTGTGGATGGTGGGCTGCAAGGGCAAAAGCTCCAGACCAATTTTTTGTTGGTGCATTTCCTGGATTGTTGGTTCGAACAAAGCGTGCACCGCATAGAGTGT
Organism: Symbiodinium natans; assembly: GCA_905221605.1. NCBI lineage: Eukaryota > Dinophyceae > Suessiales > Symbiodiniaceae > Symbiodinium > Symbiodinium natans. The sequence goes on from CAJNDS010000188.1 coordinate 56,084, forward strand.
CTTGCAATGTTCCACCCTCTTTATTTATTGTGTCCCCTCCCCAAACAGTTGCACCTGGTTTTGCACGGCTGCTTGCGGAGCCTGCAGTGCTCGAAGAAACTGGATGGGGGGGAATGGGCTGTGGGACTCGGAAGAGCAAAGGCTGCTGTCAAAACCCGGACGCACAGATTTCTGCTCGAGTAGGCGGGTGCAACCAAAACGGCCCCTGCCGGTTTCACATACAAAACGCTTGTGCAGCACATGCCCGGAAGACTACATGCAGATTCAAGGTAGGGCCACACACAAATCTGTTTGGGCGCACCTCTGCGAATCATGGATTCGCACAGGTCAGGAGGATAGTATCCTTGGCAGTTCTCATGCATTCGCTTGGGGCAGAGTTGCCCTCCCCCTTGCCACTTGATGCATAAAATCGTGCCGCATGCCCTCGTATTGACTACTAGGCGCTGCTCCCACAAACGAACATGTTTCTCTCCTAGACGCCTATCTACAATCTCATCTCTATCCCTATCCCGAAGCCCGCAACCGTAGTTGTCGTCTTTTTTCTACACCCGGCTGTTAACGCGAAGATCTTTCTCAGGTGAAAATCAATGAGACCGACATCGGTGATGGTGATGATAGCGAAGACGGCGTCGAGTTCGATGAGGCAGCCGCTGCTTCCTGCATCATGTGGAGAATATTACGTGGCAATCGCAGGTTTTGTGGCGTTTGGAGTGTGCTCAGACCCTTGACCCTAAGCGCGTTCAGGGTCGCTGTGCAAAGGGCAGAAAACTTTTGTAAGCATGGGGTTTCTTGGCATGTGTAGTGCTCCTTGTTAGGTTGGAAGAGTGGACCAGACGAGTCTTGACAGGGCCGATGCTGTGGCAACATGTCCCACCAAGAAACTTCTTGCATCACCGGGTCGTTGAACACTGGAGCATTGTGGAGCACGTGGCTTCAAACCTGCAGCATTGCACCCTGCAGCATTCTCGACATGCACTAAAGATGTCTTGGGCCACGGTGATCTCCCCGATAGGCGGCTGGCGTTGACGTGGACAACATCTGAATGCCATGGCCGCGATGCTCCTGCATCCTGTGGCGCTGAGAGCTCCCGTCAGCCCTTCTGCGCTTCTTGCTGCGTAGGTTTTGGTCCTTGCGGTATACACGGTATGGAGACGGTCTTCAGATGCGCGCATTCCTTTCTGTAGGCGCTGCCCCGCATGGGGCATGCAGGGGTGGCCAAGAATGGACTGCCGCAACAATCAGGAATGAAAACGTGTTTCAGCTGCTTGCAGCCGCAGCCTCTACATATAACATATATATATATATATATATATCGTGCAGAGCTTTTTGCAATCCCCAAGGACAGGGCCACACCTGACCAGACTCACCAGCCAGCTTTCGCCACCAATCGAATGAGATTGCAGTCGGTTGCTCCAGGCACCCATCTCAAGTACAGCCTCTTCCAACAGAGGGAGTTTGCTTCGCAAGGAATCGCTGACTCGCCTTTGTTACGAGATGTGGGCCTATACACGGGATGATGTCCTAGGCGTGTATTATCGTGTATTATGTCTGCTTACCTCCTGAAAATTCATGCTCTTCATAGTGTTAGCTGCATGCAGATTCATCGCAATCTTTAACATGCAATGAGTCATGTATGTGACGATTTTCGGACATCAAGCCTGAACGTTCACACAGACGACGGCTGCTTGCATTGCTCCCATGCCCGCAAAACCATGTCGACCCCACGCAGTCTAGATTTATAGTCACTGGGGCTCTAGTCGGCGTTTGTTAGCCAAAATACCTTTGAGATTCTGTAATGCTCGTCTTCGCGGTAGCGTGCCACATGTCAGCATTATTGACATTTCGCACTCCTTGACATGTCACCTTGGGTAAATGGGAACCTCACCCCGCTCGAAACCTGTACCTTTGTTCCGGACCCGAAATTCCCGAAACCCTAAACCCTAAACCCTAAACCCTAGCCCTAAACCCTAAACCATAGGAGGAGGGCCATCCTTGCGGGCTTTGGCTGCTCTTTCTGCGAGAACCTCTTTCCGATTTGCAGCCTGTTCCAGCGTGATCCCTGATAGGCAGCCTGCAAGCAATTCAAGCTGAGCCCCCAACATTGGCGAGATGTTGACTTTGGTCGAACTGTAGAATGTACACTTTTTGAATATAATCACTATAGCCCGTCCAGTTCGACTTGGCACTCGCACGAAAACAGGCCTCCCCTGCTTCGGATCATGCCTGGCGCAGCGCACCCTGAACCCTGAAACCCAAAGCCTGCGCCGAAGTCCCTGAAGCCATGAACACCCCTAGAAGCTCTTGAACCTGTGCCCCTTGAATTGGAGAGAATGCCTGGGCGCCATGGTTTCTGGGCGCTCCAAGCAGATGGCGAAGTCTCACAAGACGAGGAGGCCGCGGGCTTTGGTAAGGCGATCCACGCATTGTAAGCACCTGAAGGGTTTAGGGTTTAGGGTTTAGGGTTCGGGGATTGGGTCTTCGCGTTGAGGTTGCTTGCTGACTTTCTGTTTTGGATGCACTTACTTTCTAGCATGTAAACGATGCAGTTGTCATCGTGCCAGCTGACTTACAGAGTCTGGGTTCAAAAAGGGTTCGGGGCTCGCGGTGTTGGGGTTTGGGGTTCCGGCCCCGCAATAAGAAGACAACAGCCCTCCCCGAGAGCCGGTTCTCTCAAGAACCACTTCTGGGGCCCCCGCACAGATGTTGAATCACTCTGGAGCTTAGGGAGCCTAGTTCAAGCCTGGTAAAGGGGGTTTACGAAAATAAGGGAACCCTTACAGTATATAGACCCCAAGTAGTAGGATCCCGCTATAATTATAGGACCCCAAAAAGGTACCCCCTACTGTCGGAAACCCCCATATGAGGGTTCAGACTAGCCTGCAAGATGCTGCTGCAAGCAAATTCTCCAAGTCTTCTCCGAAAGTCCGCCGCGGATCCTCGCAGCCCAGGCGGAGTGTGCATACGGCGTGGAGAACTCCAGTCCCCAGCCTAAGACTTCGACATTTCGCATGGGTTAATTAATTGCAAGCCAAAACGCACCTGCCTTGGCGTTTGGATCCAAAGAGGTTTCTTCTACCTTTTGATCTCCGGAAGCACGTGAGTTCTGAGGAGTTACTGGCGAGTCTGTTGGGCTCTTGCAGCGTAGCATGGTCCGGCAGCGGATCAGCATCGGGGAGACAGCTGTCGGACTGAGCAACTAGGTACGTATCTCTTTTGGCGTTGAAAATTCCAGGTAGAAGCTCCGCCTTCCAATCTCAATCTTGTTCGTCTCTCTTTGCAGCCTCACTCTCTCTTTCTCCCGGGCTCGCTCCCTCCCTTCCTCTCCCTCGGTATGTCTCAGCATGTATTTGCACATTATCATGTAAGGTATCAGCTAATCTTGGGCACGCTCAAAGTCCAAGCCTGTCCTTCCATGTCATGGACCATCATTTGCCGAATTTTCACGATGCCGACCCAGCATCTCATTGGACAGACGCCACTGAAAAACGACTGCCTCAGGGCCTGTCACCCAAGAGACCTTCGACACTGTTCACAGCTTCCGGTCCGTTTGCACGCGATTGCAGTTCTGCAGGTGCACCGTCCGCACAGGACGAGGAGCTGTTCCTCGAGGACAGACTCGTCATGTCGGCTGCTTTGCCATAGAACAATCAAAATCACAGAGTCCACAAGCCTCTGCCCTGGGACGTGACAATGAATTGACGATGGACGAGAGGATGTTGTTACCCGGAGACTCGCATGGGAACTTGTTCATGCCCTAGGTCGGGCCTGTAGGTACCTTGAGTGCTGGCGTCGGTATGCCTGATACCAATCCGTGAGGCCGAATGCGCAAAAAGGTACTTGTAACTACTGGATGAAGTTACCGCCAGCAACCAAAGTTTCGAGGAGGGAGAGTACAACGAGGCCCTCGATGACGACGTGGCTGCCAGCGACCAGCTACCGACCAGGCATACTTGCACTCATCATACAGGTCTGTACCCAGTTCATGTGGCACCTGCTTGCCCCGAACACGACGTACTGTATTTGCCATGCTTTGTCTTGTGCAGCGACACGTCGCATTACTATCCGCCAAGAAGTATACTTTCGCGCAGACAAGGTGTTGAGGGAAGTTGTGGTGGTTCAATCAGCTTGGCCCCTGTTTTTCAAATCGATGGGTTCCATCCTCACTCGTTTTCGACATTCTACATACATCTTTCAGGCAATGGTGCTATCGTGCGTTTGGAACTCATAATGAGGACAACTTCCTACGGCTCTTGCGGAAACACACTTACACGAGGAGTTTGCGCCAACATGCGCGGACAATAATAGTCCTTTGCTGAAGCATTACCAGTAGCAGAGGCACCCCGGTTGAAAAGTCGCAAGTTTGCGCAGCTATTGCTAGCAGGCCGGCATGCGCACGTGTAGAAGCGGCTCTGCTGTTTTGCTTTAATCAGTTTGCTGCAACGGCCTTCCAATGCCTGACGAGCGATGGGGCCTGAATTCTGTAAAGGGTATTCCAGTCTGTTATTTCATGAGCACCTCTGCATCGCTGGACAGCATACCAGGTAATTACTCCAGGTTCTTTCCATCCTTACCATGAAGCACAGCCTACCATGAAGCACAGCCTATGGGGCAGGTGTGGACACATCCATGGTTTTTGTTCCCAACTTGCTTCAGAAGCAGGCGTTTTCAACCCCAAGCTCCTGACCACTCCGCGGTACTCTGTTTGCCTCACCCTGCTACCGTTAGCCACGATGCCCCGGTGCTGCCAGCAGGCTGTCAGGAAAAGAGATCACGATTTATCGTGAGGAGCGTGGCGTGCCCCTGGGCTGCAAACATCTGGGAAGGTACACAAGGGGTACTGGTACGGTGGACTCGGTGGTGTTTGTTTTTGAGGCCCTCCTGACTTGCATGTGCTCGCACACCCAGTCCTCGGCAGCATGGCGACTCCCAATCCCAGACCCAAGGAGCTTTATTGCAAGCCCGAGTGACCTCAGTCTCAGCACTCATGGTAGAACTTGTTCGTTAGGCCAGATTTACGTGTAATGCATATCGCAAGTGCTGAAACCTGGTCATAGGCTGGCCAGCCCACAAAACCGACCAACGCAGCCCGACCTGTGGGTGTGGCATGTTCGACGCATTGTTTGGAGGCCTTGTGCGCACGGGCAGGACCCAACAGTACCTCGACTCTGGAAACATCAGTTAACGCGCGAAGACTTGTTCCTTCGATTGTTTGCCAACATGGGATGTGGGTGAATGCCTGCTTGAGGTCCTTAAACCGAGGCACCATACAAGTAGCGTTGAACGAGATGTTGCATAGAAGGTGCCACAGGTCGGCCACTTAGGTCCTGTATGGTACTATCTGCTTGGTGTACTTTAAGGCGAAAATCCGGCAGCACGATCCGAAGTTTCAGTCGGTGCTCAGGTCTCTCAACTGTCTGTCCGGTGGAGATGTGCATGACGCTGAACAGACACGGGGATGCATGGAAAGGCTTTTCGCGGTGGAGCTATGTCACACTATGAATGAAATTAGTGAGCTATTCGATCTTAAGATGATGAAGACATGGTATGCTTTATGCTTAAGAGGTTCGAATTATGGACTTGGCTTGACAATGATCTCATGCAGTCAAAGATGCATCAGCGGGCATCGTCTTCAAGCGTATGTGTCCTGAAAAAGGGTTCAAGATAAAGCCTAGACGATCCAAAATTGATTCCTGGAGCACTTGGGCATCCACAACCACAGGAGCTGACCTACTAGTCTCTGAGTTCGCGATGCGATAGTTCACACGACCCGATTGGGATCGTTACAGCCGCAGGGCGTGCAGCCTGGTGCATGAGCAGGAATTAGGCCTCTAGCTTACACATTCGGTCTCATAAAGGGTCGACAGCGAAGGGCCAGAACCCATACCAAAAAACATCGGCAATGGCTATGAAACTTTTCCTGGGGCGTCCCCAAGCCTCCAGCCCTCCACCCTGAGGTCCTCAAGCCAGAAGCTTTGAGCCTCTTAAGCTCCCGTAGGAATTTGTTTCGTGTAAAAGCTCCCAGGGGAATTTCCAAATCAACATATTTAATGTTAGTAGAGGCTTAATTAAGCACAGTCACCATAAGCTGTGAGAAGGACCCCACCAGTCCTGCGATTCGCCGACCTTCGCAGCTTTGGCATTGCCACGGATTTGATCGCGTCCTGCGCGCGTCACCTGGCCCCAGCTTGTGGCGTGTTTTTATATTGTTATGTTTTCTCATGTTTTGTTTGCTGAGCTTAATTGTATTTATAAGTTAATTCACACGAAGCCCTGGCCAGTTCAGCTGGGGTTTGGCGTCGAGAGTTTGATGCTACGTATGGGCTACGACGAGCCCGTTAACGGGCTGGATTTTGGGGGCTGCTGGGCACGCGAATAGCAGGATGTCTCAGGACGAAGTTCGCCCAAGTTTATCCAAACATTGATATTCTCAGGTGTTGTTGGGCGTCTGCTGCTGTTGCGACGTCCAGAGAGTAGAAGTTACACGGCCCAGGGGCAGAATATGCCCTGTTGTTGGGGTACTCGAGCCAGCTTGCGCGGGTTGTCTTGAGTTGCTGGTAACAGAAGAACACAGAAAGCCGAAAAGAAGTGATGCAATGATTCAAGTCAATATGCATCATACCATGTCGACTACTGGGCGCATTCGTTTTTCCGTATCTCACTTGGGAATGTCTGAAGATGCAGAGTATGCGGTTCGAGCTGTCTGACCACTTCAAGACACAAGATGCTGCAAGGCCAGACAGCTTTCGGGAAGTTATCTTCATGTGGTATCACTGTGCATAATTTCAGGAGTCGTGTGGCCGACATACTAGCTTACTGCAGAAAGAGAGAGAGAGAGAGAGAGAGAGAGACACAGAGAGAGAGAGAGAGGGAGAGGGAGAGGGAGAGGGAGAGAGAGAGAGAGCTCCAATTTGAGAGCCGAACCACAGCGAGTCCGTCCACCCAACAGGGTCTCTGCATTGTCTCTGATCTTGGTGCTTGCTGGCCTTGCTCAGCCGAGGCTGTGCCGGCGGATCCCCTTTCACTACCGCAATCCAAGCCGAGCTCCCTGGACTTCCATGACCCAAGAAGCCCGCGACGGTTTTTATTCCCGACTTCAGGGGTTCTTCCATAGATGTGTGGGATGCTGTCTGGCCTCCCCTTTTGGCCGCCTAGCACGATTCATTTTGCATCTTGGTCTGGTGCACATCCATCTTCTGATTAGCAAGGGGGTGAGGCGGGGGTGGGGGGTGGGGGCACCCCAAACCCTAAACCCTAAACGGCCCTAAATCCCTAAACCCACAACTGATGAGGGGGAAGCTTTCCAGGTGCTGGGGTCAGCTGCTGCGCCTTCGGGGCGGTGCAGGCGCACGCCCAAAGATTTCTTTGAAGGTTTTTTTGTTTTAAACTGTAGGCTTTTGAAACGGCTTTTGTTCGTTCTAAATTTGTGATTCGTTTGTGTAGCAATGAGGCGCTGGCTTGCGGCTTGAAGTGCTTCAGCTCAGCATTGGGGGTTTAAAACCTGCGGACTCACGATGGCCCTGCAAAACCTCACAGTATGGCTGCGTGTTTCGTCGGCTCCTTTGCCCCTACCTGAGCAATACCGGCAAGAATAGGCTCAAAATGCTTGCTATAGTTAAATGGTGATTGTCGTATACATTTCTGCCATTCTCTGTTTGTCTTATTCATATCATATGATACGGCTTTATGAGTATATTAATATGTTATCACCTTTTCAATATAACATCATCATATTTATATTCTATGTTCGATTGAATTTTTGCATGATTATTTTATTAAACTATTGTCTTACTAGCACATGCGCATATTTTTCGGTTGCCATGTTTAATTATTGCGACTTGTACATTTTTTCTATGCTGTCATACAATATTTTGTTTTGTTTGTTATATATAAAGATATAAGTTGTTAATGTTAATATTTTCTTTTGTTTAGTTTAATTTCCCATATCATGCCTTGGTTTTGCTTAATCGTCCTGAGTTTAGTATTATGATTCTAGTCTTTTTGAGTAGCGTTGACTAGTGACTAATTTTAGCAAATTTGTAACTTGAACCTACGTTGATTCATTAAAAGACATGCTGTGTGATATTTTCCTTCTTCTATTCATGAAACTTAAGTTGACGCTCACGAATGTGAACTAATTTGCTTGATTCCAATCCATTCAAGAATTTAGTTTAATTCCTTTTTTGTTTATTTTTTGCTTTAAATATTTGCAACCAAGTTTTTGCACATGCTTCTCTAGTTTCAAATAGTTCTACTGTACGTAATTTCAATTATTCGTATTTCGTTTTAGTAGCTGTTTTCAATTGTCATCTAGCTTTAACTAATTCTTGAAACATCTCTAAGTTTAATGAGTTTCCAACAATTCTTTAATGTCAATACATGAATTGAGTTTACGTCGTTTTAGTTTGTTGTCAATGACTTTGTCTATTTCAACTGCTTTTACCTCATTTCAATTTTTCAGTTGCTTCTATACATTCCTTAGTGACTTTGATTCTCTCTCAAAATGTTCATTCATTTTCCTTGGTTTTGATGAGTTCTAGTCAACTTGAAGTATTTTCAATTAGTTTGAATCAGTCCGAATTATTTAAACTCATGTGAATTCAGTTGATTCTTACTCATGTCCACTTTCTTTTCATTAATTGTTTATAGTGAATGCTAATTTGATTGAACTAGTTTGATTGGAACATATTTAGTCAATTGTATTAAACGTCCTGCTTAAGATCCCGCGACCCATTCAACCTAAAGGAAGCCTGGCTACTCGGAAGTTCATGGTACTTCTTGACCAGTTATAACTGTACTTCTAACCCACTTATAAACCACTTAAGTGCCCTAAACCCTAAACCCTAAACAGTTATGATTGGTTAATAAGTGCCATGAACCGCCAAGTATGAGCTGAATTCCTCTCAGGAGTCCCGCCTTGGCCGGAGCCAGCGGCACTGTGCGCGAGCGCCGCGCAGGCCTTCCTTGCAAGGTTTAGGGTTTAGGGTTTAGGGTTTAGGGTTCACAAAAAGGGTGCAGGTGGTACATGGAAGTGACTTTGGGTCGAGAATCGTAAGCAGGTCAGAAAGAGGAACGTTACGTTTCCAGATAACTTTTCTAAGAGGAGCACAGGAAACGGAAGGAATTCACCCGACTATCCGACAAAAGTTCGACATGCCTGCCCCTCCTTCATTACGTACCTCGCCCCCGAAACCCACCAAGATTGCCCAGCAACAGGTTTAAAAGGTCTAAGCAAGCACCTCTATTGCGGACAGTTTGGCGGGTGTTAGCAAGTGCTACATATGAGGGGTTCTTGAGCGCAAGGAATCACCAGCTTTGGTTCTGCGAACACTTGGGTTTTGTGCAACATCTCGATCTCCGAGTCGCCTGCATGACAGGTATCGTCGAGCATCGAGTGCTGAAACTACAGAGAACCTTGCACTACCTAGTTGACTGCTCAAACCAAAGTTGCACATTGAACAGTGGCTCATGATCGATCGACCGAAGTCCCCGATTTTTACGCCTTTTGCTTACACTGTCTCAGGTACGTCAAAGGGATCTTAGGACGTCTGGTGTTCAGCGTTTGGTCTGCACTTCTTGTCGGCGCCTGCAACTCCATAGAGCCCTGTCCCAGACCTGGTTTTCTCCACTATCCCTAAGGGTCCATGTACCATCATGTACAAAGTACTTCCTATGTAGGGACTTTGGGGCACAAGTATAGAACAATGAGGTACATGACATGGACCCTTAGGGTAACCCAAACCCTAACCCTAAACCCTAAACCCTGTGTCCGCAATGATTGGAGATGCCCAAAAGTGAGGCTTCCTCGCAATTCCACGCCGCGACTGCCATCGCAGTGCCCGAGGATCCTGACGAGGTGTTCGGACTAGGGCTTCAGTTCTTTGGTTTTGGGTTTAGGGTTTAGGGATTAGGGTTTAGGGTTTGGGGTTAGGGTTTAGGGTTTAGGGTTTAGGGCCAAGTTAACAGCCGTGTTTTTTGTTCAAAGCAGTAGTTGCGCTCAAGGGCCCTGCCGCAAAGAAGGCGTGGTGATTGAGGCCATGGCACTAGGGACACTGATAGGCTTTTCAGTATGCTTTGGGTCATAATTGGGTAACAAGATCCTCATGCTTGAAGTCTGTTGCAGGAAAATTCGGGGTAGAAGCACAAGTGCAACTAGAAGAGGGATGGCCCGAAAGCATCGATTTGCCGTGCGTTGACTCCATGCAGTTGACTCTTTGCAGCCAAAGTGTATGCGCTTGGACAAATGTATGCACTTACATGGTTGCATAGTCACTTGTACACTGCACTTGTCTGATTTGCAATGGTTTTGGAACCAGCGAATTCGGGGACCATGGTATACTTGCGATGCTTTTGGAACCAGCGAATTCGGGGACCATGGTTTTCGCGATCATGGTTTTTGCGATGGTTTTGGAAACAGCGATTTCGGGGACCATGGTATGTGCGATGCTTTTGGAAAAAGCGAATTCGGGGACCATGGTATTTGCGATGGTTTTGGAACCAGCGAATTCGGGGACCATGGATTTGCGATGGTTTTGGAAGCAGAGAATTCGGGGACCATGGTTTTCGCGATGGTTTTTGGAACCAGCGAATTCGGGAGGTTTTCGAGGCCCCGGAAGTCGAGTCACATGATATTTGCGAGGTTTTCGAGGAATTCGAGTCCCACGATATTTGCGAGGTTTTCGAGGCCCCGGATTTCGAGTCCCGCGACATTTGCAAGGGTTTCGAGGAATTTGAGTCCCGCGATATTTGCGATGGTTTATTTGCGATGGTTTCGACACGCAAGCTCCGGGTGTCCGCGGCGGGAATGCTATTTGCGAGGTTTTCAAGTATGTCCGGAATTCCGCTTCCATGCTACTTGCGGTGTTTTCAAGCGCCCAGATGTCCGTTACCATGCTATTTGCAGTGTTTTCAAGCGCCCAGATGTCCGTTACCATGCTATTTGCGGCGTCTTCATGCGCCCAGATGTCCGTTACCATGCTATTTGCGGTGTTTTCAAGCGCCCAGATGTCCGTTACCGTGCTATTTGCGGTGTTTTCAAGCGGCCAGATGTCCGTTACCATGCTATTTGCGGCGTTTTCATGCGCCCAGATGTCCGTTACCGTGCTATTTGCGGTGTTTTCAAGCGCCCAGATGTCCGTTACCATGCTATTTGCGGTGTTTTCAAGCGGCCAGATGTCCGTTACCATGCTATTTGCGGTGTTTTCAAGCGGCCAGATGTCCGTTACCATGCTATTTGCGGTGTTTTCAGACGCCCAGGGCGTCCGCGGCGTAACTACAAAAAGTCGACTTTCCAGCCACGGAAGCTCCGCGTGTGCACGGCGTACTACGTGAGTACTACAAAAAGTCGACTTTCCAGCCACGGAAGCTCCGGGCGTCCCCGGCGTACTATACGTCTGTATTACAAAAGTCGACTTTCCAGCCACGGAAGCTCCGCGTGTGCGCGGCGTACTACGTTTGTACTACAAAAGTCGATTTTCCAGCCACGGAAACTCCGGGCGCCCCCGGCATACTATACGTCTGTACTACAAAAGTCGACTTTCCAGCTACGGAAGCTCCGCGTGTCCGCGGCGTACTATACGTTTGTACTACAAAAAATCGACTTTCCCAGCCACGGAAGCTCCGGGCGTCCCCGGCGTACTATACGTCTGTACTACAAAAGTCGACTTTCCAGCTACGGAAGCTCCGCGTGTCCGCGGCGTACTACGTTTGTACTACAAAAGTCGACTTTCCAGCCACGGAAGCTCCGGGCGTCCCCTGCGTACTACATTTGTACTACAAAACTCGATTTTCCAGCCACGGAAGTCCCCGGCGTACTACGTCTGTACTACACAAGTTGAAAAACAAACGCAAAAAACGCAAAAAAACACTACGGTTTTAGCGCCGCGACCACGCGAAAACCCGCACACCGCGCCAACGCCGAAACCCGCAGAGGGGTTACGTTTGTATGTCAAAAAACGCAAAAACACCACGGTTTTGGCACCGCGCCAACGCCGAAACCCGCAGAGGGTTGTCTGCGGCCACGAAAAAAAGTACCAAAAACGACGGTTTTAGCGCCGCGACCCGGCGATCGCCCGCAGAGGGGTTGTCCGCGGACACAAAGAAACGTAAAAAAACGACGGTTTTAGCACCGCGACCACGGTGAAACCCGCAGAGGGTTGTCCGCGGACAAAGAAACGTAAAAAAACGACGGTTTTAGCACCGCGACCACGCCGAAACCCGCAGAGGGTTGTCCGCGCAAATCAAGAAACGTAAATAAACGATGGTTTTAGCGCCGCGACCACGCCGAAACCCGCAGAGGGTTGCAATCCCGATTGGCGATGTCAACCCAGCCCGCCGCCTTAGAAAGAGTAATTTTAATTTAGTTTTAATTTAGAAGTCTAGGACTGGGTACGAAGGTCTACGAAATTCTACGTAAATCTCGTAATTTCTATTAACTTCTACTTCGCTCTATGCAATTCACTCTATGCGCTTCACTCTATGCACTTCACTCTATGCAATTCACTCTATGCAATTCACTCTATGCACTTCACTCTATGTACTTCACTCTATGCACTTCACTCTATGCACTTGACTCTATGCACTTGACTCTATGCACTTGACTCTATGCACTTCACTCTATGCACTTGACTCTATGCACTTCACTCTATGCACTTCACTCTATGCACTTCACTCTATGCACTTCACTCTATGCGCTTCACTCTATGCTCTTCACTCCATGCACTTCACTCTATGCGCTTCACTCTATGCCCTTCGCTCTATGCACTTCGCTCTATGCACTTCACTCTATGCACTTCACTCTATGTGGTTGGGTCAGAGGGCTCCGCACGGAAGAACCCTTCGCGATGCTTTCGGGAACTAGCGGACTCCGAAAAAATTCTCTTTGGCAGTTCTGAGCTGCCAGACCTGTCCCAGGCGTTACCCAGCACTCGGCACACGCTTTACAAATATTCCCCCCCCCCCCCCCCCCAACGAGCCAGCCAGCTCCCCTGCCCGCCCCACGTCCTCTGACATGGGCTCTGGATCACTCGCCATGTCTTTCCTCCATCATCTTGACTGTGTTCAGGCCAGGTGTCCCATAGTTGCCCCAATAGACCAACCTTGCTTCTATCTGCACACGGATTCTTCTGCTACAGGAATTGGATGAAGTCGCTCCACTTCGGCCAAGCTTCACCAGCCGCTGCGAAGTTGTCGAAGGAGATTGTGCATTGCTACTGCATTGCTATTGCGCGCACAAACAGGCTGGTCGACCAACAAACCCGAAGCAGAAATGTTTGCCGGGTCCAGTCCAAAAGAAGATGCTGGGCAGCCCTGAATCCCAGAAAGTAGATGATAGCAGCTGCACGCGCGAAATAGAGTTGTTCTTCTCGCACTCATGACAAAGTTGAGGATTCAAGAAGCCGATGATGAGATATGGAGGAAACTAGATAGACAGGTTTCTAACATGACATAAAGAGGAAGTGTTCATAATGGTTTGGTTTCCCCGTGTTCTGTTCTTATGCGGCAGCGGGAAATTGTGCTGGGCGGATGTTCCACAATTGTGGCCTTGGAAGAAAAGTACGATGTGTTGCCGCTGCAATACGAGGAAGCACGATGTGTGGCCACTTTGTTTGCTTTGAAGGGATGGAAAGAAGTACGACGAGTTGTTGCCGGCATTTCTGCTCTTTTTTGAAAGCAACATGTTCATGCAAAACAAGAACCATTTGTTGCCGCGTTGCCTTCCAGGGAGGAGCATTGTGCCTGCAACAGCCACCCCAAATCTGAGTCTGGTTGGCAATCGCACGTGGCCCCCCAATTCCAACCCTCGCAATCCATGCCCGGCAAATACCCAACGTGATCACATGGAAGCACTACTTGCTTGCCAACCGCGCGTGTCGAAACCCCAACAGCAGTAGGTCGGTGACCGGGCCACTACCTGTATGCAGTGTCCAGGTTCATATAAGAAGACCCTTGATCCACGAAGGACGCGACATCGTTGGACTTGCCCCCACGGGGTCTGGAAAGACGCAGGGGCCTCAGCCAACTCTAGCAATTCCAGGGGGGTTGAGGATGTGGGTTGTTAGCGCTTGAGCTGTACAATGCATTTGTAGCTGTCTGAGCCATCATTTTCAGGGCATCAGTTTGTTGCGAGGGTGCAAACTGCCTTCTGGTGCGGGCGTTCATAGTTCACAGCTTGTAAGCTGTATCAAGGAGGGGGCTTTCTGTATGGCAAGCATTGATTTCGGGGGGTCATCCAGCGAAGCATGACAAGGATGGCCTACGTGTTGCCTCTTCTTGCAGATGGGCTTTGCAAAGCACAGGCCCCAGATGTTTCTGCGGCTCAGGGTTGGTAAAAGCCTGGCATTACAAGGGTTGTGAGGCTTATGAGGCAATCAGCCTTGCGAGGCAAGCGGGGCTGCTGGCGGATTGTTTGTCGCGTATCAACCTGCAAGTACGAGAACCAAGCAGTTCTACGAAACCTGCCTTCAAGACAGACGCAAGTTTCATAGTCAACGGTCTGTTCAACCACCCCTTTCTGTGAAGCATGTTACGGCCCTCAAGCACGGAGCCTCTGCAGAGCCCATCGCATTCCAAGCTCTTGGGGTTTAGGGTTTAGGGTTTAGGGTTTAGGGTTTATCTGGCGTTTCTGAACTTGGGTAGATGTGCAGTGCTTGAAGTCAAGACTCAGCGGGGTGTAAAGGTTGAAGCATCGCATTTCGGCCTCCAAGAACATGAACATCCGGATCTTGGGAATTGCTGTTTGTATTAGGGGGTTCGCGTTTGGCAGATGCCGCTCAAGAACTGACTTCAGATTCAACTCACATGACACCTAGACTTCACCGTCCGTCCATACTTTTTGCAATAGCCCCATTTTTTTAACAAAGCCCAAGGGAATGTTAAACATGTGTTGTGTAAGGTTCCAAGGTATATGGGGAATCGGAATCGGTTACACTTGGGGCGAGGTTGGAGAGGTTTAAATTATTTTCACTGCACATCCACCCACCTAAGATCGATGCTTGTTGCTCATTCGTACGGTGTCTATTCCCCCCAACCCCCCCCCCCCCCCCCCTCCCCTGCGGATATGGAAAGAGACGGAAAGTCACGCCTAACTGCTGAGAATCTCGGGTCGCATCATAGAGCATGCTTTTTTGGGTCACAGGGTGTGGCCATGTGTTCAGCTTAAAACCGCTCATGACTTCGAAGCCCGAGAACTATAAGTCCCAACCCCACAAGCATGAGCCCTTTAGGCTCAAATCCTTGAAGTCTCAGAACCCGGAAGCAACCTCAGCCCCAGGCACGATGCCCAGCGCCGACCACGATCGATTCGCTGTTCCAGTTCTTTTGCGAACTGTTCCCGAGGCTTTCGGGTCATGGGTGGGGGTTCTTTTTGAGTATATTTTTTGGTTTTTTGTGGTATTTTTGGTACCCTAAACCCTAAGACCCTTAGACCCTTAGACCCTTAGACCCTCAGACCCTTAAACCCTTAAACCCTTAAACCCTTAAAACCCTTAAACCCTTAAAACCCTTAACCCTTAAACCCTAAACCCTTAAACCCTAGATCCTAAACCCTAACCCCGAACCCCTAAACCCTAAACCCTAAACCCCAAAACATACCCTAAACCCAAAAACAGACCAAAAAAAGAAAACAAAAAACAAACCTGGCTCCTCGGGTCATTGTGCGGATTGCAAAGAGTCAGTATGCTTTTCAATATACCTCAACAACACCGGGGGGCACACATGCCGCCTTTGCTTGAGTCCTCTTCATTTTGTGGCTTCATCTGTCTGGCTTTCGACTCTGAGTGATTCACATGGATGGGGCGCAGTTGCAGATGCTCCCGCGTCACTCCGAACCTCCTCCCCCGAATCCCCCAAACCCCCGGGGGAGGGAGCCCTGGGTCGGATTTGCAGGTCTTTCGATGCAAGCGAGAGCAAGTCCACTTCTCAGCTCCTTGCGCGCAGTTGCGCAGCGCGTCCCAGCCTGCGGGTTGTTTTGTTGTGTGCCAGATTTGGGGGTTTCCGAAATTTAGCGGTACCTTCTTGGGGTCCTCATTACTAACAACATTACTATTTGGGGATCTAAGTTGGGGGTTCCCCTACTTTCGTAAACCCCCATTTCTGGGTGGCGAAAACATTGGTCGAGAAGCTGTGCTCTGGCCCGACCCCCCAACCATTGCCCGGAATTAACTGGCTGCTGACACAAATATGCCGCGTTTAGGCAAGAGGTAGCTTTTTGCAAAGGAAACCGCTGCAGGCAGTAGTGCTTGTCGACATGATTCGTAGAACTCGCGTTTTGAAGGGTCTGGGGATAGTCCCGAAAGATCTGAAAGCAAAACTGAGCTGGAGTTCACGGAGCAGCCAAGAAACTCCCAGGCTTACAGCTAGATTTCTGTCCCAGCGCCTGCCAAGTGACAAAGTCGTCGCTCGACTCCGCCGTCTCTATGGCGAAGAAAGGTACGATGAGCTCCGGCAGGTGGAGCTTGGCCTTGTGTTTCATTCCCCCCCCCCCCCCCGGTAGAGGGTTTAGGGTTCCCAGCCCCCCCCCCCCCCCAGGTATATCAGATGCAGTTGAACACATGGCAACTCGTCAGCCACCCCTCGCAGCTGAACACAAAGTCGGGCATTACTTCTCCCGCTCTCTCTCTTCTTTGCTTGGCTTCTCGTTTTCTCGATGCCGCCTAAAAGACATGCAGCCTTTCATTGCGCACGTCCCAAACTAGCTTCAAGCCCTAGACCTTAACTGTCATTCCCACGAAGTCTTGAACGTCAACCCTGACCCCCATATCGTACACACAAGGTACACACAGGACATGTATAGGTTGTTTCGTCCCTTCCCTAAAAACTTCTGAGTGCATACCACAAACTTCACCCCACCCTGCAGGCAATGAAGATCGTTGCCTGCAAGGCAGCGGATGGCTCCAAAGACGAGGCATCTTGCTTGCGCTTCTCGGGCAGATGTGCAAGAGAGAAGTGAGATTTAGTAAGGGCTCCGCTTCATGCACGTAAGAGCCAAGCGAAAGTTGAGCTCCAGGGCTTCAAGTCTAGACTTTCCGGTGCCTACTTCAGAGTCTGGCCGGATTGACTGTGAGAGCAGATTTGGCGTAGTTCCAAGTTGGGCTGACTGAACACTTGCACCCATCAGAAATATAACGAGCGGGGTGAAACGAATGTCTGAGATAAAGCAGGCCCTTGGGCCAACTCTGACCCCCCTGCAAGGCCGTCTCGGAGGAGTGGTCGCTGCTTCAAGACCGCTTGGAGACGGAAGGTCGTTTGTGCCATGGTTTAGGGTTTAGGGTTTAGGGTTTAAGGTTTATAGAGCATTTCGGGGGGGTGAGGGGGTTTCAGAAGGCTTGGGACCTTGTATGCCATTGCTGTGCTCGATCCAGTCGGGCGAAGAAAATTTGGAAGGCTGCCAGGCTAGTGCTAGGCGCTAGGTCGTGAAAGGAGCGCAACAGCACCGGGAGGAGGATGGAGAGTTTGGAAGGTAACGAAATTCTCTCTCTCTCTCTCTCTCTGTCTCTCTCTCTCTCTCTCTATCTCTCTCTCTCTCTCTCTCACTCTCTCTCTTTTTTCTGGGGGGAGGGGCATGATGTGGCAGCCCCCTTCTCCCCCGCCCCCTGGCGTCCCCCGCCCCCTGGCGTCCCCCCCCCCCGCTGCGCCTTTGGTAGGTGAAAGAGCACCACATTTTTGCAAGAATCGTTTTCATCAGTCGTGCATCCCCTTCCAGTTTATCATCAGCGTGAAAGTGGGGACCTTCAATCTTGATTGCAATCAGCATGCACCAGTCCCACAGTCATTGTCGTCATCACCGCCAGAACTACCACCACCATCGCCATCTTCGCCATCGCCATCACAACCACCATCGCAGCCTTCGTCATCGTCATCATGAATCCGTTTTAGGGCATGTTGCCTGCTGTCGGGTTTTCTTGTTGTTCAAGAGTCTTTGGGATCAGTTGTTCGCCTGCTTACTTCCAGGCTGCGAAACTAACACACAAGCCACCTCTCCACATATATCATGTTTAGGGTTTAGGGTTTAGGGTTTAGGTTATATCGGAAGACCTAGTATCGTGGTCTGCTGACATTGCGCCTCAAGGGGGCTTTACATGGCTTTGCAACTTCTTGTTGCGCAGGCCGATTGAGGCCCGCGGGGTGGCACCCTTGGAGCATGACTAGCAGACACAGTTCTTCCACACTCATGTTCGGAGAGCCCACGTTGACTCCAAATAGTTCTGAAAGGCTTGTGGAAAGCTCGCGGTGGGGCTTTCGGAGGGGTGCTTGGTGCGTCTCGTTTTTTTTTGTGTTCAAAGTCTGCCCCCGGTTCAACAAGCGTCGCCCGAAATTTCATCTGTGCCTTGCCCCCATGTCGAGGAATGTGGTCTTGGAGAGCTATCTTACGCTTGATCTGATATACTAACGGGGTTTAGGGTTTAGGGTCTAGGGTTTAGGGGGTTTAGGGTTTAGGGTTTAGGGTTTAGGGCATTTCTGAATAGGGATTCTAGTACACCCCTATATGTACTCCCGAAATAGGAACAGTAGAAGGGTGCACATCCCAAGGTCGCCAGCACTCCAAGGGGCCAAGAGAACTTCGGATGTTCCCCCCCGGTACGAAGAGCTCCTTGATAGGGATTAGAATAGGGGGGGGGTATTCGAATCCCTATTCAGGACTCTTAGTAACAGGGGGAAAATCCCAAGTTATAGAGTACAATAGCCTGTCCTGGGCTTCAGTGTCCCGAAACGTTGGGACGCACGCGACCCCGGCACGCGGTAGCCTCAAAAAGTGCACGGGGGACCTAGGCGGGAGCATGATTCCGAGTTCGGGTCGTGCACGAGATCTAGGTGAGAAGCTATTTGGCACCCTCCGTGAGGCCAACAGCATGCTGTCTGCAAATTAAAACTACGTATCACTACGTTTCGGAAGCCCTCAAGAGCTCGGCACCTCTGTGCATGCCTCGGCGATTGTGTGAATTGGGTCTGAAATGCCTTTGAGTGAGAAACCAACGTGTCCATAAAGCCCTCTCACCCTTAGCCTTGGCAGTGCTTAGGGAAAACTCTCGGATAAAAGCCCAGTGCCCCCCAGTGCTTCCTGCACAGTTGTTGTAGAGCCCGTAAGTAGACTGCTACACACGCAGCTGTTCGGCGCCTTACAGTTTTGAGAGCCTGGTGGCATGGCCCGCGTGCTCCCTTAAGTCCTGCCCCAAAGACGCCCTGCTTCAATGAAGTTTCTTTGTCTCCCTCTCCCTCTTCTCCACGAAAACGTATTTCGTTTTGCTGTTCGAAATAAGAAGATTTAAAGTCCCGACCCGACGTGCCGCAATTGAAAATAAGAGCTTTGACCCCGCAATCGTTCTCCCTGAGGCTCGTGCTGACCCCGACACGTGAGCTTGCCCTGCAGGTCTGCCAGGCGGCGGACATTGTACGCCCAAAAACTCGAGTAGAGCTCATCCAACATGATTTGTGGCTTGGTGCTGCTCCTTGCATTCCCCCTACAAGCGTTGTAAACCCCAAACTGCCGTGATGCACGCCAGAAGTCTCGTTCCTCATCTAGGCTGTTGATCTCTACAATGGGCATGCAGCATGCAGACATTCCACCTTGTGTTCATTTCTGCTTTTCCCGTCGCAGCAGACTTGATCTCGAAACCTTACACACGTTGATGTTGCTTGCATACTGTACGGCATGGTGGATAGCAGCATGGTGAACTTGAGCTGGTATCTTTAACACGAGTATGTTCATGCTTCTCGGCGCGGAGGTTGCACAAGAGCTTGGGGGTGCCACAAAAGTGGTCCTGGGCGGCGTCGACCACGAGAGGACCGTTCATTTGTGGTGGCCCACGTCAGACAAACGCCTTGTTGCTCAGCACAGTGGTCGTCCAAATGGGTGGTTGTCAAAATAATGGTCCCTTTTTTAGATCCCTATTATCATACGGCACCTAATATTTTGGGGAACCCAACAAGGGATCATAACTTTGACAACCGCCCAAGTCTCAGCTTACAAGAGTTGTGCATCCCCGCATTCTAAGTGTCCAGACACGTCGACTGAGAGGCAGCGGGAGCAGTTGAAAACCGAGCTCCCCTCGCTCATCGCCGCCTCCATGCAATTTAGCCACAGGGCAGGAGTCAAGAGTTAGCCACAGAGCAGGAGTCAACATGAGGCGAAAGTACGCAGCACACGTTGTCGGGGCAGGTTCAAGTTTACTTGAGAAAGTTACCGAGGGTGCACAAGTCCATGTCCTTCTGTTTCCTGTTAAGGCATCAATCTAAACATCCTGTATGCCACCAACTTCACCGATAGACGGTTATTTGGGGCCATTATTGGGGTCATCGGGGCCACCAAATAGGACTCGCGTGTCTTCTTGTTCATTTGCTGTGAAGTCCGTCTCAGAACTTCCTGAGTTTCCAAAAGCTTCGAACCTAAATGCACGAGTTGAACGTTCTGCTTTTATTGAGTTCAGGGGTTTAGGGTTTAGGGTTTAGGGTGTAGCGTGCCGATCAAAGTTTGAACTTGAGGGGCTCTCTCTGGGCTTGAGTTTTGGGGCTCTCCCTAAGCTCTCCCCTACTTGAAATAAAAGCCCCCATGAACAAAGACCCTAAACCCTAAACCCTAAACCCTATACCCTAAACCCTCTTTACAGGTAGCCACCCCGGGTCGACTCCGCGCCCTCTGTGAGACACTCAGCCGTCAGAGATGCAGGTCTTTGAACTCCCCAAAGGTGACCTGAGCAAGAAGGGGGTGTGTTTGGGGTTCAGGGTTTATAGGGTTTAGAGGGTTTACAGGGTTTATAGGGTTTATAGGGTTGATAGGGTTTATAGGGTTTACAGGGTTTATAGTGGGGGTTCGCCTTTTATACCCCAAGTAGAATAGAATCCCCTTAAAGGGACCCAAAAGAGCACCCCTATGTTGGGAAACCCCCATTCGTTTAACTGTTCTTTTGCTTCTTGTTACGAGAATCTTAAGCCGCAGAATCTGATGTGTGGAGTTTACAGGTTTGGCGTTGCTGTGGAAAGGTTTTTTTTGTCATACGAGCTGTCCCCCCAAACCCGCCCACTTTTTCTGTGGGCAATACTTGCTCCACAGACTGTCCTGCCATCAAGGGGCAGGGATCCCTTCCAAACCATCATGCGAGCATTGTGTCTGCAAGCGAGAGAGAGGGGGCGGGGTGTGGGGTGGAGCGCCCTGTGCTCCCCTGCCCTGTCAAGCGGCGCAAAACTTGCTTTACACCAATGAAGACGCCCGTATATGCATCATCTCAACAAACATCATACGAGCATCGGGTTTGCAAATTTCGGCCGCGCAAGTTTGCTTTAAAGCATTGTGCTTTCACGAGGAGTCCGCTCGAAAGATTCCAGAGTTTCAGGAGCATTGTCTTTGCAACGAAGTGCGAGCATTGTGTTTACAAGCGCAGGTGGGGGGTTAAGCGAACTCAAACGTGCTCCGATAGAACGATGGAAAGCGGCAACGCCGACGAAAAAAAACGCGACGCACCTGTTAAAATCTTTTCAATCACTGGGAAATCTCAGTCCAAAGCGCGCATGCAAGGTAACAAACGTCGATACTGATACTCAAGAATACTTCGACTTACTCAATTATACAGTAGGGGTTGGTGTCGAATTTAGGGTTTAAGGAGGGTGTAGCTCATCAAGGAACTGCTTTAAAAAAACGTGCGAATCCTTTGGAACAGTCGGCATTATGTTTGCAAATCGGGGTGCGGGGTGGGGCGTGGAGGGGCTGCGCTCATGAAATCTACTGAATTTCTAGCGGGGAACGTGGAGTTGGTGTGAGACGCCGAGCTCCTCCCTTGTGATGGTTTGCGGCCTTAGTTGTGCCATCAGTCTACTATAGGACGGTTTAGGGTTTAGGGTTTAGGGTTTAGGGTTTAGGGTTTAGGGTTTAGGGCAGGATGTCTTAAGTTACCCAGCCAAACGAATTGGCTGAAAAGGATGCTGTGCCTGGCTCTCTACTTGAGCTCCAAGCCTACCAGAACTTCCCCAAAACCATAAACCCTAAGTTGACGGTGCACGAGGAACACAGCTTTTCTCAAGTTTCTCCAACTTCGCTTCGAGGTATGAATCAGGGTTCTAAGCCTTCAGGCTCTAAACCCCAACCCCTAAACCCTAAACCCTAAACCCTAAACCCTAAACCCTAAACCCTAAACCCTAAACCCTAAACCCTAAACCCTATGCGGAGCTGCAGTTGGTATTGTAGAAAGGAGTTGGTGTTGAAAGTTGAAGGGTCAATGTACCTGCTGATCTTCATGGCTCAAGACTGGCCCATGCGCCTGGTAGCAAAAAGAAGTTTTGAGTTCTTGGTGTTTGCTGGTTGGTTCAGGGTGAAACCTCTGGCGACTGTTTGGGTTGATTCCCTTCCCCTTTCGGTTGCCCCCGTAGGTTATGAGCCCAAATTAGGCTTCCTGCGGTGTAGGTAAAATTCTACGTTTGTTGGGCGCAATGGACATGTTGCGGCGTCGGTCGGAACCTGGACTGTCATCCGCGGCCAATGAAGCCGAAGAAAATCGTGGTGATGGGGGTGAAGAACGACAACAAGTGGTACAAGCGCTGACAGATGGTAGGGAGGTTGCAATGATCCAACCAACGTCTCAGGTGGAAAACGAAGTGGTTCCGGGTCCAGCAGCAAATCCTTTCTGGAGCGAGCGGGCTCAAGAAGAAATGAGACTGAGGCAATCAAGGCCGGCAAGTCTTCCTGCGAGCGGAGGGGATAGAAGTGGTGAACATACGAGGAGGCCACCTTCGCTGCAAGATCTTTTGGGTCAGGAACCTGCACCTGTTGAGAGACCATCGTCAGGCTTAATGGGCCAGATGGAACGAGGTACTATTGGTGGAGCGCAAGTAG
Organism: Symbiodinium natans; assembly: GCA_905221605.1. Classification (NCBI taxonomy): domain Eukaryota; class Dinophyceae; order Suessiales; family Symbiodiniaceae; genus Symbiodinium; species Symbiodinium natans. The sequence goes on from CAJNDS010000188.1 coordinate 78,900, forward strand.
AGGAAGAGCTCATTCCTGATGTTGGTGGGGAAGAACAAAGTGAAGATATGGCGGTGGTAAAGCGTGCGCTGAAGGAGTTGCTTGTGCAAACAAAGGAGCTGGGGAACAGGTTGCATCGGGTGGAGGAGAAAAGCTATACCTCTGCTGCATCTGGGTCAGCTTCGAGAGCACGGAGCACTGGAGTGGTGGACGCAAATGCTGCATATCCTTTGGGAATGACTCCAGAGAAACAGTACCTGCCAGGACAAGTTTTCTACACGGATGGTATGGGTGGTTTTTGGACTGTGTTGCCTGATGGGACATGGCTGCCTATTGAGGGCTACGACCTGCCAAAGGGTTGTGATCTTCAATCCTTGCCTGGGTCCAGGAAGGGGGATGTTCAAGTGGAGGATGAAAAAGAAGTGCCAATGATGCATGTAGCTGAAGGGAAGAAACCCTCCAGATTGCCTCCATTGAATTACCCCACGGGAGGTCCTGCAAGTGGTGGATATGCAAGTGGACCGCCTGGTTTAACACATGTTCCGATTACTTCCTTGCCATCAGGTGCTGATGGTTCTGCCGCACCTGTGGGGAACCAGCCCGGTTTTGTTTCAGCTCGGGAAACTGCAAAGAGAACTCAGCAGGATCGGGTGGATATACAATGGTGGATGATGTTCCGTATCGGTGGAAAATGGTCGCTGGGAAGTTGGAATTAGAAAAGGTTCCGCTCACAGCTGTTACGCCTGGTATAGGACATGGGCTGCCTCAAGGGCCTGGTGGTAGGGTCAGTTTACCTCCTGGAGCAGTGGTGCCACGTGGTATGCCAATCATTGGTGATAGTTCTGGAACCGAACGTCCGGAGGCTCTTGGGAAGCATGTGATGAGCCTTCCTACTTTGGCAGACTACACACCAAGCAATCCGACGGCACTGGGTGATTGGATCGCAATGATCGAACCAATGTTGTCTTCACTGACAGATACAGGAAGAGTGTGGTGGCAATGCGTCTATTCAAAGGCATATCAAGCGTATGCCAAATGGTTGAGTGTTTCTCCGCTGGAAAGGTTGGGCATCAAGGCTGAGCTGGAAGGGCTCAAAGTGGTTCAAACTGTGCATGTTTTGTTGGAGCAGAGAGCGGTGTCTTTACTGCTGCAGGCGATTCCGGAGAGATTGAAGACCGAGATCGTTTCCACTCGAATGTTGGGGTCAGTGATGATATTTTACAAATTGCTGACGGTCTACCAACCAGGTGGAGCAAATGAGCGCAGCACAATGTTGAACTTCTTGGTGCAACCATCTTCAGCAACCTCGATCTCAGAGGCCATAAAGGGAGTGCGTCAATGGGCGCAATGGCGTTCCCGATTAAGGGAGTTGAGAGCGGCCGAGCCGGACGCTACCTTGCTTATCAAGGGATTGGATGGTTTATCATCCGCGTTGCTGACAAAACACCCTACGGTTCATTTCAGAGTGGCATCCTTTCGGGAGAAATTGGGGGTGGACTACTCGCCGACCTCTGAAACTGCGACACAACTAGCTGAAATGTTACAGGCAGAGTTTGAACTGCTATTGCATAGTGCTGGTGATCAAGAGGTGAAGCAGGACTCGGACGCCAAGAAAAGGGCAAGGTTAAACAAGGCCCAAAAGGGAACTGGTGACGAGACGGAGGAGGGTGACAAAGGCAAAGGGAAAGGAAAAAGGTACAGCGGTGATGGTGAACGTCCCTTCTGTTGGATATATGGGAAGACAGATGCAGGCTGCAAGTTCGGATCCCGTTGCAAATTTCGCCATGATAAAGACTCCCTGGAGCGAGGAAGATGTTTTGAGTGTGGGGCCGTTGGCCATCTACAGCCGCAGTGTCCATATAAGGATGGTGTAAGTTCCAATGTGGACTCAAACCCTGAGAGAAATAGATCTAAAGGGAATTCTCCCAAAGGGGGAAAGGGCGGCAAAGGTGCGAAATGGGGAAATGCCAAAAAGGCAGAGGTGGCTGAAGGGGGAGATGAGACGGCTAATGCGGGATTGGATAAAGGTTCTGCAAGTCCCTCATCACCATCAACGCCCAATCAGGTCCTTGCTGAAGCGTTGGAAGTGCTGAAATCTATGAAGCTGTCATCAGCACCGTCAGCATCAAGCGGGGATCCCAGTGTTCGAATGTTATGTGACTCTGGGTTGCTTCAGCAGGAAGGGAGAGTGGCGTTGGTGGATACAGCTGCTACGCATCTTGCGCGGACGCTTTTTCCATGGGAATGTGTACCCGACACTACTGTTATGGTGCAAAGCGCGCTGGGTGGTGTGACAATGAGGATTACAGAGAAAGGGACTTTGATTAGGGAAGACAATGGGCCCCTGATTATCCCTCTCTGGTTGATTTTGGAGTTTGGGGCGAACCTCACTGTGATCAATGGGATGTGTCACGTGGGTGCCAAATCTTCGCTGGACCAGCTCTTGTGGTTTGAACATGGCTGTTTGGTTATGGATTACAAAACAGCTGAAAAGATGGTTTTGCATGCTGAAAGGCAGCGTGCGTCTTGGTCCCATTCTCAATGGAGGAATGGAAGGGCGGACTGTGGAGTCGGTTCGTCTGATGCCACGTTGTTGCCGAAGCAGGGAGAAGGCCGAGGAGTATGCGTTCTACGTGTGGCCAGGGTCTCTGACACCAATGAGTGTTCAGGAATGGGCATGTTGGACTCGGGAGCCTCACATCCTCTCAGATCACTTCGTCCTGGTGAACAGCTTCCGCAGCAAAAGGTGTTGGTATGTGTTGGTGTCTTTAGCTGTTGGATCTCGGGAGATGTGTATTACCCCAGGTGGGACCCTGGTAACTCCTGAAATGGTAGATCCACTAGTGCCAATTGGCAAAGCGAGCGCTTTGGTTGGTCTCAGAGTTCAGTGGCGTGGTGGCAAGTGCACAGCCTCACATCCTGTTCTGGGGGAACTTCGCGTTCGTGATCTGAATGGGTGCCCTTGTTTGGAAAAGGAGGTGGCGCTTCAGATCATTGATGAAATGGATTGGTGTTCACCAAAGCAAGCATTGAAGGTGGCACGTATGGTTCAAGGGTGTCCGAATACGGACAACGAGGTGGCCGTAAAAGCGTCGTTGCAAAGCGCAGCGCGGACAGCGTCAGCGAATGAGGAGGAGTTCGTCCAGGCATGCTGGCGATTTCTTCGGTGGTATTATGGGGATATACCAGACAATATGCTGATGGAGCTGTTGCCACGTGGAGATATTGCGGCGTTGCCTTTCAACCGTCATAAAAGGAGACGGCTGGCACGAGCAAAAAGGGTGGTGGTACACCTATTTTCGGGAAAACAAAAATGGCATTTTCCCAGTCGGGATGTGGAGGTACTGGAGCTGGATTTGAAGAAAGGCGGTGACCTACATAATTCGAGCGTCTGGAAGTATCTTCTGCATCTGGCGGCTGAAGGAAAGGTGGTTGCTGTGGTTGGAGGACCTCCATGCAGGACAGTGTCAAGGTTGAGAGGTGAAGACGGTGGTCCACCTGTATTACGCCGGCGCTGTGGGCCTGAACGGTTGGGATTAAAAAGTCTTCCTTGGCCACATCAAGAATTAGCTCAAAAGGATGGTGTTTTACTTCTGAAGATGCTTTTCCTATATGACGTGGCGGTGCATTCAAGGTGTGGAACTGCTGAGGTCATCAATGGAAGTTCTGTCTTCTTTGGCATGGAAAGTCCTGGGGACCCTGAACTCATAGGGAAAGATTTCTCTCAGAACGGCAAAACGGTCTTGAGTGCTGAGGATCTGGTGGATGGTTCTCAGGAAGGGTTCTCAAGTCCTACCTTCTGGAGTTGGCCAGAGGTGAAAAGCTTTTGTGAGCGTTATGGAATGTACGCTGCACATTTTGATCAAGGAGCATTGGGACATGCTCTGGTGAAACCTACGACTTTCCTGGTGTCTGATATGGAACTATGGGAATCGTTGGAACAGGTTCGCGTGGTTGTTCCGTGGTCGGCAACATTCGCTTCTACCCTGGAAGAGCGTATTGGACAATCCTCCATATGGGCGCGATGGGCGTTTGGATTGGTTAAAAGAATACGTCACAGGTTGGCACAATGGTTGCATGAGGGCGATGCTGAACGGGCAGCTATGGTGTCAAAAAAGGAAGAACGAGAAGGAACGTTACGGAGGTTGACAGCTGAGGAGCGAGCCTTCCGTGACCATTGCCTAAGGGGGCATATTCCTTTCAGACGTGATTGTCAAATCTGTGTGTCTGCCGCTGGAAAGGAGCGTCGCCATTTGAGGCGGAAGCATGGGGATGCCTACGCTTTATCATTGGACTTGGCGGGTCCATACAAGTGTTCAAAGGATGCTCACCAGCAGAAGCCACGACACGCTGTTATTGGTGTGTATCAGTTTCCAATGTTGGATCCCAATGTGGGTCGCCCTCCAGAAAAGGAGGAAGATGCGGATGAGGTGGAAGATCAGGTGGCAGATGAAGGTGCTGGTGTCGGAGAATGGTTAGGCGATGCAGTGGCTAACTTCGAAGAGGAAGACTCTGTGCCGGTGGAACCTGCGCCAGTTCTGGAGGCAGAGGTGTTGAAAATCCACGCTTCTGAAAAATCCTGGAAGGAACTGAAGGACCACTTGACCCAACCTGTCCGTATGATCAACTTCGTTATGGTGGAGCCGATTGTGGATAAACAGCAAACAACTGTTTTGTCGGCGGTTCAAAGAATGATGGTGCGCTTGCAGAGACATGGGTATCCGGTGCTGAGAATCCACTCAGATCGAGCGGGGGAGTTTGTCAATGCACGCTTCCGGTCCTTTTGTGAAACTCGTCTGATATATAGGACCACTGGTGATCCTGGAGTCCCGCAAACAAATGGGCGCGCTGAAGCATGTGTGGGTTTATTCAAACGTGGTGTGAGGTCGCTCTTAAAGGAGGCGCGACTCGGGCCGGCGTACTGGGCACTGGCTGCTCGCCATTGGTCAATGTTACGGTGGCAGAAAGCTGAAAGGGAGTTGGGGTTAAACCCCAAAGCATTGCTTCCCTTTGGTGCTCAGATTCAAGTCAAACGTCGTCCGTGGGAGTTGCTGGGTCCGGATGGAACAAAGAAAGGTCGGCAATGGGTCGATCGTACGCAGCCTGCGCTTCTTTTAGGTCCATGCGATGACCTACCTGGTGGTTATTGGGTGGAAGCTCAAGGGACTGCAAAGGATCCGGATGAACTGGTGTTATTTCCCTGCACTACGATTTTTTCCAATATAAAGGAACCGCCTGAATTGGAGCTGGAAGGGGTGGTAGAAGAACAGGAGCTTTCTCCTCCAGAGCATCGTCTCAAGGGGAAAAAACCGGCGCTTCGGTTTGCTGATGAGGAAGGTCCTCCTTTACCTCCGCCTCGCGATCCTCCAGTTCGCCATCGGTTGCTTGAAAAAAGCCCGGCCTCTTCACTGCGTGGTCATGTGGGCTCCTTGCGCTTGCTTCGCAAGCGGGGGGAGAGTCCGCCCTTAGAAATTTTCGAGGATGACATGCAGGGTCTGGGGGAGCTGGAAGAAAATGCAGATGTTGAGGACAATGTTCCTGGTGATGAGTATTGGCCGACATGCTGTTCTCCTCATGAAAATGCTTATTTGGTCTGCAAAAGTGAGACTGCCGAGGATGGAACACAGTTGGAAAAAGAAGAGCAAAAAGCCAAGTCAATGTATGAAAAGTCTATGTACGATTACGTGGACTGTGAGGAGCTTTTGGAAGGGATTGTATACCCAAAGAGGGTGAATCGAAGAGGTGGTATCAACAATTGGTGCACAAGTACGCGAGCTCTGGTGTTGGGCCACTATACTCATGGCGGAGTGTGTGGTATTACAAAAGAGACTCATCGAAGGCCATGGCTATGTCGTTATTTGGCATCATTCGTGAGGCACCACAATCATGAAGCCAAATTTTCTGCTCTTCAGATCTCATGCAATGCTCCGGTATCATTGCATAGGGATAGTCACAATGAGAAGCATTGCTGCAATTATGTGTGTGTCTTTGGTGACTATAAAGATGGTCAGCTGTGGGTTGAGGATGAAAAGGTTTTAGAGGAAGGAGCTGAAGTGGTGGAGCAATCCTATGGGAAGAAAGTCTTGCCTGGAAAATTGGTCGATATCCACTGGAACTTCATGTCGTTCTTTCCGAGAAAGCTGCATGGCCCTATGCCTTGGAAAGGGAACAGGGTATCCTTGACAGGGTACACACCTGTTTTTATGGAGCGTTTGAGCTACAAGGATAGGTGCTATCTTCTCCAATGCAAGTTTCCTCTTCCGGAACCACAAGCTGAAGAAGGTGAAAAAAGGAAATGGTTAAAAATGACGTTGAAAGAGACCTCGCTGGACGACCTTGCAGAGGAAGTCGACTACGCTGTGTTCGAAGCGCATCAATGGGCTCTAGAGGAGCATTTGAGTATTCGACGCCTAATTGCTGAACAGGAATGTTGCGTTTTGGACGAGTTCCATGGATCGGCCAATGAGTCGAATGGGAAAAAGGATCAGAGACTAGAGAATGGCTGGTTAAAGCAAAAAGGGCTGAGGAACAGCTCTCGAAGTTTTTGGTCAAAGCAGCTCAAGTTCAGCAAATGGTACAAGAAAATACCGCGCTTGAGGCAGCAGAGGAGGTTGAGTTCCTGCAAACAAAAACAATCCCTACACAAGAAGCCATGCAAGAGCTGGAAAAGTGGAGGGAATCATTGTCGGACGAGGTGACGTCTTTGGTGAAAGAGTTGGAGGTGGTGGAACCAACAACTCAAGAAAAGCTGGACAAATTGGCGGAAGAGCCTAATGCACCGGTGATTGAGTACGTTCCCAGTCTGGTGGTGTTTACCCGGAAGCAAGGGACAGGGAGGCGACGTGCCCGTATCTGCGCATGTGGAAATTTTATTTCGTCAACGGCAGCTACAGAATATGAAGGGCCAAGGTCCCTCAGTCGTCACTCGCTGTACGCTCCTGGTTTAGATTCAACTACATTTAGGTGTCAAGTGAGGCACGCAGCATGTATGGTGTGGATCATCGCTGGCTTAGACATTTCCAAAGCTTTTCTGACGGCGCCGATGAATAGGGCACAAAGAGAAGGGCGTTTGGTGGTGGTGCAGCCCCCAAGGGCGGCGGTGAAATTGGGTCTTTGCACAAAGGAGGAGCGGTGGATTGTGAGGAAAGCCTTGTACGGTTTGGCCGAAAGTCCTGCAGCATGGGTGGAGTGGCGAGACCAACGTCTTCAAGGCATGTCTTGGGTGTCAAAGGATGGACAAGCAATGAGCTTTCAGAGGTCCAATGCAGACCCAAGTCTGTTCCTTATTATGGCACAAGAGAAGCCGGAAGGTGCAAGCAAGTTGGTAGGGACAATGGGTCTTTACGTGGATGATTTTTTGATGGCTGGGACTATGACAGTGCTCCGGGAGGCCTTGGAACAGATCAGGAAGGAGTGGAAAACTTCTGAACCCGAGTTCTGTGGTCCAGGCTGTGGTGATGGATTCCTGAAGTTTTTGGGTGTCCAAATCTGGTATCGAAATGGCAGCTTCTTTCTCAACCAGGAGGACTTCGTGAGAGATCTGCTGAACCGAAGAGGGTATCATTTTGATGAAACTGGAACAGGTAGTAACCTGCCAATGGTGAAAGAAACTCCAGGTGAAGAAGAGGAGGTGGATATTCCTTCCTTGCGAGCGGCTCAAGGTGCCGGGTGGCAATCAAAACTCGACCTGATTTGGCTTTCTGCACAAGCCAGTTGTCTTTGTGGACATCCCGAAGGCCGCGATTTGTGGTTAAAAAGGCTGAGGAGGTATTTCGATACCTTGCTGCAACTCCAACGTTAGGCTTGACGTTTGGAGCAATCGCAACATGCGAAAAAGAAAGGAATGAGGTGTTGCGTTATGGGCGAGGCGTCAAGGTGGTGGAGTCCTACGCGGATGCTAGCTTTGCAGCAGGTGAAAACGAAAAGAGCCACTCAGGAGCGGTGGTGGTTTGGGGTGATTGTCCAGTGATGTGGGCAACGCAGAGACAATCAACGGTGGCTTTAAGTACTGCTGAAGCTGAGTTGCATGCGTCTATAGAGGGAGCCGGTGTCAGGTCTCTGGTGGACCGTGGGTACATGGTGATAGCGCATCTTCGCGGTGAGTATATGATTGCTGACCTGTTGACAAAATTGATGAGTGGACAGGTGTATGCAAAGCAAAAGGCACTTTGGGGTCTCCAACTGTTGGTGCAAGGAACTGACTTGAAAAGGGCCTCTCTTGCAATGGCGGTCATGATGGTGGCTGCATCTCTGCAAGGGATGGCAACTGGTGGAGAAGAAGTGTCAAATGCTGGTTTCTTTTGCTCAGAAGAAGGGGTGTGCAAGGTCGCCAACACATCTACGGTTATGGTTCTGGCTCAAGGTATTGAAATGGTTATCAACAATTCAGACCTTGTTGCGTATTTGGTGGCAGCAATTATACTCTGGGAATTGGCATGGTGCCTCTTTCGGCGGCTGTATAAATGGCTGTGGATCAAGAAAGTGGTGGTTATTCCTGCGAGTGCCACTTTGTATACAACAGTGGGTGGGAACTGTATGCACGCAAGCAGTGACTGTGATGTTCTGCGATATTCACAGCCCAGGGCTAAGACGCTTTGTAAGCATTGCCTCAAGGATGGCTGGGTGGTGAATGCTGAGTTCCTTGGTGAGGAACGAGCCGCGGGAACGTAAACTTTTTCAAGTGTGAGGTGAAGAAATCCTCAATGCTAAGGGATTTGGCCAATGAGCTGAAGGTTGGTCCTGGATGACGTAAAACCATAATGTGCATTCCAAGCAGCTGGCTGCTGCCCTAATGGCAGTTTTTGGCCAAAGGTCTGCACCTCCAATGTGTGTCCTAGGAAATCCTAGGACAGGGGGAGTGCGGAGCTGCAGTTGGTATTGTAGAAAGGAGTTGGTGTTGAAAGTTGAAGGGTCAATGTACCTGCTGATCTTCATGGCTCAAGACTGGGCCATGCGCCTGGTAGCAAAAAGAAGTTTTGAGTTCTTGGTGTTTGCTGGTTGGTTCAGGGTGAAACCTCTGGCGACTGTTTGGGTTGATTCCCTTCCCCTTTCGGTTGCCCCCGTACCCTAAACCCTAAACCCTAAACCGTAACGTCTAAGGTGGCCAGAGGCCTTCCTCCACGACAGCCCGGCTGGCAGAAGCCCCGGATTTGCCTAGCCTTGGGCCCCCAAATGACTCGAGAGATTAAGGTTTAGGGTTTAGGGTTTGGGTTTAGGGTTTAGGGTTTAGGGTTTAGGGTTTAGGGTTTAGGGTTTAGGGTTTAGGGTTTAGGGTTTAGGGTTTAGGATTATGCTGACGATGGCAGAATATGGCAAAAACAGACTACGGCGCAACTCAAACCTGAAAGAGTACGGCAGATCACCAAGGCTGCTAAGGGGTGCCCAAACCTGTTGTGCAAACCCCGCGAGCGCAGGGGTTTCAGCAGGTGCAAAAGCAGCAAAATGCCTGAGTTGATGCGCTGCCTCTTGCCGAGCCTTCATGATCCACTTGTAGAATCTGCATCAGAACACCTTGATGCAACTACAGGAACATGTGAACGCCACGTCAAGGTCAAACGCGGACACTACATGGCGGTCCACTCTTATAACTTCACAAACATGTTTGGCCGGAATGTATCCCGATGGGCCGTCACCATCAAACTTGGTTCTTGGTGACCATCCCTCGGCAAAATGTCCCGTGATGCTCTCGCTGTCGTCGGCCCTTTCTCAAGTCACATTCCCTTGACCGAGGTGGTCCATGTCACAGGTTCTGCTCAGGTATGTCAGGCCAGCCGTTGTACAAATCGGATTCCATGGCCATCGCCGTTGGGCTCACCAAGGCATACCAAGGCTGTGTCTGCACAGGCGCAGCGGCGCAGCGGCGCAGCACTTCCAGTTTTTGTTTTGGGTGAGCCTAGTTTCAGCGGTGGACTGAAAGACGTTTTTAGGGGACGGGCTGTTTCTATTATACTATCATACTGTGATACCATTATACTACTGTATTATCCTAGTATACCATTCCCATTCTACCATTATGTTATTATACTATTAGGGGGTGTTTTGGTGTTTTGGCTGAGGTGGCGGCAACGTCCAATGGAAGGGGGCCCGGCCCTAGTCCGAGGTGTCCTGTGCCTTCCATTCAGTGCATTGAAAACCAAAACTGTGGCAAGAAAACGTTTGCATAATAGTTTAATAGTAGAATAGTATAATAGTAGAACAGTATAATAGTAGACTAGTATAATAGTAGAATAGTATATTGGTATAATCGTATAACCTCTTTCCGCCGCAAACACCCAGCCTTAGCCAGAGACTGCACAAAACCTTGTGTCCGCCGAGTGTGAGGCAGCTGCTGACAATTGGGGTCTAGTGTGTAGGGCTTCAAGGTTCATGTTCGTGCTCTTGTGTGTCGAGGTTGGGCTTTGCAGGATGCAGGGTCTTTGCGCTGACAAATCTTACGATCGTGCATCTCACTTGGGATCTGCACCTCTTGGTACTACCTCACGGCCAGCGGCAAGCTTGCTTGTCTTTGCGGTGTTGAGGGCCATACCTCCTCCACTTCTCTTGCAATCCACGTGTTTGTGCTGAGTTTCGCTAATAAGCTAGACGTTGGGCATGCCCTTCCCGAAGCCCGGCTCGCAACATCTGAAGGTATCCTGAGGGCCTCATAGTCCCAAGCTCCCCAGCTCATTGGCTTGAGAATGGCCCAGCTACTGAGGCAGCAGTGTGAAGGAGGAGAGGGTTATATGAAACCCTGCAGGCTCCCAGATTTCAGCATGGGCCAGCTGGGTTCGTTGTCGTTTGTGCAGATCGCGGTAGTTCTTTGGACTCTGAAAGTTTCTGGGCCACGTGTGGCCGGTTCCATCGAGATTCCCGAGCATAGATTTCAGGGAGGAAAATTTTGAAGGCACTTTGATGCAAATTCTGAGTGGAACATGACACAAGAGCCGTGCTCTCTTCTTCTGATTCTTGTTTCGCGCGCCGTGTGGGTGTCAAAGCTTGTCTTGGGACTTGGCTAAAGGCACGACGTCAAGAACAGCAAAACATGCGGTTGGGGGGAGCTTCAGGCGATGCTGTCCCTGTTCCTTGAACAACTTCTCCGAACTTCTTTGCTAACTTTCCGAACTTCCTGATCTACCTGGCATTCCTGCCGTGGAGTTCCTCGGACGTGTGGTCCCTTTGAAGGTTCTAGGGACGTGTTGTGTCTGACCGGTCCTGCATAGACTTCTTCAGTGCATAGCAGCATGTCGAGGAGCACATTTGCTCTGACTCTCTCAACCCTCAAGCCGCAGATGTTGCAGGAGAACCTGCCTCCGCCTCCTCAAGCTTTGGTGTCCCTAAACGCCGCAGACTCAGACTTAGATGTTGCAGAATCGCTCTCAGCTGCTTCTTTTTTCAGGGTTGAAGGTTCAGTACTAGTACCGTCCTCCTAAGAAAGGAATGAAGATCTGTCGCAGCAATGACATCTGAAACAACCGTCCAGACAGTATGACACTTTGCCGCCTCGAACACTGCCATCCTGTGGCCACTGATTCTTTGGCAGCAGTGATTTCAATCTGTTGCTAAACTGTCCCAGCCTCGACCCAGTACAGATTCAGGTTTAAACACCTATCAGTCCAGCTGCCGAGCACCTTCGATCTTTAACTTCTTGCTCTTGCTTAGGGTTTAGGGTTTAGGGTTTAAGGTTTAGGGTTTAGGGTTTAGGGTTTAGGTTCAAAAAAACTTCCACAGGTTGTTCAACTCGAATGGGTGACATCTGTCACATAGCTGTCAGACGATCTTCAGGCTTCATGTTCGATAGGTCAGTATTCACAGCGTAGGGTAGGCAGGCACCAAGCTCCTGGTTTGGCTCAGAAAGGTTTAGAGTAGGGCGCGGCTTGACGAAGGAAGGACGCAACAAAAAGACGCAGACTTCGGAATTCAAGAATGCTGCTTGCAGAGATGTTCGGCAAGTTATAAGTTGTTCAGCGCTGCACTATGCCTTCGGATGCTCTACAAGTAACAAGCCAGGGTGCCTGTGCGCGCGTGCATCGGTAGCCTGGACATCCTCTCGCAAGAAGCCCTGAAGTTGTCTGAAGCCCCTAAAAAGCAAAGGCCGTCCAACGCTTGGTCCTGGACGAGGGCGATCGCCTCATTGAGGAAGGCTTCGAGCAGGCAGCAGCCACAACACTTCAGCCTAAAACCAGCCTTGCAGCGAGCAGGAGCCAAACGACCTCAGCTTAAAAACAATCTCAGGGCCCAGAAAGGGGACCCACCATCTCGCCACGGTCACAGCCTGCAAAAACACCGTTCTACAACTTCAATCGGCATTTTCCAAGGCCGTGTCTGGGCCGACACTGCACAGCTGCGGGTAAAGGGTTTAGGTCGGGTGCCGGACTTCGAGGTATTGCGGGCAGCTGTTGCGCCAACCTACTGCCGCGACAGTTCACGTGAATCCCCGCGACGTCGCCTTTTTCGGCTCGGTTCAGCGCTGTCGTGCGAAGCCTTGGGTGTGCTAGTCTGAACTTTTCCTGCGAAGCAGCCGGGAGCCCAGAAGAATCGGTGCTTGCACGGGTAACAACCTTGCCTTATTTTTTCATATAAGGCCAAATAAGTCTTCAGATCTATTCGGCATCGTGCCCAGGGGTTGGTGGAACAATCAATTAGTTTCAGCTTTGTGACAGAGCCCTCATATCATTGAAGAGCCTTCGCTCTCACGTCCGAAATTCTGGGGGCAAATCCTCACCTAATTGGCCCATCCAGGTTTGCCGTCATGCCCAAAAACAAGCTTGGTGGCAACAAAGCGAAGCGTGCCAAGGCTGGACATGCCAGGGGTTTGGGGTTTAGGGTTTAGGGTTCAGGGTTTAATTTAGGGTTTAGGGTCCTCTTTCCTGGCTACCTGCCTTCATGACAACAGCCATGATTATGGCAGGGCTCTCGATAAAGTCATGCATGGGATGTGATAGGTAGCGATAGGTATACATCAGCTCACTCCCAGGACCCTTTGTCATCCATCACCAGAACTTCAGAAACACAGAAGGAAAGCTTCAGAGAGGTTTGAGGTGTCATGATTTGGACTTCGCCAGGCCCACGCGCCTTTTTCTATCCCAGACCTACGACACTTTGATTCAAAAAACTACTGCGCACCTCCAAGAAACTGAGCTTTCGATCCGATTCTATGGATCTAAACATGAATCCGCTGAGAGTCATCTCCGCAGGCAGCAATGCTCCAGGGCTTCGCAGTTCATAGCACAACAGGAAGCCCCCAAGAAACTATCGGAGACCACTCAAGTACTTCTGCCATAAAGGAAGGTTCAACTGCTCGAAAAGACGGTAAGCATTTCGCATACATACACACATCAATGTATGTATGTACATATTATGAGTCATTTGTTTGCTTATGCTTTTTGTGCGCGGGTACGTTGTTGTGCTTGTTGTGTTTGTTGTGCTTGTTGTGTTGCTGTTTGTTTGTTTTGTTTGTTTGTGTTGTTTGCTTGTTGTTTGTCGCCTGTTTGTGTGTTGTTTTGTTTGTTTGTTTGATTGTTTGTTGTTTGTTTGTTGTTGTTGTTTGTTAGTTGTTGGTTTGGTGTTTGTTTGGTGTTTGTTTGGTGTTTGTTTGGTGTTTGTTTGTTGTTTGTTTCGTGTCGGTTGTCGGCTTGTCGCTTTTCGGCTCGTCGCTGGTCGCTCGTCGCTCGTCGCTTGCCGCTGCTGCCGCCGCTGCTGCCGCCGCTGCTGCTGCCCCTGCTGCTTCTGGTGGTGCTGTTTCTGGTGCTGGTGCTGGTGCTATTGCTGCTGCTGTTGCTGGTACTGGTTGGCTGTCGGTTGTTGGTTGTTTGGTGTTGTCGTTCGTAACCACGCTCTCGCCTGATTCCTAGACTCCTCTTTTTGGATGTCGTGCAGCCGGCGGGGCTTCTGGCTCGAAGCCTGCGCGGTCTTCCGCGGTCACAGTGCCGATGAGCCTTCGTTGCTCCAACTTTTTTTTCGGCCTAGGAGGCGCAATACGGTGCACTTATTTTGGCTACACGTCTGACCTACGTTGTGGACAGACTTCTCCTCAGAAAAAGGGTCCGTGTCTTTTTTTCTGGCATGACAGCGGAGGTGGCTAGCAAAACTCCCTGGATGGACCCCAACTGGCTTGTGCAGGATTGCATCAAAAGGATGTCGTGAAAGCTTGATGTGTCCGTCTTGTGCAGGATTAGCACGTGCTGCCAGACGGAGAATCAAACCACCCTTTCAGGCCCTTCAAGCAGATTCTGGCTCAAGCAACCGCAGAATTCAACATCCTGTCAATGCAAGGGTCCTCCAAGAAATGTCCCTCTTGCTTCTCCACGCGCTCTTGCGTTGATGTCTCGGGGGAAATCTTATAAAGCAGGCGAGCACGGAGGGCAACAAGAAGGAGCTCGAGTTCAAGGAAGACGGGCAGGCAAGGCAATGAAGTTCTTGTTGCTACTCGTTGCTGGAGTTGGGCAAGAAACGGCGTCCAGTTCAGTAATGCTTGGGGGGGAGGGATTCGGCTTCTGTTCTCGGATTGATGTGCAGGATTGCGATGAAGGGGTACCGTGCAATCCAGAGTCCACCCAACATGGCGTGGATCGTGGGCGGCATAGCTTCTGACACCCTACACCGCCACAGAACTTGGAAGTTACAGCCTAAACCAAAAAATCATTCAATGGGGACTCGGACCTCAAGCATGGAATCAGGAGACCGCTCGAATGAGCATCTCATAGTAGGTGGATCACCATGCAGCTTGAACTTTAGCCCGTGCCATATCAGGAGTACGGCCAGATTACCCGCATGTTGGGCAACGGCCGCTGCGACGTGCAGTGCGTGGACGGAGTGAAGCGGCCGCTTGCCTGAGATTTTGGCAGGGCCTCGATGGTTTCTTGTCCTGGGCCAACTGTCAGTTCAGGCCAACTTGACAAACAAAAACTCGCAGACACCAAAGGCAGTTGGGCAGCGCAAGCCTCAGCGGCTGACAGCTAAGGCTTTGCCACATCCGCGGTTGCTCGGCCTGTAATCTCTATGTCTCGCAACTTTCAATTCCCAAATTGGCTATAGCATCAGTTAACCCCCCCTAAACCCTAAACCCTAAACCCTAAACCCTAAACCCTAAACCCTAAACCCCACCTCGAGGTCAGCTAAGCGGGTGGCAAAAAAAAACTCCACCTCGAGATTCTTTGGCAATACGTAAGCCACACAATGGTTGAACCAAGCGCAACATAGCACAGCCCCAAGGCAGAGGCCTATTGACCCTTGAAGAGCTTTAACATCGCCCAGGTTTAGGGT
Source organism: Symbiodinium natans (assembly GCA_905221605.1). Taxonomy (NCBI): domain Eukaryota; class Dinophyceae; order Suessiales; family Symbiodiniaceae; genus Symbiodinium; species Symbiodinium natans. The sequence goes on from CAJNDS010000188.1 coordinate 94,119, forward strand.
TTAGGGTTTAGCGTGTAGGGTTTAGGGTTTAGGAGGTTTTTGTGGCTCCACCACGCACCAGTGAGGTAAGATGAGAAAAAAGGTTTGGTGCAACCAGGGCGACATTGTGCTGGTATCTCTTCGCGACTTCCAGGCTGGTGTACAGGTTTCGGGTTTTGGGTTTAGGGTTTCGGGTTTCCTTCGGCTTGAGTTGAGCGGATTCAAGTCTCCTGGCTTAAAAGTCTGCGAATTAGAAGAAGCTTCGGATAGCACAACCCCCAAACTCTAAACCTTAAACCCTAAACCCTAAACCCTGTAGGTGGCTCGCCCCTACAGTCATAGGCACTGTGGCGTGGGAACGAGCTGGGCAGTAAGGGCAGCAGGCGAGTCTCTTCTGACAAGGTGGCAGTCTCCTCACACCTTGAAACTGCAAAGCAGCCAACCTGTACTACGGTAGCATCTCAATTGTCTCAACTGCACGATGCAGGATGAGAAAGGCGACATCATCACCAAGTACACCGCCGAGGAAGCACGCAGCTTAAAGGCCCACAGACGTGACCTGCACGTACCTCTACTAGGGGTTCTTGCTTTGAACATCCCTCTTAAGCTCTGGCCCCACTACACCTGGTAATCCACTGCACCTGGCAATCCCACTCGTTAAGAAATTTGTACTCGGCAAGTTCTTGATGGATGGTCATCACAAGGCCGAGATTAGCGAACTCAGGAGCCATCAATGGCTTTGACATGTTTGACCGACCCCTTCCTTTGCACAGCAGCTAAGCTAGCTCGGTGCTTGAAGTTTGGTTGGTGGAGTCTCGGATACAGGGTATAGGATATAGGAGATAGGACGTAGGCTAACGGACGTAGATCTTACATGGTCGGCCGACATTCTGGCTGATTTCGTTGCGTTCGCGCGCGCGCGCGCGCGCGTGCGTGTTCTGGACATGTTGTGCGTGGTGGGGTCACGGTGCAACGTTCAGAAACCTCCCCCCACAGCCCACAGCATTGACCATCCGGCTCGGAAAGGCATATGGCGAGCTTCCCGAGAACGCTGCTTGGACGATAACTCATTGCGAGGATTGTAGTTCTTTGTGTACACTACCCGTTTTGCTACTTAGTGAAAATACATGTTCTGAAAAATGCTTTGCCTCGCTTCATGGTTTTGAATATGTCCATGAAGCATGTCATCTGCACACACGACACACAAATGTGGTGTGACCCCTCAGCCGGGGGGGGGGGGGGGGGGGGGGGGGGGGGGGGGGGCGGAATTTAGGGGGAGTCGAGCCCCGCATAGGGCCAGAGCGACCAGGTACAACCAGCAGCTTGGGATTTGTGAACAGCGTGGCTACGCTGAGGAGATGCAACCAGACTCCCCAGGTTCTTCTCAGATGTTTGTGGGAGAGGAGCCCACGCCATGACCCAGTCCTTGCCTATCAAGCAGAAAAGTTGGGACGTTCCCCCTTATACTAACAGGGTAGGGGGTACTCTAAATCCCTACTATATAAGGATTATGATAGGGGGTACAATATAATCCCTATTCAGGATTGTTAGTATCAGGGGGAACACCCCAACAGAAAAGGCTTGGTGCGGCACAACCTGGGCGTTCGAAGAACATGTTGCAGGCGCATGAAACGACGCGCGCCTCGATCCCGAGTATGTTCTACGTTGCTGAAGTCAGAGCGCACACTTGGCAAAGTCTTGGCAACCAAGTGACGTTTCAGATTGTGCTGAAAGCCACATCAGTCTCAAAAAGCGAACGGCGGGTGTTCTGGTTAATGGGGAGCACGGATGGGTAGGGGGGGGGCAGTTGATTTTAAGGCACCTGGAGACAGCACCCAGAAACAACCAAGCGGACCCCTCACCCCTGCGAATAATATGGGCGAAAGGCCTTCCCCCAATAGCACCATAGTCTTGATGTGCTCGGAAATTCACTTCGGCCGCTTGGGTGGGTGGGGGGGGGGGTGCTTTGGGGATGGTGCGCGACGAATGACGTCGTAAGCAAAACTTGGCGTGTGTGCACCAGTGCTTGTGTATGTGTGGGCGGTGTTAGCTTGATAGTGTCAGAGATAGTTCTGGCGTTTGTGATAGTGATAGAGCGTGTTAGTTTGTTTGATCGTTTTGTTTGATTGATTGTTTGTTTGCTTGCGGTGTATTGTTGTTCGGGAATGAGCTGCGAGTTTTGAGGTGAAGATCAACGAGACAGACATCGGCGATGGCGATGATAGCGAGGACGGCGTGGAGTTCGACGAGGCGTCCTTGGCACAGTTGTCAGAGGGTTTGGGATGTGTTGTGCTTCAGGATGTGCGGGGTATTGGTTAAGTCCAGAAGTAGATCTGCAAAACCTGCTTCAAGAGGGTGTGTTCATGTTCGCATACATTGAGATGTTGGGGTCAGCAGTCGCTTTCCGAGAGTCTGCCCCTAGTTTTGCCTGCTGCAGATGTGTCCACAATCTCTGGCACGAAACGGTTAGACTTCCCGACAGGGGAGACATGTTCTGCTAAGCGAGATGGCAAGTCTTGACGTGGTAGATAAGGCTCGTTGTTTCGGGGCTCCCCGGGGGCCCCGCTGGAGCCAGTAAAGAATTGCTTGTCTGCCAGGCGGCCGGTGTTGACGTGGACAACATCTAGGCCGACCACGTGACCGCCAGCCAAGCTGCCTACTGACTGGCCCAACCATGGGTCATTACCACAGGGTGGGCTATTATATATACCCTATAACCCCTTAAAGAGGCCCTTTATAGGGTTGATTATGGGGATTATAAGGCCGAATAGCCCATCCTGGGTGGTGCTGTCGATGTATTGTAGGCACATCAATTCGTCTGAAAAGCTGCAGCCAACCGTCAACGTAGCCTGCTGCCCGCGCTTGCGAAAGTTTCAAGCATTCCTTCCATACGTCAAGACACATTCCATAAGTTTCCACCAGAACTTAGAAGCTCAGCGTGGGTTGGCATGGATTCTGGTTTGCGGCTTCTACAAGCCTGCTCGGTGGGGACAGACACAGCAGCTGGAAGCCGTACACGTCGCGCAATTCGTCTGGCAATCTAATCAGATTGTTTCTTGATGATGGTGTCAAAACTAGATGGCGATGTGGGGTGAAAAGTTGGGCTACAGTACCTAAACTGAACGCTTGCCTTGGCTGTAACAATGTTCTGATGCCGTCAACTTGTGCGCGGAAAGCCTCTCTTGCACAGGCACAGACAGATGGAGGTGTCCTGAACATAGCTCCCCACTGTCTGTCATAGAGATGCGGACCGCCGTGCGACCAAAAAAAAAAAAGCTCGAAGAGTTGTTGAAGGTTTGGCTGCGCATTCATCACACAACCTTCAGGTTTCGTAAGGTTTAGGGTTTAGGGTTTAGGGTTTAGGGTTTAGGGTTTGCAAGGGTTTCGGCTCGTAGTTTCCTGGACCACGGCTGGAACTTGGCCGTGCACGCCTTTTTTGATTCTTGCACCGATGGGCCGGGCTTGAAGAGGCTGTAGCATCTCTGTGGTTGCCCAAAATGTCACGAGTACAATAGAATCTTAATAGTATAATAACATAATGGTATAATTGTAAAAATAGTAAATATTACTATAATGGTAAACTAGCAACCAGTACAATCGTATAATCGGAGAATTGTATAATAGTGTAGTGGCATAATAGTAAAGTAGTATAATATTACAATCGGATGCTGCAGCGCTACCAGACAAACCGGCGAAGACGAAGCGGTGAATGAAATCGAAGCCAAAGACGGCTACGTGGGATTGCCCCAAGCAGAAGCTCCAGATGTTGCCACACTTCTCCAAACCGCTGAAAAGACGACAAGGAAGACAGGCGTCTCAACAAACGGGCACCGGAGTGTGAACCGGCAGACGGCAATTCATGTCAACACACACACGCCCCCGCACACGCACACGCACCCGCACGCGCACACGCACACGCACACGCACAGACACACACACACACACACACACACCTCAACTTGTGGTTCGCCTCTTAGCCTATAGGGCTAATGAGCTGTGCATACAGCCGACATCACCTCATGAAACATGACGCAGCTCCACTGAGGAGTTGAACGTTCATGTACAGTCCACTGCCCTTGAACAGGACATCAACGCGTTGACCAGTGGATGCTACAGGCACCTGCTTCTTGTAATTTGTGTGCACCCAGAAACAGTCATAACACTCAAACCTCAATTTACAACAAACAAAAGCTGCTGACTGAACCAACCCTACATTTATTTGATGGCATCCTGCTTTTTACGCTAATATCTTGAGAATGTGGCCATGAGATCCCAGCATCCCTACCGCTGGTGCTAGGCTTGCAACTTTTGGCCTTGCCAAGCGGCTTCCAGAAAAGCCCAACAAGTCCACTTTGCCAACGCTGTGATACAACGTGTTTTGCGTACTTCTCTGGGCTTCCAGAGGAGTTCTTGCAGTGTGCGCCGGGTGTGCACGGCATCACTCAGATACACACCAGGCGTCGCTGTGATAACCCGCGGAAGAAGAGCGGTGGTTTGGTTCAATCGGCAAGCTCAGCTGGCATCTGGGACGGCAGGTGACCCAGCGCAAGCAAAGCATGCTCACCCTGGACCCAGAAATGTTCGCACATCACGGAACAACGATTTGAATTCAGCCCTAGAATTCACGAGTCAAGAACGAGTTGGTGAGACTTGTGCAGCAGATGAGCTGCAAAAGAGATTTAAGGCGATGGAGTGGTGCGAAAGATAAGCTAGTTGTTTTTCACTGAGCATGTGGTTGAGTCAGATGTTGCGCGAATTCACAGCCTAACACAAGAACTCACAGTCCGGGCATGTTTCGTTTGACTCGGTGTCGTTTTCAAGGAGTACAAGTGCACAAAATGTATATACGCTGTATTCTGAACCAGCAACCCCAGGCATTGAATGCGTTGAACCATCATTGTTCATCGTGCCATTTACGAGGCACGGATGCTAGCTTTTACTTGTACTTTCAGATTTAAGAACGCTCATTGGGATGGGACATGTGCACCGCTCTTCTACTCCCACATTCAAGAGCTGAGTATAACATGTTGTTGCTGCAGCCATGGATCACTTCGGGGACCTCCGAAGGTTTGCACTTGTATCCTTTGGGTGTCCTGCCTCGGGCAGGCGTCGACTAACACTGCTGTTCTCGGCCACGTGGACGCCCCAAACGGACAGCTTTGAGTGGGGGGGATGACTTTGAGGGTAGTGTGTTTTGGGTCTTGCAGTTTACACTACACTCTACATCAAGTTTGTGGAGGTTAGCACTCAAGGACGTATGGGCAGCAGAAAGCGTGCTCTTTTCCGAGCTGGCCGGTAGCAAGCTCTAACTATAACAACCGGGGACGCCTTCATTGAAAAAGCCACCCCACCATGATCTCGAGATCCCCAAGACAGGCATCAACCGCTTCCGGCAATGCAGGAGCTGCTGTCCATCATCCTGCGCACTGGAGCTCTCAAGGTGTGCCAAGGGTTTAGGGTTTAGGGTTTGGGGTAGTGCGACGATTCGGGGAGGCTGCAAGAACTCGAAAGTGCTCGCAGCTCTCCGTGCCACCCAAGGGCAGATTCATGTATCCAAACAGCAAAGGGTGCGCCGGTGCAGGCTCACTGGATCATGGCTTTTTCTACGAGAATCTACATAGACCGACCCTTGTTGCGCATCCTTGCAATGTGCTTCTTCCAGCTGTTATGCAACATGGGTTTTGTTTTTTTTCAGTGTTTTGCGATGCAGGTGTCCGTGGCTGGCATCCCCACACTCATCACTCAGGAGGTCGAGCTCGTGCCAAAGGCCTGGGGACTGTTTTTTCAGACTCGAGGTTGGAGATGTACAAGTGGCTTCAAGTGGCTTGGCTGCCTGAGGTGGCTGCGAAAGAGGGGCCTGCAAGTCTTTGCAGGTGACCGAAAGTGCTGCGGCATAGAAGATGTATCCAGTACAGAATCAATTTACGAGACCGTCGTATGGCCCAGAGTCTGTCCACTCGTGCCGGATGTCTTGGCCCCCATGTGTATGTGTCGAAGACGTCGCTGCAGTCATCGGCCTGCATCATGGTTTGTGGGTATGTTTACTTTTGGCATGGTTTGGCGCTTCACCTCAGTGAGCCTGGCTTGGAGAACCGCTCCTGCCGCTTCTTCGCTTTACATATCATGCAGAAATCCAGATACTGTAGATTGCAGGAGCAGGAGCATGAAGCGAAATGTCATGTGTATCCACCAGCGACTATGATGCCAACTCCTTTGCTTTTCCTGCATACCAGACTCGAAACAGCGGAAATTGACGGCTTCCCCCCTACAGCAGTCTGAGTGAAGCAGTCGGCTTTTTTAAAGGTCATTCATGACATCCGTCATGCTAAGATCCCATGACTGATGTTTGTGCCGTGTCCTCATGCTTTAGCATCACGCGCGTGAAGGCGCTGGCGAATGTTGTGCAGTCTTCCGGCAGAGTACATTCCAGGATTTTGCTCAAGAACGTGACATCTGCGAGTGTACCTGAGCTCAAATTCCAGGCTTATCAGAACATGGAACGCAGCAATGCCGGATCGTGGAGGAGGATGGATGTCGTTCTTAGTCCGTTTCGACTCTCGACATGCAACAGCGCCTGCGTGTCATGGATCCCAACTTGGCTTCGAGCATTTTTCCCACATTTTTTCCCAAGTCGCAAGCTTTACGGCGGCAGCACCAGTAACTTCACCTCATTGGCTCGCCAAGTCATCCATTGCAAAAGATGGCCTTGGAAATTTTCTTACCAGGCAAACCCAGAAGCTGCTGAAACCGCTGATGCCACATGGTCGAACTTCCCAGGATGGGCTATTATACATCCCATAACCCCTTAAACCGGCCCTTTCTAGGATTATAAGGATTCTCATGCCCAGCAGCCCATCCTGGTGCTTCGACTCACCGCGCTTTGCGGGCAGGCAGCACGCGCGAGGCGGCTCCGGGACTTGCTCCGCGAGTTTGGTACGGCAGCGAAGGTCCCCCAGGGTTGCATATGGGGGTATTACGAGACACAATATATAAAAGCCCCCAAACTAGGATTCCCTTATAATAAGGACCTCAAGAAGGTACCCCCTAATTTCGGAAACGCCCAAATATGATGTTGCTTGAATATTTTTTGCACGTGCCATACTAGAGAGAAGCTCCACAGCCCATCCTGCAAAAAGGGAGCCGCAGACTCCCAAAGCCTAAACCCTAAACCCTAAACCCGATGCCGACACGGCTGGATGGTCCCAGTCCTTTGCAAGCCGAGAGCGGAGGTTTTGGTCTTCGTCCTTTTCAAGCGCGAGGCACGGAATGAAGTACCAAAATGGGGGGGGGGGGGGGGGGGGGCGCGCCTTCTTGGGCCGCTCTCTCGGGTGTAGGGTTTAGGGTTTAGGGGTTGTAGGGCTTTTATAGGGTTTGCAGAGTTTATAGGGTTTATAGGGTGTGTAGGGTTTATAGGGTTTACAGGGTTTATATAGGGTTTATATAGGGTTTATAGGGTTTAGGGAGCGCAGTCCTGGATATAAAAAAAGGGTCTCTAGGGACCGCAACACAAGTTTTGGGAGTCAGGGGTCGGGTCAAACAGGGTTGTTGTCGTTGTCGCTGTCGTTGTCGTCATCGTTGTCTTTCGCCCGGCTCCCCACATGAAACTTCCAAGGTACCCCGAAGAAGTTTCCGATTGATGCTGAGCTAGACTTGCAAAGAATGGTGAGTTTTACCCGCCGAACACGAGTGGCATGGACAATGCTACCTGCTAAGTGACGCTAGTGGCGGGAATGTCGGTAGATTGAAAGTCCAGCCCTGTCTCCAAGCCAAGCCCCAAACACTCCAACAACTGAAAATAGGGGTGCCCTTTTTGGGGGGTCCCTTTAAGCGGATTCTATTCTATTTGGGGTCTCAAAGCAATACCCCCTATTTTGGGAAGTGCCCAGATTGTTGATCCACAAATCCGGTAACCCTAAACCCGAAACCCTAAACCCTAAACCTCGGTGCCCCAGCAGGCAAAGGCCCTGGCCAAGATGCTGCAGTCAGAGGGGATTGAAGCCTGGGCGCTGGAAGGCAACATGTCCCAGGCCCTCCCATTGAGGGGTTCAGTGTTTTCGGGTTGCATCGGCAGCAGGGAGGGTCATGAGCCAAGGCCAAGGCACTAAAAAGCCCCAAAGGTCTTGTAAAGAACCTTTGTTGCTGCAACTAGATCTGGGGACGACCGGGTTCGGAATAAGCTGAGAAAGGGTCACAAAGAAGAACAGGCCTAAGCCGCAGGTCCGCGAGCATGTAGTGCTCCCAGTGCCTTAGGCTTCGGCATGCGTGGATCCGAGATGTAGGGTTAGGAATGGAGTTGTGGGTGGCAAGAAGGGATGAAGCACGTAAATCAAACTCCCAGAACATGCTTCCAAGCTGTCCCATTGCCGCAGGCGGCGCGGACCTATACGATGCAGGTGCAAAACATGTCGAAACATGAACCAACAGTTTCCAGGTATTTGGTTTAAGGCCTATAGGGCTTACGGCTGTTGTTGAACAGGATTTCGATCAGCAAAGAGGACTTTGCAGAAGCGGGTTCTCGAGTGTTTTATTGAAACGACACGACTTGGGCCTCATGCACTTTGCGTTTCGCAAGTGCCAGTTCCTACTGTCTGACAAGATAGTAAGAGCACTTGTTTCTTCGGTCTGCCGAACACTATGCCTCAGCAATTGGTAATGTTCCGAACCCGTGCGGTCACCGAAAACCATATGATGCTTTGAGCAATAGGTACAAACAGCCCTGTGTGAGTTTCTGAAGGTGTGGGGCAGTCGTCAAACTTTCAGCTTTGTGGCCCGGGGTACAGAAGCAGCTGGCACAGCCGAAGTCGCCAAGTATATGCCGGAAGATGAACCCTCCACACGAAGCTGGAAAACCGCCCTAGCGCAAGGCTTTCCGGGATGCCAAACCCGGCTGTAGCCTTGGCGATGGGGTGTAGGGAAGGAGGGCTAAGTGGCCAGAGTTCCTAGCGTGTAGAGGGTAAGGCGTGCAAGGAGCGAGGCTTCAGAGTTGCGAGTTTGCTTGGGGGGCTTACAAGGTATACAATAGATTAGCTTAGAAATTTCATTGCTAAGGGCTCAGTGGAGCGGCACATTCCGAAGCTACCACACACATAGTGCGGTGAAGCGTTGACGCATTTGGCGACCGACATGTGATTGACTTTCTTGCACCCCTACTTTCTCAAACGCAAGCGGGGCTCGTCTGTGATCTGACAACCCCTAAACCCTAAACCCTAAACCCTAAACCCTAAACCCTAAACCCTAAACCCGGAATGGCAGGACTCAAGGTTGAGTGGCTGCGACGTGCCAGCACAGGTTTTGCTTTGTCCGGCGTTGCTGTTTGCATCCCTTTGGGCTCTCAAGCTGTAGATCTTAGGAGTAGGTTATTGCACACGAATATCCTTCGGAAAAGTTAGAGAGGTTCTCAATGTCCCTGTGCATGCTGGCGCACTTGGCAAGCTCTGCTTCAAGGGACTATACTCTACACCCTAAACCCTAAACCCTACATAGCTCTCACCTGGCAGCCTCGGGCTTCTTGCCAGCCGCTTCATCTTGTGCCATGGACTGCTGATGGCAGCTGAGGCGGACCATGTTAAGAACTGGAGAGAAATCCTCACGTGTCGCGAAGCACCGTAAACCCTAAACCCTAAACCCTGAACCCTGAACCCTAAACCCTAAACCAACCTGAAAGCTATCTCAGGAGGATGAGGATCTGGATGGATGGGGGAACTTCGAGGCCCACATCGGGGCTGCCATGGGCTGCCCACAGTCCCACGGTGTTCTCTTAAACTTCTCCTGGCTGCATAAGGCTTCCCAAGCCTCCCTCAAGTCTCATACGAGAACCCAAGGCAGAGAGCCCTCTAAAAGACCCAAAAAATCGAGCCGCAGACTTCTTCCTGTCACAAGGAGATTGATTTTGCAGCTGCTGGCGTCGAGCCGGCAGAAGCCGAGCCGCGCCAGGCCACAAAGCACGTCGTGCCCTTGCAGTTGCCTTGCCTGCCATGTGCAAAACTGGGTGCATCGGTTTTGGGTGGGAAATGGCCTTTTTAAGATTCATAGAGAGGGCTCCGCTCGACACAGCTTCGGCATAGATCTGCTGTCGTTTTCTATTGCACAGAGCGACATCGTAAAACTTTCAGCAGCACAAGCATGCGCAAGCACAAATTGTCCAAAACCATGTCGCAGTAGCTGACGGATTGTCTTCTGGTTGTTGACCGAGTTAGCATTGGCCAGCTCTACAGGAGCATATATGCAAGTGTGGTGGGAACAATGTTCGGGTTTCCGTTGCTTGAACGGCGTCATGCAAGCGTGCACTGGTGGAAACACAAATCCCAAGAACATTGCAGTTTCATGCCAGCAGAAAACGGCGCGTGCCTCGTGAAGGGCAAGGAAACCACCAGTATAAACATGTAATTAAGCTTGAAGGGTTTGAAGACCGGGGGCGTCGGGGGTTGTCGATGTTGTCATGCAAAGATTTGGAATGCCTGGGTTTAGGACAGCAAAACGTAGACAGACCGTTATGTTGGCTTTTAGCACTTCAGGTTCGGTGGCAAAGAATAGAGCTGTGGCTTTCGGGCTCGTGGTTAGGAGCCTTGCAGGTTCGAGAAGTTTAGGGGAGGTGTGATAGCAAAGAACCAAGCAGGAAACTATTGCTATGATCTTGAGCTATGAAAATTGTCTCGTCGACCCAGGTATCGAGTTGGAGAGGAACACTAGCAAGGACTGTAGCCTCAGTATCTTCGTTGGAGACACGTTAAGACTCTCGAAGTGGCCAAGCCCTAGAAAGCTTCGAAACGCTGGTGTTTGTCAAGACGAGCCTTCGTTTAGGGCTGCAATGTGCGATTATAGCGTTCGATAGTTTTCGTTAGATTGCACAATCGATGCCCGCTCATCTGGTTTGCACAAACAAGCTGTACAAGGACTCACGGGACAGAATCTGGCCTACGAAGCAAGCGACCGGCCAAAGTCAGGGAAGCCATGAATCCTCCGAGCACAGTTTTCCGACCCTCAACGCTAACCAAACGCCCTGGACCGAGAGCTTCCGGAGCTTACCTCCAGCATTATGCCATCATGGAATGCAGTAGCCCGTAAAGGCGCCCGCGCCCTTAGCAGGTCGAAGATTCTGGGGCGAAGCAAGTCGAGGACGCCACGGGGCAAATCAAGGCCGTTCGGTTGGTTTGGCAGTTTTGGCTGGCTGAGGTGCTGTGGCTCAGTAGCTTGTATGGGAAGGAATGAGCCAGATCGGGTAGATGGGATGCGATGTCCACACCCCACATGGATTCAGGGCTGACATGTCACATCATGTCACCAGGTTTCCACAATAAACAGATGGACGGAGGTTAAAATACTTGCTTTCGGATTGCTGCGGCTGTGCGCAGCCGTAGTTAGCCGCTGTCCGGTGGTCCTTCAGAGCAAGTTTCAGGGTGTGGGGTTGTGACCTTGAGCGCTCGTGAAAGGAGAGAACTGAGCTAGCCAACGAACCTGCGAACCTGCGGCAGGCGCGATGTGAAGAGGAGTGCTTCGGTACATAGGGGCACCTGGAAGTGAAAGGACTGCCTAGAAACTGTGTCTTGCTTGGATTAGTGTGACGCAGACTTGAAGCAGCACAATTACGAATGTTGCAGATTTCCGCAGCTGCGACGTCAAACCACACACAAGTCAGCCCTTGATAACTGTAAGTAGTTATTTTTTCAAGTCTGCAAATACCTAAACTAAACTAAACTTTAGCTCACCTGAGTGCCAGGCAGCCCTGAGCTGGCGCAGTTCTTTGCTTGACTTTGGCCGAGAGTTCATTGCAGAGGCGGGGCTTAGGTTTAGGGTTTAGGGTTTAGGGTTTAGGGTTTAGGGTTTAGGGTTTAGGGTTTAACACAGCAGTGCAAGCTTTCTGAGTTCTGGCTTCGGGACGTAAACCCCAATGTTGACCCCATATTCACAACCCCCCCGCTCGAGAACTTGGCCTCAGGTGCCTTGGCCCCCCTGAGTAGAAACATCCTTCCGGTGACTGTAGCCCGAATAGGGATTCCACGAAGCTTCTGGGCTTCAGGTCTCTTGCAAGCTGGACTTTTTGGGACATTGCATGTATCGAAGAAGCTTTAGGCTTCTAGGATGGAAAAGGCAGACATGGTGCGGGTTGGCGTTTTGTAAAATAGGGCTCGGGGCTGAAAGTTGCGAGCTCTTCTTCGAGCTATTTCATGGGTTTAGTCTTCTGAGTGTTTACGACCTACTGCTGGGCAGGTCTATGGAACAGCGCTTGTGTTTCGGGGCTCCAGGAATCAAAGTGCGTGCTCTCAATTGTCCTAGTAATTGCTGCGCTTTCTTGCATGTTTCTCCGGGAGTGCAGAACAAACCATCTGCTGGACAAAGTGCAAGGATCCGATGTATAGTCTAAGCATGGGGAGGCCGTGGGTCATGGTTCGACGTTGTCTTATAATGATGCACCAGGCGACGCACGTCTTCGGTGAGGAGGTGGCGTTTGTGGCTGCATTTGCTCGGGTTCTATTTTGGAGTGTCGGGAGGTTTGTCTGTTGGGTCCGGAATTCGGGCACTTGGAGAGAGAGTGAGTGAGAAAGAGAGAGAGAGAGAGAGAGAGAGAGAGAGAGAGAGACGGGGGAGAGCAGAAATTCACAATGATCATGAAGTAGGGGGGCGTAGGGGCACACAGGTGTTGGGAGAACTGCCCGGACTGCTTCACATGTGTAACAGCGGGGAAAAGGGGCAAACATCTGAGCTTGACCCCCAAACTGGGGTGGACAGACCAGACACATCGTGTGCAGTCTGTGCCGGCGGCTCGAGGGAACACTTTGGTCCTGACCGAATGATAAGAAGAAGAGAGGAGGGAAGAGACAAAAAGGGAAAGAAGCAGAATCAAAGAAAGATAGAACGAAAACACAAGAAAGAGAGATCAAACAAAAGATGAGAGAGTGGGGGGTTTAAATAAGGGTGTAGGCTTAGATCTGTGCAGGCAGGAAAACAAGCGGCCGAGGAAATGCGCCAGCAGGAAGCCGAGGCAAAAACAAACAACGAAGCCGAGAAGGCCTGCAAGGAGGCACAGGCGCAGAAGGAGGCCGAGGAAAGAGCCCGCAAAGAAGCGGAGGCGCAGGCGCAGAAAGAGGCCGAGGAGAAGGCCCGCATGGAGGCTGAGGAGGAGGCCCGCAGGGAAGCAGAGGCGCAGGCGCAGAAGGAGGCCGAGGAAAGAGCCCGCAAAGAAGCGGAGGCGCAGGCGCAGGAGGAGGCCGAGGAACTTGCTCGCCAAGAGGCGGAGGCGCAGGCGCAGAAAGAGGCCGAGGAGAAGGCCCGCGTGGAGGCTGAGGAGGAGGCCCGCAAGGAAGCAGAGGCGCAGGCGCAGAAGGAGGCCGAGGAAAGAGCCCGCAAAGAAGCGGAGGCGCAGGCGCAGAAGGAGGCCGAGGAAATTGCCCGCAAAGAGGCGGAGGTGCAGGCTCAGAAGGAGGCCGAGGAGAAGGCCCGCATGGAGGCTGAGGAGGAGGCCCGCAGGGAAGCAGAGGCGCAGGCGCAGAAGGAGGCCGAGGAAAGAGCCCGCAAAGAAGCGGAGGCGCAGGCGCAGGAGGAGGCTGAGGAAATTGCTCGCCAAGAGGCGGAGGCGCAGGCGCAGAAAGAGGCCGAGGAGAAGGCCCGCATGGAGGCTGAGGAGGCGGCCCGCAAGGAAGCAGAGGCGCAGGCACAGAAGGAGGCCGAGGAAAGAGCCCGCAAAGAAGCGGAGGCGCAGGCGCAGAAGGAGGCCGAGGAAATTGCCCGCAAAGAGGCGGAGGCACAGGCTCAGAAGGAGGCCGAGGAGAAGGCCCGCATGGAGGCTGAGGAGGAGGCCCGCAGGGAAGCAGAGGCGCAGGCGCAGAAGGAGGCCGAGGAAAGAGCCCGCAAGGAAGCGGAGGCGCAGGCGCAGAAGGAGGCCGAGGAAGTTGCCCGCAAAGAGGCGGAGGCGCAGGCTCAGAAGGAGGCCGAGGAGAAGGCCCGCATGGAGGCTGAGGAGGAGGCTGGCAGGGAAGCGGAGGCGCAGGCGCAGAAGGAGGCCGAGGAAAGAGCCCGCAAAGAAGCGGAGGCGCAGGCGCAGAAGGAGGCCGAGGAAATTGCCCGCAAAGAGGCGGAGGAGCAGGCTCAGAAGGAGGCCGAGGAGAAGGCCCGCATGGAGGCCGAGGAGGAGGCCCGCAGGGAAGCAGAGGCGCAGGCGCAGAAGGAGGCCGAGGAAATTGCCTGCAAAGAGGCGGAGGCGCAGGCTCAGAAGGAGGCCGAGGAGAAGGCCCGCATGGAGGCCGAGGAGGAGGCCCGCAGGGAAGCAGAGGCGCAGGCGCAGAAGGAGGCCGAGGAAAGAGCCCGCAAAGAAGCGGAGGCGCAGGCGCAGAAAGAGGCGGAGGCGCAGGCTCAGAAGGAGGCCGAGGAGAAGGCCCGCATGGAGGCCGAGGCGGAGGCCCGCAGGGAAGCAGAGGCGCAGGCGCAGAAGGAGGCCGAGGAAAGAGCCCGCAAAGAAGCGGAGGCGCAGGCGCAGAAGGAGGCCGAGGAAATTGCCCGGAAAGAGGCGGAGGAGAAGGCCCGCATGGAGGCTGACGAGGAGGAGGCCCGCAGGGAAGCAGATGCGCAGGCACAGAAGAAGGCCCAGGAGATGGAGAGACCACGGGAGGAGGACCTGTTCGTGGAACTCGAAACCCCTGCAGTAGAGCAAACTGACGTGGGCAGCCTTGATGCCTCGGTGAAGAATGACGACGAGGTGGCTTGTCTGCATGTCGTGATGCCAGTTGCGGCACCCGAAACCCCCAAACCCTAAACCCCCAAACCCTGAACCCTAAACCCTAAACCCTAGACCCCTGTTTTGTAAGATTTTATAAGCCGGACCATGACCAACATAGCCTAGCACAAGCAATGGAGTCAGTCGTGAGTCACCGGCCTCAAGCCTAGAGAGCCACTTTCGGCATTAGCAATCTTGCTGTCCACCCTTATTACCCTGTTAGCACTTGTCACCCCATGACTTTCTGAATGTAGGGTCACGACTCTTTAGAATTAAGGGGCGGGGAGGGGGGGGAGGCCAATATCAAGGGGGGAAGCTTCAAGGACCAGGCAGCTTGAGTTCGGTTCTGGACAGGGCTCAGGGTTGGGTTATCGGATGTAGCTCTCAGGGCAAGGCAGAGTTTCTGATGTTATGTTGCGCAGTGTGAGGTTTGTCATGTTCGTCGCCGGTTCCCCACGCAAGGCCATCGTAACCCTACAACCCGACCCCTCTCCTTAAACGCAGCATGTTTGTGTCAGCTGTGCTTATGTTGTGCCCTCTTGTGCCCCTGAACCCTAAACCCTAGACCCTAGACCCTAGACCCTAAACCCTAAACCCTACGAGCGTTTATAGCGCTTCGGGACCCTCATGGCGCGGGAGCCCAGGCATAGCAGTGAGCTCCCCTCCAGGGCCCAGAGCGGGACCCACTACCACTATTTGCTTAAGAACCCCCAAGAAAAGAGAATAATCCTCATATGAAATTACCCTAACAAGGGATCTATTTTCTGGGGGTTTTCTAATTAAGCAAATATGTAGACTGAATGATCGGGCACGGCTTTTTTTATGGTGCTGGAGTTCCAACAATGCTCGAAATATAGAAGGCGACCGGAACGGAGGAGCGAGAATGCCCTGGCCCAGATTGTGCCGCGGGAAGCAAGAAGGCTGCCGCTTGCCTTAGTTCAGCAGGGCCACCCCTTGTCCCAAGCTTCCCAAAACGATAGAGGCAGCTTCGAAGCAAGCGCTGCAATCCTAGCACCAGAACATGCAGAGGTCCCACCTCTGCTCGCCCATGGCTTTCTGCATTGAGTGGTCGCCGACCATAGAAGCGATGCGCGAGGTAGCGGAAATTCAGCCCGAAACCACATACTTGTACGACAGATACCTGGACTACGTAGTTAACCTCAGGGCGTGCATGTTCCCTGTCAGATTGAGGAAGTGCTGGCCATGCTGCAGAAATACCAGGGCTTGCTCAAGAACGTCTACAACCAGCATAATCCCGAGAAAGCCTTGGACATAGACAAGCTGATCCAGAAGCAGCTCGTCAGCACGTCAACCTGAAAACCCTCACGTGGGCGGTTATAGGATCGGACCCTGGACGTCCAAAGGACAAGGTAGCCACGGGAGTTAGGGAAAGACCACGAAAGCCCTGACCCCGCAATATAAGAAAGTTGACAGGGTAGGGAGGCAGCAAAGGAAATCATCAAAAAGGAAGCTTGGAAGCCTTATTTCCTGAGAAATATATATGCACTGCAGTCGTCGAGAGATAGAGAATATATGTATGTATATATATATATATACATATGCATTATACGGGGCTTGGTGAATATGTGTGCAGGCTTAGAGAGACGTCAGTCTTTGTGAGTTTCGATCTTGTTTGCCTGGATTCAGCGTGTACATGGTGCTCTAACACTGTGTCACGACCTCTCTGCACGCTTGCACAATTCGCTCAATCATGATTAATCGGACATTGATAACTGGGGTCCTCGCTACCTCACACTTTGCATGCCCCAGATTCAAAACATCCCCGGCGAACCCTTTGTGTAAAGCCAAGAACCCAAAATACAGTACCCCCAAACGCATTGGATTGTGGGATTTTACGAGTTTGTGGGGGGAGGTGGGGGAATGACTACAATTAATTCTGAACATGTTGTTTTTGCCCACTCCCTCCACAAAGTGAGTTGTTCACAGGGTTGCTCAGCAAAAATGGAAAAACCTCGGGCAATTTCCTGCGCAGGGTTCTGCTGGAGTCCCACTGCCTACCTGCAGGAGCCAACAGGGGGCGCGATCACCAAGGCACGAATTCCAAAGCAAAAAAACCGAATTTTGCTAACCTCCCCTCGAACCACAAAAGATGAGCCCTCATCTGGCCCAGACCTAGGGTTTCGAGCCCAGAATGGGGGTCTGGGCCAGAAGAGGCCTTTTTGTGGGGGATGGGGGGGTGGGGGGCTTTGGGGGGAAGGGGGAGGGGTGCGTGGGCCCATACATGTCTCCGGCACTCTCAAATTGCAAGTAAACAGCAACAAGCTCCAAAAAAAGGATGATTTTTCAGAATACAAGAAGAGAAGCAGCGATTTTGTACATGCTCGAGCGATTCACCGAAAAAGTGGGTATTCACGGTCGTTTCACGGGGTTCTCACGCGGTTCTCACGGGGTTCTCACGGGGTTCTCACGCGATTTTCACGCGCGTTTTGTTCCTGTTAACTCATCTTTCGCGGAATAACATCGCGGCTCCGTGTTTTTGCCAGCTTTTCCCTGCCAACCTCAATCTTTCCCAAGCCCGTTCTTCTCGCCCCCTTCCACTGAGCGCAGGCTGTGTCCTGACACTCAACCCCAAGCCAGCTGCACAGTCCGACCCCTGAAAAGCAGAGGTGGGTGTGTCGTGAAGTTCTTATTTGACCGTGACTTGTCTCAGCAACCTCGTCCGAACGACCTTTTCCTGACGTGTGCTTGTTGGAAAGTTTCTTCTCCTTTGCTTGCTCGATACATCTGATGTCACTGCTGAAGCGTGCAAAAATCTCAAGAGCGCTATCCAAGGTACGTTAACGTCTAGGAACGTTCTGATGTGTGTCTGTGTGGAGTATTTCTGGCATTGCCTTCTGCATGCCAGCACCTGTTTGTTTAGGGAACATGTGCAAAGACCTTGCTTTTCAGGACCGCGCTTCCTATGAGTCAGTTAAGTTGCGTTCAATTGTTCGTGTCGGGTTGGTGCACACATCTTTTCTAATGCCCAGCTATGAACGATCGCGATTTCCTTTGTTTGAAGTTGTTGCATCAAAAATCAAAGCACATGGCTCAAGTATGGAAAATATACGGGCGATTGCTTGTGAGCCCACAGGTCCAACTGTAAGCATCGGAGCAAACTACCGACATGTGCCTGGAGCCTACCAGGCCTGCAGAGCACCAACGTCACCACTATCGCAAGGACAGCAGCTACAGCTATTGTTTGTTCTGCTTTGCTTGGTGGGAATCAGACAGCACCTAGAACCGATGCAGAGATCGATCTGGCGTGAAGAAATCAGCGCCGAAGTCGGAAATATGACGTGAAACTCTGCAAAACCTCCGATGTTCATCTTCTAAAGGTATTGGAAATCCCAGAGTTCATAAAGGACTAGGTTACCACGTCCGATGGCAAAGGACAAGGTAGCCACGTCGGCGGACCGCCAGGGGGATCTTATCGCGGGTCTGCAGGGCCGTGTTGCGGGAGGGGGACGCAGCGGGGACCCGAACACCGCGAACCCCAAGAATCCTGACCTTGCATTGAAGCTCCTATCCCTGCCAATACCTGCCCATATCCGTGCGGGCGAAAAGGTATACCGAGCAGTTGGAGCAGCTCGAAGACCTTGAGGCCTTTGAAAGACACTGCGAGGTGAAGCTGGCGAGCCTCTATCAGGCCACTTTGTGAGTTCAGGAGTTTGGACAACAAACCTCGTCAACGCCACAGTATGAGAGTATGGTCCCGCACATTGGCAGTCTATGGCGAGTCTATGGCATGCGGCAGTCTCACGCCCTGACATACAGGCAGTCTGCAAGAAATATGGCATCGAGGCTGACCCACCCTTCTGTGCTCAATGTCTGGGAGTCCTGGGGATTGCAGTGCCACTACATGCCACCACCAGTATTGCACCCAGAAGTTTCGCATCCTGACCGCACATGTGAATGTGTCTTTCCTGGCAAGGCTGGTGAAGGGTCTGCCGTTGGGTTTCCGCCGTTTGGACATGTTCGGTTAGGCTTCGCGACACTTGGCAGGCTGCGCATACCTGCCTGCCTGGCTACTACGCGCACACACACACACACACACACCCAGGCATGCGTGCGCCCGCCCAGCCAGCCAGCCAGCCAGCCAGCCAGCCAGCCAGCCACCCACACCCACACACACACACACACACACACACACACACACACACACACACACACACACCACACACACCACACACACCACACACACCACACACACCACACACACCACACACACCACACACACACACCACACACACCACACACACACACCACACACACACACACACACACACACAGACGCGCGCACAGTCACACCCACACAGACAGCGGCAACAACAAGCAACAAGCAGCAACCAACAGACAACAGTCAGCAGACAACAAACACAAACATTCGCAACAGCAAGAAGCTTCGGGTTGAATAGGCGTGTGTCGAAAACATCGCTGCGCGCACTGTTTTCGAGGGCACTCGCGTGCGAACGGGAAAGCCTGGTGGCAGTCGTGATGGCATAGAAAAGCCCATCTGGCGAATGTCTGCGTGCAAAAAACTGAGATTTCCACGGTTTCTCCCTCGCTGCACTGTTGCACGCATTTGCTTACCTACGTCGACGCCCGCCAACGCACAAATGCATGCAAAGTCACCAGGGTCACAATGAAACCAGGCTGCGGATGAATCTCCAGGGGGTGAGCCCACACCCCATGCGCCGTCACCCACTTTGCATCTGAGCTGGCATTCGGGTTGACTTGAGATAGGCGGCAGCAGTTCAGAGCATTTCGGGACTTGTTACTCATCAGGGCTCAATCGTTTCTGGCTTCCGGGTTTCCTATTCTAAAGTGTTTTGGGTGCCTACAGGCATGTATTCACTTTGATTTGGTTTATTTGGGCCGGGCCTAGGCTTCAGGCGTAGGACTTGTGGGTTTAGCGCGGTCCAACCGTATAGGTTTCTTCAAGCGCCCCGATGTGCATACAAGAGTGTGGAATCTGAATGCCTTCGAGCGTCGCACAAAATCCCACAGAGCATTGTGCTCGAGCAAACGGGATCGTTCTGAAACCTCAAAAGCTTGTAGAAGGAGAGAAACAAAAAGCAACCTAAACCGTCTGAGACATCTTGTGACCTGCAGAGAGCCCCCAAATCTCTTGCTGATGTGATATTCTAGAAGGTGCTTGGCTGGAATGAAGTCATCAAAACTCTAAACCCTGGACTCATACAAGAGAATCCCAAAAGCACCTCCAAGCAGATATCCCTCTGGCCTCCCCCCCCCCCCATGCCATCACAAGCCTTAAGCAATCCCACAAGAGGGGGGGGGGGGGGGTCGGGTTAGGGCTTAGGGAGTGTAGGGTTTAGAAGTTTAGGATTTTCGGGTTTCGGGTTCTTCTGGTGCACCCGAAAGTCGTCTCCCTGGCTGCTTGTACCACGCCTGCCCATATTTCGCGAGCATGGTATTGGCCGTTCCGGCACACGGCGCCCTTTCGGTGGCACAGGTGAAAGCGCATAAGGATTATAGGACCTGCAGTCACGTGATGGTGATGTTTGGGCTCCTGGGTTTCAGGGTTCCTTTAGGGCTTCGAGCTGGCACAGCTGTGGTATGGGTTTGGTTCCCGCGTTTTGTGCTCCGGCTTGTCGAGGGTTTCGGGCTTGGCCTCACGGTTTCGGGTTTCGGGCAGGGGTTTGGACTCTCAACCAGTGAGTCCATTGAGTCCATTTTGTTGTATTATCAGTTTTCGGGTGCGAGTGCACATCTAGAGCGACCTTCATACGCAGTGCACGAAAAACCTCTTGCGTGTGCTGAAACAAAGGGTTATACAGAACATCTTTGGAAACGGACTGTGCCAAGGGGCGTGGGGGGGTGGGGGGTGAAACAGAGTCTCAAGAACAGAGGCGTGACGAATTGGTGGCCATCTACGAGCCTCGACTTGATCGAAGGGTTGATGTTCGAAGAAGAGTAAGCTCTCAACCATATAGAACCTCAATTCCCTGACCCCTTGGGTAAACCCTACTGCTTCTAAATTGGAAGCCCACAGCCTTTTCTTGTCGTTAGGCTCGGGTCTGTCTTGCCTCTGGGGCAACTTTCAGCGCCGAGACTTTGTAAGCGAAATAACGCACCGTAACTAGGTGAACCTGGTACATCCGACAGAGCCCAGACTCGGTTCCCATGCACTCCCAAATGCGATGGTTAGTTTTACGCGGGATTGAGCTTCAGAATGCAAAGATCGGATTGGAGATCTTGGCCGGAGACCAGTATGACATAATGTCGACCACAGATATTTAAACGGCCGAACAGCTGTGCTGCAAAATGTGCATGCATTGAATGTCGGAGGAGCGCAACAACCCATCAAAGCTGTCCTCGGTCGACGAGCTTTTGAGCAAGTTCCAGGGGCGCGAGGCCATTCTGTACAGAAGTGGGCGCCTCAGGCCACATCAGCATGGTGCTTAGGATACAAGTACCTAGTAGTAGAGTAGGTAACCTTTAACCTTGGTGGGGTAATATAATCCCCTTATAATCCCAAAGGTTAACCTTTAAGTTCCCCAGGTTACTGGACAACTAAGAGTAGGTATCGTTCCAGATGCAGGTGACACAGCAGGCAGAACAAACAACGGGCGACGTGCAGTTGTTGCGATCCGCTACTGTAGTTGACAGGTCGAATCTCGGTCGTGTACAGAATTCCCGAAGAGGCGACTTTTATTTACAATTTGTTTCAGTACTATTCCTTGCTGGTAAGAAAACGAGACATGGAGAAAGAAGAAGAAGAAGAGGAAGAAGAAGAATACATGGGGGTGCACGAAGGCTCGGGGGCTGTCTATTCCAAGACGCTTGCATGAAAGGAATACGGAGAGGGACAAAGGAGCGAACCCATTGAGAGACAGTGACAGATACAGACTCAGGGACAGGCACAAAGACAGGCACAAAGACAGACGCAGAGACAGATGCAGAGACAGAGGGACAGATAGACAGAGAGGCAAAGAGGCCGAGAGGCAGAGGCTGTATCACTCCCGGGAAATAAAATCCGGGACAACACCCAGACACCCGGCTACAGAGTCTCACTGTGCTCCTTCAACCCCAGCAGAAGAAGATGAAGAAGGGTTGGGGCGACCATGCAGATGACGAAGAACAAGGGTAAGGGTCCAAAAGGGGGGGGGGGGGGCATTTCCAGACTTCTCAAACACGTCTCCATGAAAAACAGGATGAAGCAGGGATCTTCAAACATAAAGCTGGACGGGACCACTTGGCCGTTGTGGCCGCGTTCTGGCCCCTAAAGTAAGACGACCAAGAGACCGAGAGAGCCTGAGCGAGCGAGCAAGCCAGTGTGCGTAGTGCGTGCATCTCAGGGCGATCCGGCCCGAATCATCAGAAGAGAGACCTTACACAGTGGAAGCCATCAGGACAGAAGGCCTTGATGGCGTGTTGTTTTAATCAACACCTTGGGGTCTCAGACATGATCTGCATCCAGCCCTTATTGGGCGACGAGCCGCCGTAGTGTTGCAGAGGTGGGCAGTTTTTCGGGCTCGCCCCAGAGCTGCACTCCTGATGACAAATGGCGAGCGCAAACTAATGGAAGCGAGGGAGCCGAGCCTCCGAGCCATCTCCCACCACCAATTCTCCTATTCCAAGCCTTCGGCCCCAGTTTCCCGAGCTCCTGAAACTTCAGGTATTTGTGAGAAGTACGGAGAGGAAGTCAACCAAGAGCTGCTGAAGATGTATGCAGGCTGAGCAGCCCGAAAATACAACTTCATGGCTAGGGTTTGGGGCAGAGTGGGGGCGGGTTCACAACAAGTTTATGTTGATATTATACGTCTAGAGTCTAGAATGTAGCCTTGCTGCCAGACGTCGGTGCATTTAGGATACTGCATGGCTAGGTGGCAGGGTTAATGGCAGTCATGGCGCCCCGCTTTGGTTCTGGGTTTCGTGGCAAGCCCAAGTTCAGAGCGTTGGTTATAATAAGTTATAACCAATGTTTGTGGGGAGCGCATGGCTTCTGTTTAAGAGCCCATGTGAGGGCAAGAGGAGCCTTCGCAGAAGAAGGATGACAAGGAGGACCGGCCCCCGTAAAAGGGAGAAGAGGGTCCCCGTGAGATGGTTGCGAAGATTCGGGGATTGTCCGCCCGGGATCGACCCGTGAAGATTCTTTACATCACTTCTTTCCATCCCTGCACTCCGCAACTGTGAACCTCAGACTCCCTTGCAAGAAAGTGTAGAACTTTAGTTGGGCCACGAGGTGCGCAAAGCGAGCAAGGAAGCTTGATAAGTATAAGTCGGTAAGCAGGATCACCAAAATTGGCCTGTGCGTTTCTGGCACGCTTTCTGACATAACATCTTCTTGTTGTCGAGCTGCAACAGAAGCACAACAGATCGAGAGGCCGTCGTCCTAACAAAGAGCGCACAAGGGGAGACGGCTGTATGTCTACCTGGAGTGGGCTAGGCAGCTTTCCCAGTCGAGAAAAACCTGAGTCTGCCCCATGAGAGTCTGAGCCCTCCACGCCACTGGTGTGAGATAGTCCGTTTAGGGTTTGAGGTTTGGGGTTTGGGGTTTAGGGTTTAGGGTTTAGCTGCCTGCTCAGGACGGCCCTGGTTGGGGGCTTTTCGGCGGCCTGGGAGCTCTGACCTCCACTTCGGCACTGCCGCCAGGCTTCAGTCACGATTTACACTAAGTCGTTCCTGTTGGTTTTTTCCATGTGGCTCCATGCGGTTGGTTGGGGGGGGGGAGGGGGGGGGCGCGGCACCACTGGCTTTCATGCTGGAGTCGGTGTCGCTCGTAGCTTTCAATGAGCTCCGGGGTTCGGGAGTGTTGGAGAATCTGGCCACATTTTCAAACTCACAGTCAATGTGGGGAAGAGGCCGACAGAGAGGGATTAGATGAGGAGAGAGAAGACAAAGAGAGCAAGAGATAGCAGCGGCGCTCGGACTCTCAACTTCGTCTGGCCAGTGGCGTCCGAAGAGCACTGTCGCGTCGTCCTGGCGTGTTACATATTGATAGCCTTGTGGCTCCAAAGCAACTGGCTTATAATCATGCTCGGACTGGACAGGTCTTGAAGAAAGAGCCTTTGCAGCCTGCATACCAAAGACCGAACCTTGATTCCTAAAAAGCATTCAGACAGAGCAGAATCTCTTGAAACTCTTCCTTGTCCTTCTAAGGTCCCTTACCCCTGCGTAGAGGGATTTAAAGGGACCCGAGTGTGGGCCCCACACTCGGATCCCTTTAAATCCCTTTACGCAGGGGCAAGGGACCTTAGAAAGTACAGTGTGGGCCCTCATTCTGTCGAGTGTATGTAAGTTATAAGGGTAAAATAACAGGGGACCCAAATAAAAGCCCTTACTTCGGATCCCCTATTCTTGTTTTGGCTACATGGCAGAATTGCTGAGGCAGTCTTTGCGCGGGGCAGCAGCCACTTGAGGGCAAGCGAAAGACCGGCATGCCGGCACGGCAAGGGTTCGTTCAGGGCTTTCGCACAAGTACGTAGAAGTTTAGGGTTTATTAGGGTTTTAGGGTTCAGGGATGTTCAGGGTTTAGGGTGTTGGGCTACAGAGAGAGTCCTAGGTCAGCTCCCGAACGGAACTATGGTGCCTGTGGCTTGAAGCATTTCCTTTGTCAGCGCTGTCCAAGCCTTCAGTTCGAGATCAGCTGGTACTCCAACAGGCCCCCACTTCGCCAGAGGGACCTGTAGTGATTCTATGGGCAATGCGCCCAGACCTTAGAAACACCGGCTCCTGGCTCGTAACGCTTCGAGCTTTTGGTTCGTGTGTTTGTGGTTCTCTGCTTTCTGGTGCGCAAATTCGTAGAGGCTCACAAGGCGCAGGAAGTTAGATTTAGATGTCCAGGCCCGCAGACGCAGAGCGTCAGCTGCCCCAGATGAGCAGACGAGTATGTGGAACACAGTAGTACGACAACACGACGTCCAATCCCCCCCAGTGCACCCCGGCACATTGTTGTCCGGGTTGAGGCACGCCATGGCGAAATTGTGGCAGTCCTGAACCCTCACTGACCTCTTTCCTCCATGGAATCCTTGTAACTTATAACTTGTAAGGGCTTAGGGTTTAGGCCCTAAACCCTAAGCCCTTACAAGTTATAAGTTACAAGGATTCAATGGGGAAAGTTTAGGGTTTCGGGTTTAGGGTTTAGGGCTTTCCTTCAAGGAAGGCCTCCAGGGCCTCCGCGAGAAGGTCGAGCGCTCCTTTGACGAGGTGCACTGCTCGGATTGGATGCACTGGCCTGAACCCCGAACTCTAAACCCTAAACCCTAACCCTAAACCCTAGCCCTAAACCCTAGCCCTAAACCCCAAACCCTAAACCCTAAAACCCCCAAGCCCGCAACCGCCTCTCTTGCAAAAATCGCAAGGCGCTCGCTGACCGTGGCGAGGAGCCCTTCGGCAGATGGGTGCTCAACAAACCCGAAACCCGAAACCCTAAAACCTAAACCTTGAACTCGAAACCCTTAACCCTAAACCCTGGAGTGATCTTAGAGGGGGTCTGCTAGGCGGGTGGCAAAACTAAACCCTAAACCCTAAACCCTAAACCCTAAACCCTAAACCCTAAACCCTAAACCCTAAACCCTAAACCCTAAACCCTAAACCCTAAACCCTAAACCCTAAACCCTAAACCCTAAACCCTAAACCCTAAACCCTAAACCCTAAACCCTAAACCCAAACCCTAAGGATTTCAAGGCTCAGGCGCCAGGATGCCCCTTGGGGCGTAAAGGGCCGGTGATTTAGAGATCAGCCTGTGCGCAGGGCTGGGGCGCACAGGCCTCGTGCGACCAAAGGGCACCTAGGGTTTAGGGTTTATAAGGTCTAGGGTTTAGGGTTTAGGGACACTGGGAGCCTGTGCTGGGGCAGTTTCTGGCCGTCCGGATGCAAAAAGGGACGGGTTTTCCTTCGCAACCAGGATGGCTTGCGTGTAGATATTTCTTTTTCGTAAAGGCCTTCAAAAAAACAACAACAACATCCGGAAGTGGGATGAAATTCACTTAGCCGTGGGTGCCTTATGCCAATTCATACATGTCTTGCGACTCCATCAGGTGGATCCCAGATCGTCAGGCCCAAGAATCCAAGATTTAGACTTGCGAGACGTGTCCAAGATTGCAACGCCCAAGAGTCCAAGACTAAGAGGATCTAAGAGGCAACAGAGAAGGGCACATGGCCAAAACACTAAGCTGTGTAAAGGCCACAGTGCCACAGTCCAAATAATGAGTAGGGTTATATCCCAGGCTTTTTTTCTATGTCTGTTCCTGTAAGTGTTATTTCGATGAGTACCCAAATAATGGGGGTTGGTGTTGAGGCTTAGCAACAGGCCCAGAACTGCTGCCCCAACACCTTGAGACCTGAGCTCCTGTAGTATCCTCCGTCCTGGCCCCAGAAAAACCAATAAGTCCCCTACCCTAAACCCTAAACCCTAAACCCTAAACCCTAAACCCTAAACCCCAAAAGTCCGACATTCCTTCTCACGCAGCCGCACACTTAGGTCTGTCGATGCGGTGCATTTGCCCCCTGGATCCAAGACGTTGAGTCTTGCAGAGCCGCCAGATTTGGTTGTTTTAATATTGATTGGCCAGTTTAGTAACACTGGGCTTATTGAAATGGTTTCGGATTCCACACGGTTCGCAAATGTAGAAATACAGACGAGCTCAGAAAGAACTTCCTGTGAGCCGCTGTGGGCTGTGAAGGCAAAGGCCAAAACACCAGAACTCTCATGCGGGTGTCATGGCAAATGTCGAAGTGATGTCTGGCGGAACGCGGAGCAAACACAAAGTGAAACCGGAGATGCTGCCCGAAAGGGGAAAGAATCCTTCATGCGATCGTCCCAACGCCCGATGTAGTGACTGCCCACATCCTGGATGCTAAGACGAGGCTTCAAATCCTCTCCGAACTCTACTAACCAAGGAGCGGATTGCAGACGCGGGAGACTCTTCATGGTGTACCAGAAGAAGGCCAGTGAAGGCATTTGAGCGAATGTTGTGGTCCTGAGGGCACAATGAGATTGGGGCCGTGTTTTTTTTTTTTTTTTTCCGTCTTCAGGCGCAAGGGTTCAATGCATCTCGGTTTAAGGGTCTGAGCTTTGCCCGGAAGAAGCTGTCTGGATTGCCTCTAGAAAGTGTGTGCTGCGAGAGTTTCGTAAACCCCCATATATGTGGATGCCAGTATCGGGTGCATCTTAGTGATGATTTTTGACTTTGCGAAAGCGGGTTATGGATGTCACATTAAGGAAAGTCACTGGCTCAACAGTTTGCATGGCATGTTTTAAATGTTCATCCGGATATCGAAACATGGAGGTAACAGGACTTTTTGTGAAAGCGAAAGATCGCATTCATCGTGGCGTGGATGGTCCTGCGGTGGTTGGGTGCTTGATGAGTGAGTGTATCCTCATAGATGGCTGCCACAGGGCTGTGCGCGTTTGGGTTGTGGATCATCGGTCTATTGCATCCGTGCCTCGTTGCCTTTCTGCGCGGGCATGAGAGTGGAGCTAAGTAAATGGTGGCCCGAGCCTGAGAAAGCGTCGTTGTTTTGGAGCGTGGTCTCCAAGAGGTCGGCCCAAAAAGATCCTGGACACTGTATGGAAACTTTCCGCAAACAAGCGAGGGGGCGCCCCTGCCCTCCAAACCGCACTGGCGTGAAGACCCCCACAACAGAGAGCAGCCCTTGCAACGAACCCCCCTGCAGAACACACCACAAGAAATTGCTTCAGTCTTGAATGGGGACAAAGGTTTGAGAATCAACATCGAGAAAAGCAGAGTCGCAAGAAAGGAAAGTTCGTAAACATGGCGTAGTAGCTAAGCGTCGGGGTGATGGCCACGCCCCGCAACACCCTCACATGCTTTTATCGTCCACCTGATTTTCAGCAAAAGTTTCCGTCATGCCGAGGCTTCGCAATTAGCTCGTCGTAGGTTTTATAGTTTGCATGTGCCGGCAAAAGTTCGGCATGTCTTGAGGCATTTCTGCCCCGAGGCATGTGCCTCTAACCGAATCGGCGTGACAAATCAACCAGTCTTGTCCATTACAAGACTTTTTCAAGTAACAACTGATTTGCATTGAAGACATGCAGGCATTCAAGAAGCATGCGCATATGACGTATGTATACCGGAACACGTCTCGCATGCAAGCCCCAACTCTATTTTCGGAGCCCTTGCAATGATGAACAAGTTACCCTTCCACGCAAGTTGATGGCAAAGAGTCCCTGGCTACACAGAGCCACAGGAACTGGTGAGCAGATGGAGAATCCTTTCGCAGAAGTTGTCCATTCGGAGGAGGCACGACAAAGTCCTGAATCAACATGCCTGTAAACCCCATCTTCAACTTCATGAATTTGCCAGCTGGCGTCCACGTGTTGGCCTAAAGTGTCTGCTGCCATGCTCAGCTAAAATACAGCGGGTAAGCAACTGCTCCCATCAGCTGCTTCATAGTCGACTCAGACTAGTTTCTGCAACGACCATACGCGCTGTGCCTTTCCTTGCGCAGTGTCGCCGCCATAGTTAGCATCGGGTCGCCCAGGTTAAGCCTCAAGAGTCTCAAGTAGGAACTTGGGCGGGTAGTTAACTTAAGCAACCCAGACACAAGGTCTCGCTTCAACAATGCAGCGACCTTGCTGCCCGAATCGCATGCTTTACTGATCGATTCCAAGGTCAGCTGTGATTATCGGAGGGTTGAGGTCGAGAGCTTATGAGATCGAAATGCAGCCGTTCCAGCTGAATCAGCTCTCCTAGGGCTCCGCTTGGATTCTTGATGAGGCTGCCGAGAAGGATGCAGCAAAAGCGCACAGTGCCGCCACGGAGGCCGGCTTCTTTAGGGTTTGGGGTTTAGGGTTTTTTGGGATGATCCCGCTGTGATGGCAGTGAGAGCATGGGATAAGAAGCGCCTTAGTGGGGCAAAGGCACATGCTTCAGGATCATGATCGTCCACACGGTGCCTCAAAAAGCTCATGTGCAAAACTCCTTTCCCCCTATCCTTCCTCCACCTAACACAACAACACGCGGACCCCCAACACGGTCCTGCGGAGTGCCAAGCCCCCCGAGAGAAGCCGGCAGGATTCGCTCGAGCCCTGGAGCGCTCACCTTCAGGGTTTAGGGTTTAGGGTTTAGGGTTATAGGCGTTCAGGGCCTGCAGAGACTTAGGTGAGTTTCTGATAGCTTCTGGGTGGAGATAAGTATGAGGTCCACATGTGTCAACATTGGCTTTGAACTTGAGCAGCCGTCAGCGCCGACTTTGTGTGAAGGCGCCGCTCCTGCCATCCCCGGATGCCACCACTGCAGAGGCTCGGGAAAAAAAGCCATAGAAGGCTCGGTAGGCCCTTTTGGGACATTTTGTAATTTCCCTCATTGGGTTTAAGAGGATCGTATGCAGGAAGATTTTTTTCAGAGGGCTTTGAGGCAGGGGGGCCATCCTAGAAGAGGCTTGAGGCGTGTTTGAGGCTTGCGATTGCTGTCACGGACTTGAGATCAAATGGCTTGTCTCATCACTCGAAGGAGCCCCCCCCCCCTTTCTGCCCCTTCGCTGTCCATCCCCTTCTCCCCTTACTCCCCCCATTCCATGACCAGCCCTTACTTAACGGTTGCAACGTTGCAGCTTCAACGCCCAAGCCCAAATCCAGCCCTCAACAACACATTCATTCCACGCCCTGTAAATCAACTGGTCTACTGCGATGCAATTTAGCATGCGAAGTTGCGACTCCGACTTGGGAAAGATGGGTTTAGGGTTTAGGGTTTAGGGTTTAGGGTTTAGGGTTTGGGGACATAATGTTTTCTTCCTGGTTCAGACATTTCTGGCGTGCGCACTTCGGCCTTCAGGGCCTTCTTCGGATCCAGCGCTGTATCTCAGAAAGGCCACAGCTGTAATCCCAAAAGCCTCGATCTCGTATTGAATCTCAGAAAGAAATCTAAATCTCACGCGCAAAGCCCTGCCCTGCGAGGACTCTTGCGCTCGGACTTACTAAGGCTGCAAAACGTAAATGATGCACGGTTTTATTTACGTTCGTGCGTGCAACAGAAGGAATGGACCTTGAGTTTGGCCTGTGTGGAGATTGCTTGGAAAAAATGCCGCGCTCACCAATGTTGAGCGTTAAGTAGCCTAAACAAGAAATATCAACAGTGCACCAAATATAATTGATGGGATGGTCGCGCCTTGTGATGTAGGACCCCTTTGCAATCCGGGTGTCATGCTTTTGCTGTGTGAGAAGAGCGCCCCAGACACCGCCTATCGCCTGCCAACTCGACTCCAAAAGACGTATTATTAAGGTTTAGGGTTAAGGGCGTAGGGTGTAGGGTTTAGGGTTTAGGCCCCCAACCCCAGAATGTGCGAAATCTCGCCCGTGGCCGTCGGAAACGTACGCCCGATGCCCGATGAAATAATAACAACCAAGCCCTGCAAGCCAGATTTCTGTCAACCTCACCTCCCCGCTGTTTCTGACCACGTTCATGAAGATACCCTAATTCATACTAAGGATCATTTCTATGAAATTAGGGTATATTCCTTCATTAAGCACCGTCATGAATATACCCTAACTCATACTAAGGATCATGCTTATGAAATTCGGGATGTGTTCCTTAGTTAAGGCGGTTTTTCTGAAGGAGGCGGCTGCTGAGCCAGGGGAGGTCACGGACTCTGTTCCTCAGGTGGGACTTGCAGCTCGCAGGGCTCATGGGCATGGGCAGATTCAAGAGTCCCAAGGGTTTAGGGTTTAGGGTTTGGGGTTTGGGGTTTGGGGTTTCGGGTTTGGGGTTTGGGGCTTACGTGCGAACCTTCAGAAGATTGAATACCAGTACATCTCTTGAGTCCTTGAAGAGACACCCTCCATGATGCCATGTACGACCCATCGGGACGGGCTATCATGCCCTATAACCCCTTTTTATAAAGCCCGTTTTAATGGGTTGACTATGTGGATTATAAGGCCTAATCGGCCATCCTGGCAAACAAATTCTGCAGGCGCCGATTGCAGTGAAGCCCATGGTCACAAGCACGGCCCACGCGTCTCAGGACTCCGGGCTGATGCGGGGCGGATTTGTTGCACTAAGGCCTTTTTAAGCGGGTTTAGGGTTTAAGGTTTATAGGGTTTGGGGTTTAGGATTTAGGGTTTAGGGTTTGGGGTTTAGGGCAAAGTCTCTTGGAAAAAAGGGGTTTAGGGTACGCATGTTACAGTTCTGAGCTTGCAGCCGGCTTTTGGCTTGTTCAGTTGACCTTTCAAAGTATGGCACTCAGGGGCTTACAGTTCTCTTGAGGGATGCCACTGTCGTAACCCCGAGAATGATGTTGCTCTTGCGCCTCAGCTTTAAATCTACATCCTGAAGCCACAAAAGCCCGGAGCCTCTGGCTATTAATTTCCGGGCACCACAAAAGCCGCAAAAGAGCTTTGAAATCCCTAAGCTTGAAATCCCTATGACCGAAGACTCAGTTTTTGAACACCCCGTCTTTCATCGATGTGGCAGATGTTGGTGAACTAAGCACTTCGCGAGGAGCATGCTGAGGCGAGAGCGCGTTTTTTGCAACACCATGCTTTGCATGAACATCCGAATTGAATCCCATTCGCTATTTGTAGCCAACGAGCTCATCATTCTTTTCTTGCAGTTGAATAGGTTGCTGCAGAGGTTGTCCTAAGCTCTTGAAACAGCCGTAGAACTGACTGCCTTAAGAAGTCTTAAAACCCAGGTTAGTTGCGGCTTGGGGTCAGCAAACAGCACCCAAAGCTCTTGAATGCGGAGGAGCAAAAGGATGCTTGGCAGGCCGAACGAGATAGGCTACTCCGCGAGAACCGTGGATTGAAGATGGACACCTGACAGCATCAGTAAGCTTTGAATGTCTTCACTCTTAAAACCCTAAACCCTTGTCTGGGCAGTTGACGAATGGCTTTGGGGGCCTTGACTCCTGGCCAGCCGCTCTCGAGTCGACCACTTCTCCCTTTCTCGAGACACATGACATGGACCGTTTAGCATCCCTGCAGTGTGCCCTAAACCCTAAACCCTAAACCCCTAACCCTTAACCCTCTGCAGGAGAAGGAAAACTTGATCATGGAGGGCACAAAGATGTCCCATCGCGTGCAAGCCGTGGAGGAGCGCATGAAGGCTTGGATTCTTTGCAGGTTTAGGGTTTAGGGTTTAGGGTTTAGGGTTTAGGGTTTAGGGAAACGGGCCTGATAAGATAGTGCCACAGACAGCCAAACGCAGCAAATATTTTTGCCACTGCTTCTAAATATTGGCCATAAGTTTACAACCATCCGTCGGGCCATACGTGCTGTGCTTTCGGACACCATTCCAGCTCGATTTGCACATATGTGCACCTTGCAGCCACAACCCGACAGTCGCCACCTTACACCACAAGCCAGTGCACAACACAAACGCTGCTCCATCTCATCCAAAATCCAAGATGTATATCTAGCATCCCAGGCAGCCAGCACAAGTCCACAGCAACAGCGAACACAGACCTAGGAACTGAATCCTCCTTTCACGGCACAAGCTGCCCTGGCAAAACACCCACGGAAAGACTTCCACATCTCTGATGTGCTAAAGGCTCGTACAAAGCTGCGGACGATCCAAAACTTTTTTTCGTCTATCTCCTCCCCCCAAATCACAAGTGCGGAAGTGTGAACCCATGGAGGAGCGCAGATATCTCATCCGAGAGTAGCTCGTTCCCTGCCGACATTGGAATGGCAAAAAGCCGGCTTGCTCTGATGACATGAGGCCATGGCTGCTGATGCCCGGCGCTCCGAGTCTCAGATGGCGGATGCGGAGAGGACGCAGCAGGCCCTCCAACAAAGGGTTTTGTCCAGTGGGTTGGGGGGTTCTTACAGCCGAGGGAAGGGAGGTGGGGGCGGGGGTCCATCGCCCTGCCCCCCCACAGCCGCGCCCCTGACCCCCCCACAGCCGAGCCCCTGACATACTCGTATGTATATGCAGGGCGTCGCGCACGCCAAGACGTCGCTCAAAAGCCCCCGTAAACAGCCCCTACACTCTGAACTCTCCCTTTCTTTAGACAAACCTTCAACAGGCTTTGCAGATTTTCGGGCAGGGTCGGGGCGGTCGCTGCGCAGCCGTCAAGGTTTCGGGAATAGCTGGGGCCCTCTTTACCCCATAAAACTGTAGGTAAAGAGCGTCCCAGGTAGGCTTAGAGTAGGAATCAGTCCTCCCCGCACGTAGGTGTCGATTGCCTCAACACGCCAACACGCTCGGTATAAGCCATTCGCTTGGACAGGAGGACTGTTCTTTTTCGGCGTTTTCAGAACAAGGTGAAGAACTAGTCAAGGATGCCAGGATAGGTTAAGCTCTCGTGCACATCCGGGCCCGAGTTTTGAGCTGAGTTGTTCATGCCTCTAAAAGCACTGTTTGTGACCCGGCCTTCATTAAGTTGATTCCGAGATATTTGTAGAAATACTTTGATCCTTTACGCCCAATGGGATGGAGTTCCCAGCTGCTGAAATAAATGCACCCAGGGCAAGGTTGCACCACAAGTTGCAAAAGGCCTAAATGCATAATTTGGTTGCCGCGGCACCCTTCTTTTTCTTGCCGAGCGACGCCATGACGAGAATCGTTTCCGAAATGCCACTGTGGTCAGTGTCAAGCTGTTGAAAAGGAACACAAGCAGACAGATGAGCTGGCTAACTCCTGCCTACAAATGCACGGTAATGCGGCTTCGCTGAGCCGCACAAAAGAAGAGATAGCTTCTAAGCAAAGGCTCTGGGAAACCAAGCTGGCCCTTGGTTCATATAGGGGTCGGAATAATTACTTGTAGTATTCCCTTATGGTCCCTTTATATGTATACTATATTAACCCCCCCAAAAAACCCCATTCTAATTATTAAGGCCCCTCTATTAAGCACAGGCCCAAGATGCGAACCGACACGCGGACAACCATCTGCGACCACCGCGTTCCCAAAGCCACACGAAAGCGACATCTACCAAACCCAAAACAAAGCCACGGGGATTCCAACAATTGAAACACTTTGTGAAGACTCAATAATTACCCAGCACGCTATGTCCGATTGAACTATGCTATAAGACGCCTGATTCCTGTGAAATACTGCGAAGTTTAACTAGAAAGAAGCCCCCAGTGTTCCAACTACCGCGGTTTTTTCCTCCTTGCTGAACCCTAAACCCTAAACGCTAAACCATAAACCCCAAACCAAACCAGTCCAGGGCCTTCAGGGCCAGCTTTCCCGCGCAGCTGCGCGGGCCGAAAAGGCAACTTCCGTTTGCTGCATCGTTGCGGAGGGTTTAGGGTTTAGGTTTTAGGTTTTAGGGTTTGGACTTGTGCGAATTTCTCGGGAAGCATATCTTCCTCACGAAGCAGTTGTCGGCCGTTTCTTCTGCTAAATCAGGAGTTGTTGGCCTTCTTGAGGGTTTCTCGGAGATCGACTCTATCCTTATTAGGGATGATAATAGGGGGTACGCGAATCCCTCTCCAAAATTCAAAATGTAGACAACTGCAGAGTTTCTATCTGAGGCTTTTCAATTTTCTATGGGCGGTATGGTCTACTTGAGATCCGGGAATTGAATGTCAGAGCACATGAGTTGGGAACTCGCTTCCCATCGTTGCCCGTGGAGCACGTGGGCGTGAAGTCTCAGAGGTCCTGCATTGGAACCCTAAACGGCTCTCTAGCGGACCCTTCTGCTTGAGGACTTTCGTCCCCTTCCACCTGCTTTCATGCCTGTGCCTAGACGCAGTTTCCTGGAACCTTCAAGAGACAACATCACACAACCACAACTGGAAGCATAGCAAGATGAGCAGACCCGGGCTTAGCCGCAGCCTCGGAATTGACCCAAGCCTCGTGTTCTTGCGCCAGCTGGTCTGTTTTTCTCACTCAATAGTAGGATTCGACCTCAAAAAGTCGAAGCCGTCCGAAACCTCTCCACCTAAATCTCCGGCACCAGAGATTTTCTTTCAGCCCTAGTAGTAGAGTAGGGTATCCCTTAACCTTTTGGGGTAGTATAGGCCCCTTGTAATCCCAAAAGGTTAACCTTTAGTTCCCCCAGGTTACTGGACAACTAAGCAGCTGTCTGTTAGGCAGAGGCCCAAAGTTCTGAGCTCCGAGCCGAAACGCGGCGTCTGACGGCCGAGTTGGACCCCTTCATCGACTTTTAGGGGGGGGGTTCTGTGTCGGGATGTTCCCCCATATACTAACAGTCCTGAGTCGGGATTCTTGTACCCCCCATGATAATCCCTGTGAAGGACTTGTTAGTATTGGGGAAACATCCCAAGTTCTGTGAATCATTGTTCCGTGGTCAGGGGTGGGGAAGGTTCAGTCCTGGAGATATTTTTGGGTTGCTTAGGTTTTGCCTGGTAGGGAGGGAGGGGAAGGGAGGGGAGGATTGGGGCGCGGCGATTTCAGGTGGAAGTGTGTTGTTCCTGTGTTGCTTTGGTGCGCCCTCTCTGTCCCGGAGTGGGAGCTGGCTCTGAGGACAGGGCCCGGCAGCAGATACAGGGCGAGAAGCGGCAGATGCAGGCGCACTGAGAGGGCATTTTGGCGCCTAGCGTGGTATGTACAACGAAGCAGAGCATCATTCTTGAGGCACACTACTTGCAGCTGTATTCGTTAATCATTAGTTGTAGTACGGGGTTCTTGCACAAATACGTGATCAGTCTTACAGCAGACAGCATGCACGAACAAAGGAAAGCGGTGTATTCTTCGTCTGCTAAAGGCGAGTGCGAGCTTCAATCCGGAAAAGCCAGGGTGAACATCTGAGTACCAGGCCGACCAGCAGGCCCTGCAGATGAAGAGCCGAGAGAACTCGGAGAAGGAGCCAATCTCTCGGAACATGTTTCAATGTGACGGCGAGAGGGTGTGGGATTCGGAGCCTTCAGGCACATGTAGTGGCAAAGGTTTGTGTCTTGCAGGGTGTGTATGATTCCCTAAACCCTAAACCCTAAACCCTAAACCCTAAAAAAACCCTAAACCCTTGAAGCCCCAGCTGCAACGTTAAAGAGGAGCGGAGGATGGAAGAGCGGGTGCAGCACCTCGGGCCGCACCAAAGCTGTGTATGTCTCATGCAACTGCTCAGCCTTGGTTTGTGTAAGCCTAAGGCTGGGACTTTACTTTTAGGGTTTAGGGTTTAGGGTTTAGGGTTTAGGGTTTAGGGTTTAGGGTTTAGGGTTTAGGGTTTAGGGTTTAGGGTGTAGGGTTTAGGGCCCAAAGGTCTTCTTCTATAAGGTATTTGGGCTATTTGGAGTCCAAGGGTAAGGGTTTGCTGAACATTGCAAAACATGACGTTTTGGATTGGCTTTGGCATGAACTGCGACATCATGTGAGAACGCCCCTCAGGCAGCTCATGCACGAGAGGGACGAACTCAGAGCAACGAGTGCCTCGCTAACCGTGGAGCTGCAACAGGCCTGTGTTTGACAAACGGGAAAAAGGCTTTAGGGTTTAGGGTTCAGGGTTCCCCGGCTCTGATTCCATGTACGTGGGGTCTCCTTGGGTGTCGGAGTGTACCAAGATAAGGAGTGTTTGACTGCCAACGCTGGCTCGCACTGTAGCATTGCCTGCCCTGTCAGCAACCTGATTACAGCAAGACAGGCCCCTTCTGCACCGAAGCCCTCCCGGCCCTACCATCACTCGGTTTGACAGAAATGGCCCCCTCCCGACCCCACCTGCCTCGCAAGGCGATGGGGACAGTGGACTCACTGGAGAGGCGCTTGCAGCAGCAGATGCAGGATGTTCAGTCCAGCTAGTCTTCTCAGTCTCATGAAGGTGCTGCCGGAGTTTGGCTTCGGGCTGCGGATTTGGGATCTCACGAGTTGCATACGGCGTTATGGACTTGTTCGTGTGGTATGGTGCTGTCATGGAGCGATGGTGCTATCACACTCATGTTTCAGGCAGTTGCATATCGCCGGTAGAAACGAGTTGCTTCTATTGGGGGTAGAACTGGCCTTGGACCATCCTTAAAGGCACTATAGACCCTGCGCACGATGAGCACGTAACTTTGCACCGTTCCAGCAAGAAGTTGCCAAGATATGGCTTGTAGTAGCTGAGAGGCTTCAGAATTGGAGGTTGACGCCTCGTGCTGCATACGTAAAAGTACATCGGCAGACGGAGACTTAGTTTTCTCAACAACGGACATGGTGGGGGACTCGTGGCAGATGCGGATGTTCATTGCGAAGAACTCAGTCTTTGCGGGGCTTATCCGTTGCGGCCTGCGCTGTCATTCATGGTTCTTTGTTTGCATGGCTGAATCTGAAGCTTCAGGTCCTGCAACCAAGGCCTCGAGGGGGCTTCGCACCCCCTCCCGCCCAAACAAGAAAGACAGAAAACCGAAAGACTCGCAGACGTACGAAAATCTTCGACACAGGGTTCTTGGGAATGTGAAATTCGGCCGACTCTGACTACTGGTGCACAGCAGCAAATAAATAGAGTTTCATTTGAAATTGTAATGCAGAGGTTTGTCATGGCAAAATGTGAAGCAACTAGCCGTGGTTTTCCATCAACATTTGTGGGATCACATGGGTTGGAGAAATAAACTCTCTGCCCAGTACATAGTAGAGAACATGGAGGTTTCCTAGTGCAAAACCGAGAGAGAGAAACGCAGAGGAAATAGATGTTTTCCTATTAAGACATGTAAAAAACATAGAGGTTTTCCCATTGAATCCCACGCAGCCGAACCCCCCCCCCCCCCAAAAAAAAAAAAAAAAAAAAACCTTCCATCCAATAGTCGTCGCACCCATCCAATGGTCGTCGCACCCAGCTTAAGCCCAAGCCCTATGAGGGTCCAATATTATGCAGCCCGTGTAGGGTTTGGATGTTCAGGAAACAGGAGCAGAGACAGCCTCATACAGAGGCATCCTTAAGTGAAGCTTTGCATACTACTACCGGTTTACCCGAAGTGCTTATAGGTAAATTGTATACTTGTTTATTTATTAATATCTATTTATTTATGTCTATCCAAAGCCTCGCTGCGTGCTGCGCACGTCTGCGCAGGACATGGAACACCTCCAGGAGAGGCACAGGCGGCAGATTGAGGCAGCAGAGTATGAGCGCCTGGGCTTAGTCTTACCCCACGGTTCCCAGTGTTTCCATTGTCCTGCACACCGTGTGCTTAAGGTGCAACAGGCTCCTGCCTGCGTTTTTCTGGCACAAGCAAGGCAGGTGGCCACGAAGGAATGAGGCAACGATCGGAAGTAGAGCATAGTTCTTTCTCATTCAATTGCATTCACGTCCCCACGTTCTTTTTCCTAAGTCATGCTTCGGACACTCACTGATACAGACATACAGGTTACAGAAGCTACCGCCTGTCGCAGCAGCCGCACCGAAATTTATTGCTTCACAGCGCCTCGAACTTTGCAGAGACAGCTGTCAGAGCCAGAAGTGTGGGTTGCTTGCTCTATCGTGTGTTTTTTTCATATGGGTTTGCTGTTCATCGGGTGTTTCTTGGCTCTTGTGAAGCGGCTGTGTGTGTCAAGCCCATTAAGGGTGCCCCCTGGACAGAGCCTTGGATTTCTGAATGCACGAAATGCTTAGCCCCCCCCCCCCCCCTACATCCCCGTATAGACCTCAGGTTCGTCAATGAGAGCATGCCTTATCAACAGCGCCTGGGCGAACTCGAAGCGCAGCTCGCGCATCAAGAGTGCCTCGGCAGCACTAGCACACTCCCTTTTCTCACTTCTCTCAATCACTCACTCTGCAGACGCACCCACACGAGCGCGGGTTCTGGCGCTGCCAGTGAGCGGCAGATGTAAAAACTGGGGCAAAGGGAGCTACCCTAAACCCTAACCCTAAGGCCCCAGTCCCCCGAGAGTGAGCCGGCCGAACGGCGCTTGAACCCACATGGAAAACGGCAGCAAGGCGCTTCCTTCTCAACACTGCAACTTGAAATCTGCGCAGTTGGGTTTAGGATTTAGGGTTTAGGGTTTAGGGTTTTAGGGCCAGGGTGGGGATGTTCAAGGAGTAATCTTTTCTGGATTCTGTGGCGCTTGCCTTTGTTTGGCGTGTTTTTTCGTGATGTTCCTTTCGTGGCTTTTTTTTTGGGTGCGTGGGGTAGGACATCCTCTATTGTCTCTATGTTCTTTTGCTAGGAAACCTCTACTTTCTCCAAGCTGAGGCTGGGGAGGATCGAGGAAGAAAAGGATGGAAACAAGGGTTGAAAGAAGGAAGGAAAGAACGAAGAAAGAAGGTTCAAACAGAAAACATAAAGAAAGAAAGCAAGGGGCTGCCCCCCCGCCCCTTCCCCCCAACCCTCCCCCAACCGCTTTGTTTGATCCTTGACCCTCCCCCCCCCTCCCCGCCCCGCGCTGTTTTTATGCCCATCCTGAGAGCATTGTGTTGGTAAATAGAAATCCCAAGAAATTATGAAGTATCTCCTGTATAAGAAATCGATTAGAATTTGCAATTACGCAAAACTAAAAAGAACCCTACGTCAACCCCGTTAACATTCAGAAGAATTCTCTTAACTCAACAAGAAGAATTCTATTAACTCAATAAGAATGCGAAGAATAATAGCAAAGGTCCTGGCAGAATTAACAAGAATCTCATGAAGCTCAAAGGGATCTTATCGGAGGAAATTGAAACAACGCCAACAAAGAATCGCGAAAAAAAACATGCAGCAAAAACGCAGCGGAGGGTTTTCAGCCCTAATATGACTGTGTAAATGTGTTTACTTGTTGTTTGCGTACGCATATCTCCATGTACATTTGCTATTCGCCTGGTCGGGAAAACATGATTGCCGCAGCATCCCCGACATTCCGTCTAGTGGTTCTCAACAAAACGTGCCCCGAGCTCAACTCAGCAACTGCTTGAGCTGCTGCACTTTGCAGCCTTAGGCAGAAGTTCCTGGAGCGCGAAGCTGTTGCATACCGAGAGCGTGACAAGGAGAAGCTGTTGACCCTCAGTTCTCCACGAACGGAAAGCGCACCACCCCCTCAACAATCATCTTCTCTTGCATGGAAAGCTAGTTTTAGGGAGGCCGTCACGGGGCGCGATGCAGTAGGATCGCAGCAGGAGCGCGCCGAATTGGAAGTGGCCAAGGAAGACTTGCGCCAGCGAGAGCAACTTCAGGAGCGCAGGGCCACAGGGCTCAAGGTAGGTAGCACACCATGGCGGGTCACCTCAATCATCTTGTCTTCCAGGTGTTTTTGTCAGATTTTCTTCGGATGGACGGCTTCAACACATTACTGTGGGTTTTGTTTAGGAAGTTCTCACGTCGAGTTCAAGTTTTGATTGTTTGATAGCTTTGTAGATGCATTGTTGCGCAGCCCGGCCCTAAACGCCCCTTCAAACTTTAACCCTGAATGGGCAAGGAGCAGCCTCCCCTACCCCTACCTCGTCCAAGAGTGACAGTCGGAAACAAGTCTCATTCACCCCCATGCAGTGAACCTTATACATCCTCAACTCCGAAGTACATGAGTTCATGTAAGGGGATTATATTCCATTTGGGGTTATAAAAGGGGTATCCCTGTTTTGGGAAATGCCCATGTTGTTGCTTTTCCTAGCCTAAGCTCCTGCACCTGACAATCCGCAGGAGCGGCGGGCGCGCGAAATGCGCGAAGAGTCGGGGCGTGCGCAGCAGGCAAGCTCGTCTTCGAAGGGTGTTACGTGAACTTTCGCGGGCGGGTAAGTCTTTTCTGTGTTTTTGTGAGCATGATCATCACTAAGTCGTGCGCATTGTGGAAGAGACGAAGGAGTGCATGGTAATCTTGTATCGTTTCTGGGAGGCACTCCATCCGATCATTTCATCCCTGAGCCCTGCACCTTCAACTTCACCATTTGTGCCAGTCTGAGATTGAACCCAATAGTATCCTCAGACTGCCTTCGTCGAGGCATCCTCTGATTCTTCTCAAGTGTTTGCCACACTCAGCTAGGTTCTCCCTTAATAGCCGAGGCGTCTGATTGCTGAAAGCTTTGATGTTGCAAGGAAGCATTGGTGCTGATTGTTTTACGAGTGGTCTAGGGTTCTCCCAAGAACCTTGGGGACGAAATGAACCCTAAAAGGGTTTATGGTTCATATACCTTAATAGGAGTTATAGTAGTAATGGGTATATGACCCCAATATTAGGGTTCATTTGGTCCCCAAGGAAGGTCCTCCCAACTTCCACAGGCCATTGCAGATGCCACGGCTGCACGCAGCATGGCTTGGATTGGGCAGCGGGCTTGCTAGCCCTAAACCCTAAACCCTAAACCCTAAACCCTAAACCCTAAACCCTAAACCCTAAACCCTAAACCCTAAACCCTAAACCCTAAACCCTAAACCCTAAACCCTATAAACCCTAAACCCTAAATCTTGCAAGCAATCGGTGCCTCTGTGTCGGGCTCGGCCCATGCAAGCTTCTAAAGTATGATTAGAAGGCCTTGCGACCTAACCCCTGCTGTGAACCTGGTTCCAACCAGTCAAACTAAGGACGCGAGGTCGAGGAAGCTCACTGCTCAGATTCTTTGCGCTCTCCATTTCCGGGGTTGATCCCGGCTGGGCCGCAACAGTCTCCAACCTTTCAGCTCAACTGAACTATTCCTAAAATTCAAGGTGCTCACCGCCAAGGAGGCAGCAGACAGAGCCAGGGAATCTGCAGAAGGCAGGGGCAACCATCGTTAGTTGTTGCTTCTTCTCAGATCTCATCACGAAAGCCCTCGGCCTTCAAGACATTTTGTTGACCAATCCAAAACCCCGAGCTTGCCGATATCCTTAATTGAAATTAAAATTCCGGACGATTTTCCTCATTTCGCTGAGATGCCAAGGGCATTCGTACTCGCAGCTGGCATGAGCCAATCTCGAACCAAGCCTCTTGAGCACAAAGATATCAGACACGGAACTCGCGATCACAAACGATAGCGCTCTCGCATCGGTGATCCTGAAAGTTCGAGACTTCCGGGAATGACCTCTTTGTACAGGTTTCGTGATAGGACTACGAGATGAAAAGATAAATTCGGGGCGGACTTTGAGGGGGATTGCGCTGGATCCTGGACTCCCCGCGATGCCGAAACGTTTGGAATAAAAAGTGTTCTGGTATGAGGTGTCATGAACAAAAGGTACTTGGTGCATTCGTTTAGGCAGTTAAACTCAAAAACGGTGTGTTCTGCATTACAAGATGGATATTCCGGGCATGGCAAGGACTGACGGGCGTGTGGAAGTTTTGAGCATGACTACCCAAAGGCTCCAATGTAGTTCCTTTTTGGGTTAGGTATAGGGGATTCTGGTATTGTACCCCAAAAAGGTACTACATAGGAGCCTTTGGATAGGTTGTGTTTCTAGAGTCATTCTGCCATGCTCGCTTGGCCATGGATGTCCTTCTCGATAAGGGCATCGATACCGGGGGGGGGGGGGGGGGGGCTCGGGGTGCTTGTTGTAAGGGGATCCTACCATTTGGGGGTCTATATTCGGGGTCCCCTGATTCTCGTAAACCGCTATACAACCCACATACATATATATATATATATATGTATACACATACCTTATATAGCCCTAT
This sequence comes from Symbiodinium natans, assembly GCA_905221605.1. Taxonomy (NCBI): domain Eukaryota; class Dinophyceae; order Suessiales; family Symbiodiniaceae; genus Symbiodinium; species Symbiodinium natans. The sequence goes on from CAJNDS010000188.1 coordinate 136,153, forward strand.
ATACCTAACCCCCAAATAGCCTCCAAATAACCCCTAAGGTCCCTTGTAAGGGTCGCTCCTTTTAGTCTTTTTTCGTAAATCCCCCCCCCCCCCCCCCCCCCCGTGTGCAGCTTAAATAGGGTTTATTTGGAAGCTGAGACTCGGGTTTTAAAGAGGAAATAAGGCCCCAAAACGTATACTTATTTACAAGAGCCAACTTCCAAATAGACCCTGTTATCGTTTCTGGGGGGTCTGGGGCAAGGAATTAAATATTTTAAATAATTTAAATCCGAAAAGGGGGGGGAGCAGGACCAGCTTCCCCCCTCCTTCCCAGAATTCAATAATTTAAATCCGAAACACCCCTTTCGGAATTAAATTATTTAAATTATTTAAATTGTTTAAATTAATTAAATTATTTCAATTATTTAAATTATTTAATTCCAGGGGTGAATTAAATAATTTAAATAATTTAAAGCTGAAAGGGGGGGTTCGGATTTAAATTATTTAAATTATTTAATTCCCCCCCCCCCCCCCCCGGAAGTAAATCATTTAAAAAATTAAAGAATTTTAAATAATTTAAAAAATCCGAACAGGGGGGGGGGCCGGCCGCGACCAGGCACCCCCCCCCCCCCCAGAATAAAATAATGTAAGATAATTTAATTCCGAAAGGGGGTTTTCGGATGTAAATTATTTAATTATTTAATTTCTGGGAGGGGGTGGGCAACCTGGTCCTGCTGCTCCCCCCCCCCTTTTCGGATTTAATTAATTTAATTCTTTAATTATTAAATTCCGGGGTGGGGGGGGGAAATAAATATTTAAATAATTTAAATCGAACCACCCCTTTCCAGATTAAATTATTTGAAATGCTTAACCCCTGGATACATAATTTAAGAATTAACTCCGAAAGGGGGGGGGGAGCACATGACAGGTCCCCCCCCTTCCCCAGAATTAAATTTATTTAATTATTAATTCTGGGGGTGGGGGGGCCTGTCGGGCCTGCCCCCCCCCCCCCCCTTTCGGATTTAAATTAGTTATAATTATTTAATTATTTAATCCGGCGGGGAATTAAATATTTAAATAATTCATCCGAACAAACCCCCCCTTTCAGATTTAATTTTTTAAATTATTTTAATTCCCCCCCTTGATTAAAAATTTAAATAATTTAAATAATTTAAATCCGACAAGGTGGGGGGAGCAGCAGGACCAGGTCCCCCCCCCCCGTCCCAGAATTAAATTAATATAAATATTTTAAATAATTTAAATCCGAAACACACCCTTTCGGAATTAAAGTATTTAACAATTATTTATTCGGGGGGGGGGGGGGGGGGGGGGGGGGGGCCTGGTCGGGCCTGGCCCCCCCCCCCCCCCTTTTCGGATTTTAAAATTATTTAAATTATTTAAATTTATTTAAAATATTTAATTCCTGTGGGGAATTAAATATTTTAAATATTGAAATCCGACCCCCCTTTCAGATTTACATTATTTTAATTTGGTAATTCCCCCCTGGATTAAACAATTTAATTATAATAGTGTAATTATTAAATATTTAATCCTAATCCCTATAAGGACCCCTAGTATGAAAAGGAGGGAGAGAGAAGAGAGAGGAGGGGGGAGGGAGAAAGAGAGAGAGAGAGCGGGAGAGAGGGAGATTTGGGGTCAATTTTTGCTCAAAGAGGCCAATGGCAAGCCTGGTCCCGTAAGATTTCGGGGTCGATCTGTGCTCCACAGAGTCAAAGCGCAAGCCCTGGTCCCTAAGATTTCGGGGTCGATTTGTGCTCCACGGAGTCAAATCGCAAGCCATGGTCCCTAAGATTTTGGGCCCAGTTTTTGCCCCAAAAGGTGAAGTCGCAAGCCCTGGTCCCTAAGATTTTGGGTTCAATTTTTGCTCCAAAGAGTAACATCGCAAGCCCTGGTCCCCAAGATTTTGGAATCGATGTTTGCTCCAAAGAGTCAGATCGCAAGCCCTGGTCCCTAAAATGTTGGGCTCAATTTTTGCCTTTCCCTTCTCTTATTGTGCTTCCTTTGAACTGATAAAACACAAGAAAGGAACTCATATGATAAAGCAGTGGAAGGGAAAGGGGGATGACTCCCTGCGCGTGGACCTTTCCATAATACTCCATCATATTCCTCCTCTCGGCCTATCTCTTCTGTTCCTTTCCTTACCCTTCTCTTCTTCTGCTTCCTTTGAACTGATAAAACACAAGAAAGGAACTCATATGATAAAGCAGTGGAAGGGAAAGGGGGATGACTCCCTGCGCGTGGGCCTTTCCATAATACTCCATCATAGCCATCCTCTCGGCCTATCTCTTCTGTTCCTTTCCTTACCCTTCTCCTTCTCCTAGTTCTTCTGTTTTGTTTTTCTCATTTCGAAAAGAAAGAGGGAAGGGAGAAACAAGGGAGAGAGAATAGATAACGAAGAGTGCCATCTTCTCTGCGCCTTGTTTTGTCTCTCCCTCTTCTCTATTCATCTGTCTTCTATTCTTTTCTTTGCTCTTCCCATTAAATATGCAATCCTTGCTATCTCTCCTCTCTCCTTCTCTCTTCCTGCAACAGATGTCCATTTGGATCGTTTTCTGCAGCTTCAAGCGAGAAAGAAGGACACCCAAAAGAAAACACTGAGGGTGCCCCCTTTGCGCGTTTGAAGACACAGAAGGCGATTAAAAGGGACGCCCAGCTGATGCTCATGATTCTCTTTCTCTCTCTCTCTCTCTCTCTCTCTCTCTCTCTCTCTCTCTCTCGATCCCTAGATATGGGCGATGGAACGGGTGTCCATTTCAATCGTTTTCTGCATCTTCAAGAGAAAAACGGACACCCCACAAGAAGGAAAAGTAACATAAGAGATAGGGAGGGAAATTGACCCTTTCCTCTCTTCTTATCTGCTATTTTTCTTGTTCGCTTCAAAAAAGCAACATAAGGGAAAGGGGATTTCTTGAAGAGGAGAGAGGGAACCTATCTGTGAAAAGCAAGAATGGTTTTTTCTAGTTCGAAAGGGAATAGGGAGAGACAAGGGAGAGATGATATGTACAGCTTTGCGCCTTATTTTGTGATTCCGTCTCCTTGCTTCCTGTCTCTTCTATTCCTTGCAGCACGCTTCGGGAAACATAGCATCCTTGTTATCTTTACTCTCTCACTTCCCTTTCCCTTCTCTTCTTCCGCTTCCTTTTAACTGATAAAACACAAGAAAGGAACTCATATGATAAAGCAGTGGAAAGGTAAGCAGAGGGTGACTCCCTGCGCGTGGACCTTTCCATAATGCTCCATCATATTCCTCCTCTCGGCCTATCTCTTCTGTTCCTTTCCTTACTCTTCTCCTTCTCATAGTTCTTCCTTTTTGTTTTTCTCATTTCGAAAAGAAAGAGGGAAGGGAGAAACAAGGGAGAGAGAATAGATAAAGAAGAGTGCCATCTTCTCTGCGCCTTGTTTTGTCTCTCCCTCTTCTCTATTCATCTGTCTTCTATTCTTTTCTTTGCTCTTCCCATTAAATATGCAATCCTTGGTATCTCTCCTCTCTCCTTCTCTCTTCCTGCAACAGATGTGCTTTTGGGTCGTTTTCTGCATCTTCAAGCGAGAAAAAGGACACAGAATGCGATTAAAAGGGACGCCCATGTTGGATTGGCAGCAAGCCCAGCTGATGCTCATGATTCTCTCTCTTTCCCTACATATGGGCGATGGAACGGGTGTCCTTTTCAATCGTTTTCTGCATCTTCAAGAGAAAAAGGGACACCCCACAAGAAGGAAAAGTAACATAAGAGATAGGGAGGGAAATTGAAGAACTCCTCATTTTACTTAGTCATTCCCTTTCCTCTCTTCTTATCTGCCCATTTTCTGTGCGCCTTGTTTTGTCTCTCCCTCTTCTCCCTCCATCTCTCTTCTAGTCTTTTCTTTGCTCTTCCCATTGAAATGCAACCCTTTTTATCTCTTCTCTCTTCTTCTCTCTCCCTCCTCTTCTCCTGTTCCCCTCTAAACGACAAAAACGCAAGAAAGGAAGAATAAGAGGGGAATGGAGGCCCTGTTCCTTTCTTCTCCTCTTTCAATGGATGGGGGAAGTGGGCGGAGTTGGCTCCTTGCCCGTACACCCTCCCCATGCTTCAGCAAACCCCTCCTCTCGCCCTATCGCCTCTGTTCTTTTCCTTGTGCCCAAACGGAAAACGAAAACGGGTTCCTTTAGATGTTCATTGTCCTTCCTTTGGTTTTTATTTCACAGGGAAAAGAACCAGAGAAGAGAAAGATAAGAACGAGAGGTGAGATGAAAACGGCACCATCTTCTCTTTGCCCTTTTTTTGCACCTCCCTCTCCTGTCTTCATTTCTCTTCCACTCTTTTTTTCCATTGCTCTTCCCATAATATTGCATTCCTTTTGATAACTCACAGGAAATTAAAATGGCCTCCTTGTTGTCTCTCCTCTCTCACTTCCCTTTCCCTTCTCTCCTTCTGTTTCCTTTTAACTTTAACTGATAAACACAAGAAAGGAGCTTGTAAAATCAAGCAGTGGAAGGGTAAGCAGAAGGTGACTCCTTGTGCGTGGACCTTTGCCGTACTTCATCATACCCCTCTTTTCGGCCTATCTCTTCGGCTCTTTTCCTAACCCTTCTTCTTTTCATCTTTCTTTTTGTTTTTCTCATTTCGAAAAGACAGAGGGAACGGAGAGATAAGAGAGACAGGATAGATAAAGCAGAGTACCATCTTCTTTGCGCCTTGTTTTGTCTCTCCCTCTCCTTTATTCATCTCTCTTCTATTCTTTTCTTGGCTCTTCCCATGAAAATTTGTTCCTCTTATCTCTCCCTCCTTCTATCCCTTCTCTTCTCCTGTTCACGAGAGCCTTCGACTTTAGGGTTGAGGAGAAAAAGAGAAGAGAAAAGAGGAACTACCTGGTTCTTGTTCCTGAGGCCACCATAGTACGACTGACGTGACAGCAGCGTACCCTCGTGGAAACGTGTATGGCTATAAGAAAACCCGAGTCCCAGCTTCCAAATAGACCCTATTTAAGCCACCCACCCCCCCCCCCCCCCCCCCCCCCCCCCAATTTTAGCAGGTGAGCTCAAGCTGGAGATGGCACGGCGCCGGTCTGCCGAGCTGCGAGCTGGAGACCTGCAGCAGCAGGCATTTTGGGGGAGTAAGGAACAGGTCTAGACTTTGTCATAGTTGGGTAACATTTTACATTTGTAAGGGTACTTAAACCCAATAAGGAATATGTAAATTTTTAATACTATCCCAACCATGAACAAGTAGAGAGATCAGCTTAGACCCAATGCTCTCAATGCCAGGCATCCTCCAGCCTTGAGAAGCCATGAAGTTGTAGAGCTGTTGAGAGTGGTCCGGCAAGCTTCAGTCATCATGGCATCAGGCACTTCCTCGCGGCCCAATCTACCAGGCCCCACCAGAAGCATGACCACCGCAGAGCCAACGGCAAGCAACGCATCAGTTATCCACGTTACGGTGAACCGCCGCAGGATACGAAGCCACTCCGAGAATACCCAAAATCAATTGCAGAAGACAGGGCTTGCGCCCCCTTGTTTCACCACAGCGGTGGGCCTCTCAGCAACGCGAACTGCAGAGCAGCGTTGCGTTATGACTTGTGTTTCCTTGTTTGCAACAACACAAAACAGGCAAACCTGCAAAAAGTTTCTGCAAGAATTCAGCCGACATGCAGGCCTACGAAAATTGAGCCACACCTCCGCACGCAAAACATAGGTGCTACTTTGCTGTCAGTCCCAGCCTGCGAAATGCTTAGCCGCCCTTGTGGTGAAAATTTAACGCCGCAGGTTGCCCTGCAGGCGGTGTTGCATGATATATCCTCACATCTATACGAGCATCATCGTTAGCTGTTGGGAATCTTCTTGCAATCGTCCCAGGGTGATGAGGGCAATTAACTTCGGTTTCTCTTTTTTTAAAAACAGAGTGGAATTCCATGCCGGCACATGCGGGCAAGCTGTGTGTTTGGACTGAGGTAGACAAGCTGCAGACGGCCCCACGGCCAGCTGTTGTTCCTGGAGGCTCTATGCTGATGCTAGAGTAAGACGGAGTTTAAACCCGGATCCTCCTTAAAGTCCTTTTCCAAACTGCGTGAACCCTGGCTTGCCATGTTTAGGCTATGAACCCTGCAAATGCCCATGTCAACCTACCATACAGTCCTGAAATTCTGAACAAAAGTCAACTCCATTGACAAGCGCATGGTTCGGCTTGTGTTTTATTGAGGGGGTCTTCTGCAAGGTTCTGATAGTTCTGATAGCTGATACTGCAACATCCATGCTGCATGGCGGCCTCAAGACTGCTGAGTTTAGAGAACATCGCACTTGCATATTGTCCCAGCCGACATTGAAAGGCCTCTGCATCTGACATTGGTCCGATGCTCCCCCCCAAGCTTTCCGCAACATCGCGATGCTCCTTTTCAGCCGGCCCCAAAACTTCAAGCCTGGGGGCCTGGAACGGTCAGGTCCCGTCCCCTGACCCTGAACGAGCCGTCACCCGACTCCCCATCCTTGACCTGCCAAAACTTTGGCTTACTGGGAGCTGCCCCAATGAGCTTAAGCTTGGCACCTAAACCCCCAGCCGGATAGGGTCGCTGGTGGCCTCCGTGAAAGACTCGGAGCTCCAGCACTTGCGCGGCCAGGCACCTTTTGCTCTCCAACAAGGGCTTTATGCACATGGGGTGGTTTAGGGCTTTAGTTAGGGTTTCAGTTAGGGTTTTAGTTAGGGTGTTAGTAGGGTTTTAGTTAGGGTCTTAGGGTTTAGGGTTGAGGGGTTTCCGAAACCCTAAACTCTAAACCCATTAGGGGTACCCTATTGGGAGGTGGTAGTATGGGGGTCCCTTATTGTCGTAAACCCCCACATGAATATCGCTGGGTATCGCTGGGTATTGGAGGTGCTCGGCTTGGTGGTTGCCGTACGTTTAAGCTGATGCTATTATTTCGGGTTTAGGGTTTTAGGGTTTAAGGTTTTGGGGTTTAGGGTTTAGGGTATTTAGGGTTTAGGGACCCTACTTTGCATAGGTGGACGCCATCACCAAGCAGCGAGACACGCTGCAGCAGGACGTTGTAACCGGCTGAGGGGACAACACAATTTTGTGTACGTTTGTTGTATCTGTGTGTGTGTGGGTGGGGCTTAAGACACACAGACGGCAGGAAAGAAGGCAGAAAAAAATCAACAAGCACAGAAAGAACGACAATGACATAAACAAGCAGCAAGAGAGCAAGACAACTATTAAGCAACACGTTATACATAAAGCAAGCATAGCAAAGCCGGTATACAACTTTAAGCCTGTGTGTTTGCAAACGGGGGGGGTGGCGGGCGCTCCGTCCCGCTTGGGGTAGTTTCACAAGCAGCTTTCGCTACAAAACTCTGACAACCAAAGCCCGAACCGCAATGTGTTCACTGCACATGTCTGGGCCACACACCGCTGTGATCAAGAGCTGTGAACTGCGAAACTGCGGAAGGAGACAGCGAGACTCCAGCAGCAGTTGGAGCAGCAGCACGCAGGCACGTTTTGCAAGGGTGGCGTCTATAGTTCCTTCTCACGGCTACAGCTCAGGACCCTACTGTCCCATAGCCACTCGAGCCGTTCGCAGAGTTCCCCGTTTACGTATTGCGAAGGCGCTCTATCTGTTTCTGTCTTTCTGTTTTGGACTTCTTTGTTTCTTTCATTTGTTTTTTGTTTCTCTTTCTATCACTCTTTCTATCACTCTTTCTATCACTCTTTCTCTTTCTGTCACTCATTTTCTTGCTTTTTCTCGTTCCCTTGCTCTGTCTCACTCTCCCTCTCCCTCTCCCTCTCCCTCTCCCTCTCCCTCTCCCTCTCTCTCTCTCTCTCTCTCTCTCTCTCTCTCTTGTGTTCTCGTGCCCATGTAGATACCCGGTTGAGTTGAGTACTGCAGGCCACATCGTGTATTGCAGCGTTGCGTGTGCATTGGCAGGGCTTCGGCTAATAGTTCGCTCTCAATGTGTGTTGACAGTTTCGGAACTGGCATGTTAAGCCTGCATTGAATGCAGTGACCGAGCTAACGAGTTATCGTCGGTCCAGAAGCAGTCTTCTGGAGGTGCTAGCTCCGTGGTGCTTGACTTGTGCACATGCTGTACCAATCTTGACGTGCGTACGAGTGTGGAATACTGCAAATACACACTGCGTGGAGTGTTGGCTATTGTTTAGGTCTGAGCTTGCTGTTACCATGCATTCTGACGCCGGCGCGCATAATTTTGTTGTGTTCTCATTGTCACGGAATGTCAAGCACTTACTTTCCCAAAGTCCTGTGAAGTGTGGTTCACCCAGCGATTCTGGAGCGAAGTATTGCCGATTTTGCCAAAAACGCAAGCCACAGACCAGCAGTCTCTGCGAACACGCCTCTCCCAGATTCTCCATAAACCCTTTGTAACTTTAGATCCTTACCTTTTTTGGGTTTATTGGGTTTCTTATGAAGGCAGCTAAAAGTTTAATTTTTAGCTACCCTCCTGAGTGCAGCCAAGAACCCTAAACCCTAAACCCTAAACCCTAAACCCTAAACCCTAAACCCTAAACCCTGAACTAAGCCCTCCCGACAGGTGTCGCTGCCCAAACCGCCTTGGCACAGCGCTTCGAAGTTGCGCTGCAAGCCATTGGCAAGCTACAGGTCCAAGCATGTCGGGTTGAGTTTTAAGGGTTTAGGGTTTAGGGTTTAGGGTTTAGGGTTTAGGGCATCGGAGACTTCCAAAACCTGAAGCTGGTGGTCCCAAAGGCTGTAGGTTAAGGCAAATTGCAGTTGAGTGAAGAATCCGTATGCTCTCGTCAGGAAGAACTGGAAGCTTGTCAGCATCAGCGCGATGGCTACAAGCAGCACCTCGACGATCAGAAATGTAATGCTGGGATCTGCGTTACCAGGATAGGCTCTTCTACCCTATAATCTCTTTAGGAGGCCCTTGATAAGGTTCATTGTGGGTATTTTAAGGCCGAATAGCCCATCCTGGGAAGCCAAGCCCGATGTCAATATCGCAAATTGTTGAACTCCATGGCAGCTGGGAGGGCAGGACACCGTCTTTTTTTCGGATCCTTGGATCTGAATTACTGCTTCCCAAGTCTGTCTCGGCGGCTGTTTGTCCGCGCACTTGCGTTGCGTTGCTGGATGACATGGTTTTGAATGACACCATAGCTGCTTTCGGAATCCCAGCCCGCCGTCCTCGTAAGTGCTGTAGTGATGCTGAGAAGGGCTCGCATGTCCAGAGTGTCAACGCTCATGGCAAGTGTCGGCACCACGATCCTTGTGGTGCGAACGTAGGACGCGGAGGCCGTCCACAGCTTCAAAGATCTCCTGTGCCTCGAAAGGTAGTACCCGCCCCCCCCCCCCCCCCCCACCCCCCACCCCCAAAAGCCAAAAGATTTGTTCTGGCGCTGCGCTTGAGCGCTTGAACAGAAGTTTTGCCAGGCACGGGTCGCACGCTCAAAGGTTGGGGCCTCCTCGTCCTCTTCCCTTCGTCTTCAGTGTCTCCTCCAGTCCACCGGGCTTCAGCCCTGAACCCGACTCCTGCTCAGACTGGATTCCTGAGTCTGCACTGCTTAAGTTATCAAGGAAGGTCCGCGTTGCCGAGTTTCACGCCGGGTTCGTTTGCAGGTCGGGGAGTGCATTAGCTGTTTTGGATTGCTTTGTCGCCACAGCCACAGCTTGCTGAAGCGACTCTTAGAAGATCAATCAAGGGGCGCAGAACCGTGGACCAACCCTTGCGGACGACATGTGGTCCCCAAGGACCGGGGTGGGCACCCACACGCTCCAACCCACCCAAGTTTATGCTCGCGCAGGGGCATGAGGGTTTGGGCGGTCGGGTTTGCCGTCCAAAGTCGTCCACTTAGCACAGAGCTGCGCCACTTGCACACAGGCAGCCGAGCAGGGACCGGCATTCAAGAACAATTTTGGCTGGCGCGGAGAAAAAAAAGGTTGTGAAACGCATAGCGCGGTTTAAGAGCTGGGTGTTGTGTTCATACTGTGTTTAAACTGCAGGGGAACCGCCAACTTTTCCTTGCATCTCAGAGAGGCACTGCACACATGAATGAAACATCAGCATCTCCCCAGGCAGTGCGAGCGACTGCAGGCGCCCAAAGATCCGGCACCCTGGCTGAACGCAAGGGTTCGCAAGAATCTGGTTTAGCTTTGCAACAAAGAAAAGCGAAATCAGATGTGCTTGCTTCTCACAGCCGTATGTCTCCACATTCAGGAACCGAGAATCGGTTTTTTTGGGAGGACCAAGAGAGGCTCTCCAAACTGGGAATCTCATCTTGGCGTTATAGTGACCTAGCAGAGTAGTCGTGAACTAAAGTTACAGCGCTGAATTAGGGGTTTAGGGTTTAAGGCTATTATAGGGTTTAGAGATTAGTAGTTGCATCCTCGAATCTGCACAAGGTCCGTGAGCACCTGTGTGCTGTCGAGCAATGGCGTCGCCCTAAACCCTATAAACCCTACGAACCCACAGCCATGCCCAGGCGCCGCAGCTGCAGCCACCTTCCTGACGAGGGAATCCAAAGCTGTTTGGGTTCAGAAGAAGCCCATGTTTGGGCAAGCACAGCTTGCCGTCGACTACCCAGAACCGAATAGGTTAGGGCCATTAGGCCGTTATGGCTCCGTAAGACAGTTGAAACCGACCCCAGAGCCCTCATCTCCGGTTGCGCTGCAAGGATATCAGAACCCCAACTGCTCGAAACCATGATATCCCACGTAGACAGGGTGCCTTGGATGAAGCAGAAACGCTTTGCTTCGCTTTGCTTCCTCTGCCCGGCCTTTTTCTGAAGCTTTGCTCGCAGCGCGGCCGAGTTAAGATCCCGCCCATCGCTGAAGGGGTACCCAGGCTCTCTGGGTCTCCCAGCGTCGAGTTGCGGTGATGGGCAAGAGTATTGTTTGCCGGTTTAAATTGTTTGCACAGTACATAAATGCAGTAAATGCATCAACAATATGGCTTAATTATTCTTTGCGTGGCAGCAAAGAAGGTTAACACACACTGCAGCAAGTTGACAACATGACGCAGTGCATAGTCGAAAGCCGAAACCGCAAATCCCGTCAGACATCACCAAATCCCAAGGCAGACCTGAATTGATTGCAGCAAGAGTTGTCACGCCCGCTCGGTGCGACTCGACTCGTTTTGCCCTGAGCAGCATCATCCCAGCGCCCAGCGCACGAGACACACTGCCGCTGGTAAAAGGTGCGTTCGAGGCCTTCGTGAGCACTCGTAGTTTCCCAAATTTGCTGTTTGACATGAGGGAAGTTGGCTTGTAACTGCGATTTGTTTCAGAACTGCCAAACCAACGAACGGCGATGCCCTCAGCCCTGATTGCCCAAACCCTTTCAGAGCATTTTCAGGGTTGGCCACTCGGAACTCGGACTCTTTCGCATACCTTCAATCTACAACCTGCTAAATCGCGCCAGTTTCCTGTAGAACCCTACCCGGTTCAAGTCATGTGAAACTCTATAAGACCAATGAAGCCGTAGTCACGTGCCTTAAGAACCCAAAACCTACACCTTTCTGAAGGTTCTTCTTTTAAAACCCCTTCTCAGATTCTTTGGTCACCTGCAACAAAGTAGGTTTCGGGTTCTTAGGGTAGTCTTTACCCTAAGCCCTAAACCCTAAACCCTAAACCTTTAAGGCGAGCTGACCGAGATCGCCCCTGGACCGGCCGTCTTGGTGGCCACGGATGTAGCAGCACGAGGTCATGTTCACCTTGTGCCAAGGTTTAGAGTTTAGGGTAGGGTTTAGGGTTTAGGGATGTTATCGAGGTCTTAAGGGAGGGGGTTTCGAGGGGGGTATGTAGCCCAAGGTTCCCGAATACTCCCCACTACTCCCTAAGGCTCCCTACGCTTCCCTCAGGCTCCCTAAGTACCTACCCCCCCATGAACCCCCCCTCCTCAAGAACCCTATAAGCATGTTAGGGTCGTGGAGCCTCAGCATGACGGGTTTGGCATTCTGCAGCGAGGCTTATGGAGCTGAGTCGTCCTTGGTTGCTGTTGGGAGTCAGAGTTTTGCACATCCTTGGGGACGAAATGAACCCTAAAAGGGTTTATGGTTCATATACCCTAATAGGAATTATAGTAGTAATTGGTATATGACCCCAATTTTAGGGTTCATTTGGTCCCCAAGGATGTCGTTCGTTGTTGAGGTCTGAAACCACGCGACTTTTGATGGCCGCAGGGGCTTGAGCCATACTAAGCTTTCATGGGGCTACACACGACAAGCAATGGATTGAAGAGCAGCGCTGCAGCACACTGAATTCCCTGACCCCATGTCCTAGAATTCTAAGAACGGGGGAGGGACCCTGACCGCAAACCCCCCCCCCAAAAAAAAAAAAGTCGACCCGACTATGCTAGGCATCCAGATAGAGCTCAGAGGGGGTTTCCCACTGCATCCAGCGGCTAAGCCCTTGAGCCCCTTGGTCGTGACCACATGCTACGTCAAGCCACTTCCTACTGCGGCCCGTGTGGACTAGGGCTTTTTGCCGGGGTAGGGGAGTTGTTCTTTACCAGCGCCTGAAGCCTGTGGGGATAATGCTTGCCGGTTTGCTTTCGGAAGATCGCGAACCCCGTCAGCCACAACATAGAATGCCCTCGGGAAATGCCGCTTATCTCCTTCTTATGCCTTGCCAAGGTTTGCGGGTTCAACTTAATCTGAACCCCTACAGCCCTCAACTCCTAAGAGATTACCTGAAAGTGACAATGGCGGAGCCATCACGTCCGTGGGTGCACGCGGGTGGCGCAGCCGTGCTGGAGGGACTCAAGTCCAGGCCGGAACGGGCGAATGCCGTAAAGCCAGTCCTTACCATTGCCCATGTGCTTTAATAGGTCTTGCCATGTGATTCGTACGTAGATTCAACACACGGTTCCAGCGAATGATTGAAACACTAAGAGAGAACGGGGATATTACTATTAAGATATACAATCATTCACTGAACAACATTCCTTTCACCCGTGTCTTCGTTCTTGTGTCCCGCTCATCTGTTCACTCACAACCCCTTTCAACTGTATCCCATTAACAGGCTTGTTGATGACAGGAATGAATGAAAAGGTGCTCAAGAACTTGGAAATGAAGACCGAAAAGTTGTTCAAAAGAAAGCTCGTTCTTGGCCGTGAAGAAGTCATTGATGAACAACAACCAGCCATAACATCCTACATTAAGAGCTCCCTTATTCTCACGAGTCTTTCATTGTAATTCTGCTTTTGTGTCCTGGACTTACAAAATTATCACATCTCTCTCTTGCGATTGCACAGCCTGGGTTTGTGAATTCATTGGGTCGCTGTGGGCATGAAGTGACCCCAAAGATGCAAGACATTAAAAAGCCAGAAGCTGCAGCTTTATGGAACTTGCACATGGTGGACAATGCCGAAGAGCTGAAGGCCTTAGAGCCTGAATCCCGGCCGCAAGTGTAGCCTGACACCCCCGAACCGTGATCGAGCGCCACGCCTTGTCCTTGGAAGGCCCGAGCTGAATGGCCAGGAGGTTTCTTGTCTCAACCCGTGTGTACCCTTGGTTTCCGGATTTTTTATATTCGGGATTTAGGGTTTAGTATCCTTTCCTGGCAGTTGTCCGCAGTCCAGTTGCAAAAGGGGGTTTAGGGTTTAGGGTTTAGATTTGAGCTGTGGTGTTTCAGGATCAGAAGTTGGCTGACCTGGCCAGGGTAAGCCACAAGGAGAAAGTGTGCGTTCTACAAGAAAATCCAACCCAGGGAGATTGCATGGTGTAAAACGGAGCAAGCCTTGTAAGACAGTCTATGAATGATGGGTATAAGCGAGTTGCATGACCTCTGAACCTCAAGGGCAAGTCCAAACAAGGAAGAAGCAAACTTTCCACCGCCAGCTTTTTGGGAGCTGAGGTTACGATTCAGGCGCATCAGGGATGCTTTGACATGGCGAGGGGGGGCAGGGTCATGCGGGGTCCAGGATTGCCTTCGGGCCAATACCCCCTCTCAGGGCAAGTGCCTGCTAAAAGGCTTTTTGGAGATTACAGGTCTTCGCTCGGAGGGCCTCAGGAGATCTTCAACCAGAGTCTCAGGGTCAGAGTTTGGACGGATTTTCTTGGGTTTCGCCAGCACCTTGGTGAGGCCTGAGAATGGAAAGGCATAGTAGGTTTACTGTTTTGGGTTTAGGGTCCAGTAGCAAAAAGGTTTTAGGGTCGGGTTTAGGGGTTAGCCTTCGAAGCCAACAGACCTGTGTCAAATCTCCGGTTGTCGAAGGTTGGAGCTTGTGAAGAGGTTCGAAGTGAGGCCGCGAAGCCAAGATCCTTGGGATCCCCGACAAGAGAGCCGATAGAGCGAAGGAGGAGAAGAAGAAGAGAGGAGATAGATAGATAGAGAGAGAGAGAGGGAGCGAGAGAGAGAGAGAAAGACAGACCAGCGGGCCGGCGCGGCCGGGGCCACCCTCTTGAGGGGGCCTCTTCGCTGAGTAGAAGTAGAAGAAGAGAAAGAAGGAAAGAAAGACAAAGAGGCAAAAAACAGAAGCTGCCCGGATGTCAGCCGGGGGCTTGCTCCTCGAGCCTTTGTGTTACTCCGAGGCTCGCCTTTGGGCTTCGGCCCTTAAGCCTCCCGAACAAAGAAAGGAGAAAAAGGAGAAGAGAGAAAGAGAAGGGAAGGAGAGAGCAAAGGAAGAGAAAAAATGCTCTCAGAGCACTTTCCCCCTGCCTTAACTCCCGAAACCCAAATTGCCGGAAGGCCCGGGACCCGGGAAGTGGCCGCTGGCGATGCAAAGTGGCTCCTTTCGGCCACCGGGACGCGGTTTATCAGCAGCCCCAATGACGGCTTTTGTCTCTTTGCTTTCTCTCCCCTGCCCCCCTTTATGGGCCTTTGTCTTCCACAGGGGACTCTTGTTGACTTCGTGTATACTTGGGTTTGGAACATGTTGATTCTGAGGCCTTAGAGGACTCACCTGTCGACCTCCACTGCAACATTTCACATCTCGGGGTTCACTCATAGGGGCAAGAGAGGGCTGGGTCGGAACCGCGTACAGTTTTTCGGGGATCGGCCTTGCTACCGTAGTTTGAGCTTCTTCTTCCATCTTCTGCTCCAACCACTTCACGCCTGCGCTTCTGTTGACGAGTTATTCTCTTATCGCGCCTGAGCTCAAGCCCCGAAGGCAACGTCCCCGGTTCCTCTAAACGGGTAGCAACAAAAAAGAAGTGGCAGTAATGAAGCGAAGACGGATTCAACGGGGAACGTAACACTTCCCGCCCAGTCTGGGATGAATGGGGCCGTATTGAATGAAGTGAGTCATAGTGAGTCTCAATCACCAGTTTATGACAAACCCTTAAATCCCCAACCCTAAACCCTAAACCTTAAACCCCCAACCCTAAACCCTAAACTCTAAACAAGGTGAGGAAATGAAGTTCAAAGCGGAGAACTTGGCCGAGCCCCCTGAGAAGCCAGAGGCACCGATGGGCATTTTTTTCTCTCTGTAAGCCTTGGGTTTAGGGTTTTACTCTATAGCGTCATTCCTGAAGCGTGGGCCGAGAAGCTGAGTCGCCTGCTCTAGTCCTTCTGTCAAGAGTGCAGCGGGATTGGGGGCCTTACTGTCACGAGTACGGGGGGCTTGCAGGGCGGCCTTGGCTCACAGGGGATGTTATCGAGGCGGGCGAAGTCTCTTGGAAAGGGTTTAGGGTTCAGGGTTTCGGGTTTAGGGAACACATCGAGGCTCGTGCAGAGGCCTGAACGTACCGTGTTTTTGCACTTTCCCACAGACTGGGGCCATTGAAGCCAGAAGCGAAATTATCTTGCACCCACTCCCCTCCTCCTCCCCACCTCTCCCCATCCTCCCTCCCCACCCTCCCTCCCCGCCCTCCCTCCCCACCCTCCCCGCCTCTAGACCGCCGGAGCCCCCCCCCCACCCCGACTCAGGATGGGATATACAAGACAAAAAAAGCAGTGCACATTCTATGACCCTAAACCCTAAAACCTCGAAACCCTAGACCTTCCACCCCAAACCCGCAGTTTCCTGAACCACACACTTGCCGAGCTTGATCGGGACAATTGAAACTCAGAGGGCCGACCTTTTTAGAGGCAGGAGTAGACCTCCCCTTGCTGGATTGATCGTGACAATTGTTCATACAGTTTTGTTAGCAGGAGTTTGGAGAACCCCCGTGACCAATCAGCATGCTGCTGAACAGCATGTGGCAGAGGAAGCTGTTGACATGGTTAGCTCGACCACACAAGTGGTTCAGCAGATCATTGAATGGGTCATGTCATGACAGAAACAACCAACAGGCTGCTATGGATAGGCTGATGAATCGCATCCATGACCTTGAGAAGCAAGCTGTGACAATCGTAACGACGGTCGCTCGGCTCCGCTGCATCATTCGGGAAACCCTAAACACTAAACCCTAAACCCTAAACCCTACAACGGGCATTTCTTCATTGTCTTCTGCACCTTCAGAGATCCCACCATCGTCCTGGCAAGCCATGAGGGGGGCCCACTGAAAGAAGAACGCAGACGGGCTCGTCATGCTGTCGTTACAGCATGGCACGACAAATTTGCGTGTCAAACGTACAGCTTCCAGTGGCGCTTAATTACGACTCTGAGGTTTAGTACGTCGTGCTGCGCATTCTCACCACATTCCATGCGCGGATTGGCTTTGTTCAGAGAACGGGTGTTGCGTCTGGGCCCCCTGAGCATGTGAGCAAGAGGTGAAAATCTTGGTCCGAAAAGCAAACCGAAAAGCCCCCAAGCAAAAACCACCATCCCACAGACACTTATCTTTATAGAGGGACCCGCCAGGCCCCAAACAGTCCCCATGCCCTGAATACCCGGGCCAGCTTTCTTTTTGGAGAGGGCCCAGACTAGACAGACCGCAGCATGACCCAAGCTTGCAGGCTCTGTGCTGGACCGCTGTAAGTGGCTGACTGAATCCCTGAGCAGTATAGTGTGTCCTTTTCTGGACCAGAGTGCCTTTTTTTTTGCCGAATAACAGCCGGACCTTTGGTTTTGCGACAGGAGCCGATAAGTGCGGACTGGCTGCGGAGAGGAGCGCAGGCTCGACATTTCGTTGCGCTCTCTGAGTTCTGACCTACTATTTGCTTAAGAACCCCCAAAAATGTAGAATCATAATCCCTATATCGCACTTATTATAAGGAATAGTGCTTTTATTTTACTACTTTTTGGGGTGTTCATAGTAGTGACCCGGAGTGCAAGGGAGGCTTTTTGTCCTCAAGGAGAGCTGTTGGATGCATTGCTAAGTATGCCTCAGAGCTCTTGCCAACACCTTGCAGCTTCAATGATGTGGCACGGGGACATGGATTCCCGTAGCACGGCGCTAAACCTCAGAAGGGTGGCCTCACTAGCTATGGCAGTGCGCAAGACCGTTGGGCGTTGTCGCTAGGCTGCGGTGAAAGATTTGCCGGAGCATGAGGGCCAGGCGCCTGCGGATATTTGGCTCCAGAATGCCGCTATTTGTTTGTTTCAGCATTCAAGGCTGTGCTGGCAATGTCGGCCCCTGTTCCAGGTTGAATAGCGTTTGGACGGTTTGGGCAGATGCTGCAACATTAGAATTACAGCTTGCTCCAGGTGTTGGGGTTTGAGGGAATGGGAGATCTTCGAGATTCCCCGCTGCTGTGCGTTATAAGTTATAAGGTTATAAGAGCACTGAGTCAGGAGCAGTAACCCAAGTCCTGTTTTTGATGACAGCACGGGGTCGCAAAGTGCATTGCCCGCAGCACTGGGACTGCCCCCCATTCTACTGTAGATTCTTACGGGTGTGACGGGTGAACTCGGTGAACCCTCCCCCATCTTTTCTGTCTAAGTCTAAGTTCGAAGCTGGCGGAAGAGGTTGTGCGAGTTGTCTCCATCAACGGCGACACTGGCCAGTGCAAGTGCGTCCTCCGCTCCACGAACGAAGCCATCGAGGCCCGGTGCTTTCATGCTTCTGAGAGGCCTGCTCAGGTTGCATATGGTAATTATTACTATTACGACGAGTATTATTACTATTATTACTATTCTGATGCCGTTGTTTTTTGTTGGCATTTGTTTGTGTTTTTGTCTTTTTTTGGTATTGGTTTCCGCATGCCGAGCTTTTGCATCTTTGTAGAAGTACACTGTTTGGGAGTTTGCACTGCCCCAAAGTTTCGGCACTCCGGCAGCTATACACCTGGCGTTTAGGGTTCAGGGTTCAGGGTTTAGGGTTTAGGTTGCACAGATGCAGCCCAAGGTCTCACGCAAACACTTGCGACCTCTGGCTGGTGCAACCACTGTCACCTCGGCAAACCTTCATTATGTTGCTAGGGTCTAAACTTGTGCAAACAAGAGTTGGAGGTATGGATTAGGGGCGTTCAGTTGCCCTGAGGGTCGTTTGTGGAGATGACTCGTGTTACAATATCACAGTGTCCCCTGGAGCTTCTTCAAGTGTTGAATCGAAGCATCCCATTCAATTCCCATACCCGCTTCCCTAGCAAACGAATTAAACCATCTCCTCCACTGCCCACCCTTGAGTAGAAAGAATAGAGTCCGGGGAAGCATATCTGGGTCTTACTGCGTATGCTGGAGTCGGATTCTAGGGGAAGCGATCAGAACTCGATAGTCAGCAGCCCAAACCCATCCAGGCTGCTCCTACACCAGAGCCGAAGGCTCCGGCGCCCAGAAAACCCAGCGCCGGAACAGACTGGGTGCCTGAGCTCACACAGAATCGGAGGCATTGGCGCTGATAATAGGTGTTGAGGGTTTAGGGTTTATGGTTTGGGGTTTAGGTTTTGAGTCAGCACTTTCGTAATTTTCATGCTTGCAGAAATCTACTTCACAGCTCCAGACGTCGTGACTGCAGATGAGAAGGTTTGCAACTGCACCAGCCAAAAAGCGTTGCTGCTGACGTGATTGACCCTTTCACTTCCCGGGCATCATTGCTGAGATTCCTACTAATACAAACCCCACGCCCTTGAAGCAATCTGGCAAGATGCCTTCTCGGCAAGTCATCGCCATGCAGCTCTACGCAAAGACATTGTAGTTAAAGTTGGTCAATGTCTCCACCATGCGTTATCAAAGGCTCTGCTTGCTAGTCGAACACTGCCAGGTGGCTTTTTGCGTATGCAGCCATCAGGTCACGAGGATACGTCCCGGCCCTTTGTCCCCAACGCGCACGCAACAGACTTTGCAGAAGATGCGAGAAGTGGGATACACAGCGTTCTGTCATGCTGATCTTTTCGACTTTGTGCCGAGGCAGCGGTGGAGCTGGAGCGACGAAGCTCCTGAGCATGCATTTTCACGTCTCTACAGGTTTGTAGTTGGCAGGGTCCAACACCAGCAACAACAGGCCGTACATTCTGGAGGTCAGGAGACTCGAGGGCCTAAACCAGCCTACAAAGTGCCAGATACCAGGACTTGCCGAGGGCTTCCGGTCTGGTTTCGTGGAAGGCGCCATGGCAATCTGGCTGCAGTTAGGTTTTACCAGGAATACCCTATAATCGGTTTAGGGCTTAGGGTTTAGGACCCTTTAGGGGGTTCATTATGGGGGGTTTAAGGCCTAGTAGCCCATCCTGGTAGAGGCTCAGGAGGTGTCGGGACATGAGCGTTAAGGTTTCGGGCAGTGTGTTGGGCTTGGGTTTGTCGAGTGATCCAGGGATCCACGGGTTTTTGGTCTCAGCATTCTCTTCCTGCGACGTCGTCAGGACACAAACCCTAAACCCTAAACCCTGAGCAGTTGCCCGATCTTGGGGCGGGGGGTGCCTTCAGTTTTCGATTCCAGTCAGGATGGAGGTTTGGGGCATTTGGGACGCGTGACTGGTCAACATGAAGCGGGGGAGCCGGCCAAATCGTGGACGTTTCGTGACCTTGAAAAAGCCCGGTGGCTACAAGCTTGACCTCGATCTACAGTCTTCGGAAAGCCCAAATGCAAAACTGATCCTCTGAACCATCTGTCGGCTGGGCTCAGCTCTCTGCTGTGTTCCTGACAGCTGTACATTGAGCGCGGGTTAGG
Organism: Symbiodinium natans; assembly: GCA_905221605.1. Classification (NCBI taxonomy): domain Eukaryota; class Dinophyceae; order Suessiales; family Symbiodiniaceae; genus Symbiodinium; species Symbiodinium natans. The sequence continues at coordinate 156,015 of CAJNDS010000188.1, forward strand.
GAGGGGGAGGCTGCCTTTATTATGAAGGGGAAGGGGAAGTTTGGGCTGCGGGCTGTGCGATGGTGTGGCTCAAGCAGGCAATTCAGAATTTCAGGCGGATGGGGTGAAGCTTTGTACAGTGCGCGAAAGAAACTTCGTGGTGCTTGCACCAAAGTCGGAACATTTGGAGAAATCCACCCCGTGGTTTCGACTGCTTTTTGTTTCGGGCAAAACTCCAGGTGGAGAAGACCTTCAGAAGTACAATCAAGAGGTGCAAGCCATGCTTTGTGAAGAACAGGGACATGTTTAAATGCAAATGACACCCGACTTTGCAAGACAAGATGGGAGAGTTCTCTCTCTCTCTCTCTCTCTCTTCTTTCGGCTGGGGGACCGGGTGGGTCAACTCGCACAGGGCGATCTTTTGAGAAAAAAGGGAAGGGGAAGAGGGGAGATGCCCAGGCAGAAACATCTACAGCTTGCTTGGTTAGGGTTTAGGGTTTAGGGTTTAAGATTCAGGGTTTAGGGTTTCGGGTTTTAGGGTCTAGGGTCTAGGGCCAAGCCGTGGCATGTACACTTTCCCACCTGTTACAAAGCAGAAACGAAGTTTACGCCTGAATTCAAGCAAGGTGCTGGCCAGCATTCCTGCAGAATACCGCAAGATGCCACAATTCTTTGGACAACCGAAACACTAAACCCTCAACCCCCAAACCCCGAAAGACCTAAACCCTAAACCTTAACCACCCAAACCCCTTCTACGCGCCCTACGCGCCTATGGCCTACCAAGGTCTGCCTGGAAGGGTTGCAGTCGATGCCGGAACTCAACGGCAAGAACGGCGACCGGCCTGAACTAGCCTAATTTGGCACCGGGTGGTGTGTCAAAAGGGGCCAAGTTCCAGAGCAGGCCTTTCGCGCCCCAAGCCTTACGGCCACTATAAGCATTGCAGCATCCAGGCGGCGCAGGGCGCAGCTTGCTTCACCACAGTAGTTTCAGAAAGGTTTGTGGTAACGCATTGCCTCATCTACATCGCCTTTGCCAGTTCTTTACCCGCGCCAACCCAGGCAAACTTCTGGACTGGGATGGTCAGGCCATGCGCTGGCGGGTCCTCGTCGAGGATGGCGTGGGCATGAAGCCACCTGCCCACAGACCATCACAAACCAAAAGCCAGTATCTTCAGGGTTTGAAGTTTAGGGTTTAGGGTTCACGGTTCAAAAGGGCTTCAGGTTTGTTTCTATTGGTTGCAAGCGACACTTGCAGGGTATGCTTTGGGATGTTCCCCCGTATACTATAATCCCTTAACAGGGATTATCGTACCCCCTACTAGAATCTTTATTAAGGGCTGTTAGTATAAGGGGAACATCCCAAGCTATGCCCTGAGTGGGTGTTCAGCAACCAGATATCTTGACACGGCCACGACACAATGTCCCATGGAACTTCGGGCACGCAGACAGCGCACAAAACTAAGGTCATTCCGTCCGCAGAACCTGGTTCCACAGGCGGCGGCCACAATGCCGTCTTGAGTCCTTCATTCACTCTCGGTCCGAAACTTCAACTAATTATCAAGGGGCCCAAGGAGGGACCCTTATTTGAGCCAGCATAGCCGCACCTCCCCCCCCCCCCCCCCCCCCCCATGAGGTTCGTGGTGGGATTTGGGTTCCCCCACCCCCCCACCGCCCCCCCTGTGGTTCATGGTCTGTGGTTCATGGGTTTCGGGTTTAGGGTTAGGCTGTCGAGTTCAGGATTTTCCGTCTGGCTCCTTGGTCCACTGGTTCATGGTGGGTTTAGAGTTTAGGTTTCAAGGTTTGGGGTAATGGTAGGTTTACGGTTTCCCCTCTCCCCCCTGTGGTTCGTGCTGGGTTTGCGGTTCAGGGTTAAAGCGGTTATGGTTTCGGGTTTACCCTTCTCCCGCTTAGGGTTCAGGGTTTGGGGTTGAGGTTGAGGATTTCTCTCCCCTGGTGTTTTTCGGGCCAACGGGCAGGGTTTGGGGGGGGCATACCATGGGGGGATCGATTACACGGAACGCGGGCACAGAAAAAGGGACCTTAGGGGTAATGTAGGGGCTACTTCTTCGGGATACAGGGACTATAAGTTATACATCCGGGGTTATAGGGGAACAAGCTTAAGCGTCGCTTCTAGGGGTCCCTCCTTGTACCCTAAAAAATTAAGGGTCAAGATGACTTTCAGCAAGGATGGCTTGGTTTCGATGGCTGGTTGCACCAAAAGCAAAACAACATAGAACAGCTATAGACACCTGGATACTTCGCTTCCTCCAAGCAATGGCCAAAATGTGGACACATGTTGGAGGACTTCGGTTTAGCGAGAACCTGAAACAATGGGCATTTCTTGACTTGGCTCAGATATCATACGCAGTGTACAGGACCGAAGCATTGCGCATGAATAAACTAGTAGAAACGACGCTAGCTAATCAGAAGCCCGAGAGAGACAGAAAGCGAGACAGAGAGAAGAATAGAAAGAGCAAAGGCGAGCGGAGCGTGAGAGAGAGAGAGAGAGTGAATATAATGAACAGAACACCGAGAGCTGAGTTTCCATTGAAGCCGGTTAATTAAGGCTGGAGCCAGGTTGAGTTTTGATTCAGAAGATGGTTTGCCAGACCGGCTGAGTCTCGACTACATGCCGGGTTTCCCATGTGAGGGTAACAGATGCTTCCAGGCTTCCGGGCAGAAACGCAAAGCCGAGAAGAATGGCACTCTCAATGAAAGCCCGACGGAGGAGGCATGGGCTTGCAACGCGCTTGGGCCAGGTTGTAGGCGTTGGGGCTTGTTTGCCTAGGATTGAGAGGGCAGGGCATCCGTAACTTTAGGGTTTTTTTCTGGCCGGGCGTTGACAAGAAGGTGCGACCAAGACCGAACTCGGCCTTCCAACGTCTAAGCTTGTGCGCAATCACGGCTTCGACGGGTTCAGGATTTCTGCGCTAGTCTATCAAGTTCTAAATAGCTCAGGAGAGTAATGACTAGAGCTTCGACGGGCAGGGATGTAAGGTCACAGATGTCCATGTTTTTGACGGCAGGAGCCGGGCGAGAAGAAGCCTTGCAGTGAGGGACCTGTAGGCGCTAGTTGAGGTAAATCTCATGGAGTTTGACGGGCTGGCGCAGTCGCACTTATGCTTAGAGGCGAGAGAGTAGCAGTAGCAGGGATCACAATCCCATTGCACGCCCAGCACTCCATGACACCTCGCTTTCTCTGGTGCCACGCACATCATGTACAGCTAGCAGAGGCCAGACTCAAACTTCGTTCCACTTGCAGTTAGGAAAACGAGGTCGACGCTCGCTTTTTGCTGTTGACGAATTGATTTGGCCATTACAGGTCCTATGTAACTCCCAAAAAGGAACACTCCGCAGCACTTGCCTTGCCCAGACTGAGTTGCTCAGAGTCAGGTAATGCACTGAACAACTGCCGGCATATGGGAGATAGAAGTTTGCTGTGGGGTCGAGATGTGTGCATTTTGGCCTGCGGGAGCTAGCATGAATCTAAAGCTGCGCGGCTGCTGCTTTCGCAGTTCGACTCGGCTTTGCCCTGCAGGCATGCAAACCCCAACAGCTGCGCAGGCCTGGATGTTCCTGATGTCACCCACGTGCTCAACTTCTCGCTTGGTATGTCTGCCAAAGCCCTGGGCACGAGTTGATGGGCATGTGTGTGTGAGGAGTTTCATGTGTCCGGCAGTTGGGAGGAAAGTGTGTTTCAACATTGGCCCTTACAAGCCTGAGTGGACCATGCACCTTGAGCCGTGTGGCCTCTGCTTCAAGCTCATGATGAAGGATGTGGTGCTCGGAACGCTTTCGCAAACGAACATCTCCGCCTAGACTCCACAGTAAAGTTTGGCGCTGGACATATGGTTTCCCTGCATGTTAAGGTGTCTTTGCTCGGGGCCACTGTTTGCTTGACCTGAACACGCACCTTTGAATCATTTTTTTGCGCTGAGGGCTCAGGCTTTCAACTGTTTGCCACATCTCAGAGAATCGGCGTATGAAGTGCACATCGGTTTTAGTGTCGCTTCTCCAGGGTTTGCAAGGAAAGTCTAGTGCCTTCTCCCAGCGACACAGACTGTCGCTACCTATAGATGCCCAGTAGGCCCCAAATCGACCCCAAAGGCTTAAAGTCAAAGAATGCTTCAAGGCAACCATCCCTAATGCTAACAAAGTCCAATACTTGCTTCGCTATAGGTCGCAAACATTCAGGAAACCCTAGCCTAAACCCTAAACAAACCCTAAAGCCTAAACCCTAAACCCTTTTACAGGCTTACAGATAACTTTCACCCTAAGATCGACAGCTACATCCACCGGATCGGCCGCTGCGGGCGCGCGGGTCGAGAAGGTACAGCCGTCACTTTCGCCCGGGGCTGCAGCATAAGGGGCTCACTAGTTGGGTTTGCTTTGACCCTTTGCCGCTACCGGATGGCTATGATGAACCCAAAGGAGCGTTTGCACTTCTCTGGTACGAGTGTTCAAAGGTCCAGCAAGGCAGCAGGTTTGCCCGATGCGAGTCTTGTGCAACTTGGTGTGTGGGATGCCAGCTCCGGTTAGAAACTTCGAGCGCTATAGCTTGAGACAAAAACCACGAAATCTGTCTCAGGTCAGGAGTCAAGTCCAGGGTGTGGCGAAAAAATCAAGTGTTCCCGGCTTCTCGCTCACGAGCCCGAAAGAAAGTAGTGGCATTGACATCAGAAGAGCCCTATAGGGGTGGCTGTCGAAATTGTGATCCTTTTTGGGGTACCCCAAATATTAGGTGCTGTATTTTAATAAGGATCCAAAAAGGGACCATGATTTTGACAGGTTTCCCGAAGGCCTTCTCTGCAACCTCAGGTCACAGATGGTGACGAGCGGCTTGCTGGAGCTTTGCTCACGGTGCTCCAGAAGGTGGCGGTTAGTTGACTTGTGTACTTGAATGTTTGGAATCCATGGGTTTCGGAGAGGAGAACACCCGTGCATGGTTGTAATCGAGGGAGGGAGGGTGGGTATGGGAGGGAGTGGGATTTGTGGGAGGGTAGCACTGTTCATGCAGAACTTCGACGGGCAACCTAGCTGCCCACACCCTACTAGGTCAGGAATGACAAGCAAACAGTTAAAAAATGCAAAAAGAACATGTCAATACTTCCTCCAGCCAAACGCCTAATTGCAAACCATTAGCTGCTGCTACTGGCCCGCACCGCGGCTTAAACAAATCCGCGAAGCTTTCTAGCGGTCCTGTAAGTAGTTCCTGCCCGGGCAGGCCCGCCAGCACATTCCGCGGAGACCTTGGGAGATGGATTTTCCTAAGCCCTCACGCATCAAACCCTCGAACCCTCAGCACAACCTTAGCCCCAAGTCGGCACTGACTTTAGTATAGATACCGATACCTATCTAAGACCAGTTCAGTTACCTGCAGTTTCGGGCTTCAGCCTGCAGGTTGGGATTTGTGGGCTCAGGGAGGTGGATTGCATTCACTGAGCAGGGCCTGGCGCGCTGTGGTGTGAGCGGTTTGGCAGAGCATAAGGGGGGTGCCACTGCAACTCAAAACGCCCTACAACAGGTCCATCCTGAGTCTCTCAACAGTGTGCCTCATGGTTGCCGGGTTTAGGTTTTAGGGTTTAGGGTTTAGGGTTTAGGGTTTAGGGTTTAGGGTTGAATTTCACCGTTCTTCTTGCGAAAGCCCTATAGACATCATTCGATCCAAGTCCTCGCCTTCAGTGACACATAGCCAGTGCTCCACATTCAAAGCCTGGGCCATCTAAAGTGAGGTCTATACAGGATACTTCCTGATTTATAGAGCTCCGGGCTCCGGCTTCAAGATTCTTTGGCTTTGAACCGTGAGGCCTGGCCTGTCCGAGATGGCCAAGGAATTTGGGGGCAACAGCCACGGTCTCAGAGAGCGCCCCCGAGTCTGGCACAGAACCAATTCGCTCACTTTGCTGCTCTTGTTTTCTTTGTCCAAATGGAGAGGGAATGCCTGGAACTTTAGTGGTCCTAGCGCCCTCCAGGGAAGTGGGTGGCTGTATGGATGTGTACAGAAGTGTACTGTTTGTAATTCTGCTTCTGGAGGTGTGGTGGTGGAGGGTGTTACTAGCAGCTTCCACCATTCTAGTCGCTTGTCATGACCGATGTGTTGTGCGGCTCCTTGTTTGGGATTTCTGGAGTGAGGGCCGAAGCATTGTTTAGCCATGCTTTTTTGTAGTCTGGCACGGGCGTCCCTCGAAAGCTTCGTTGTTTACAAGGCTTCCTAAGCATCTCATCCCAAACTGCCGTGACCATGTGTTTAAGTTTTTGGTGTGTGCCCTCAACGGGGGCTTGGCCGAGCATCCGAACACGGGAGTGGGGGGTGATGACATCCAGCATCCATGCCCGAATTCTGGATGACATTCCCAAGCCTTGCATCCTGAACCCCATGGTCAAATGCAGTCGATCTCTGCTGTTTCTCCTCGACCACGTAGCCAGAAAGTCAGAACTCAGGCAAGACAAGAGTTATGCCGACTTAGGGTTTGAATGGAGCGTGAAGGCCAACAAAGCGCTTGAACCGCTCGTTGTATGTTGCACCAAGGCGGCTCGACCAGGCTTGCTGTGAAGCACAGCCAGGCCGGCGTCCCCTCGTTCTTGGGACAACTGTGCGCACAAGAGATTTCAGGGAGCCTGCTCCGAGCCCGCACGGAGCATGAAGAAACACAGGGAGGTTCGGCCAGCAAATGTTCTTCAATTCCCCGTGCCCTGGTCTCATTCAGGGCAACTTTACCACAGCCCGGACAGTGCTGATGTGCATGTTGCCTTTTTCTTGCATCTATATATATATATATATCTATATATATATATATATAGATATATATACATATATATAGTGAAAACGGCTTGAGCCGGAAGGCCAGCGGCGAAGTGAAGCTCGTGCGCTCGGGGAAGGACAGGGTGGCTTAAAGCGCACGCACTTCTGATTCAACACCCTATCGCACGCACTTTTTGTGGGAGTGTGAGGAAGAAGCCCCACCCCGCTTGACCGCTCCGCGGGTGATACCTAAGTGCCAACGTCTTGCTCCGGGATCTTTGGCGGAACATTGCCATGAGTAGTTTTGCCAAGCGGGCATCCAGCAGAGAAAGACTTCAGGATCTGTAGGGCACTGTAGGGTCTGTTTCGAGCCATTGCATTCAAGGCTGCGGGCATGCGTGGCCGCCTAGTCAGTAGAGCGCTTCTTGAGTGAGCGCGTGCACAGTTGACGTGCAGCCCGGCAGGCCTTCGACAAGACAGTGGCAAAGACGCGACACCGACGCCAAGGCCGCTAAGAGGTGGGCGCCGAGCCTTGCTCCATACGGCAAAGCCCCCAAGTTTCTCCCACGTGGGGGATGCATGGTAAATTTCCTGTGTCGCAGTTTGAGAGCTGGAGCTTACGATTGCTGCGCAGACCTCAACATTGTGTTTGAAGCAAAGTTGGTGGCTGGCAGCCGCTACTGTAATCTATTGTGATTATTTGTGATTTTTTGTGCCAGACCCTGAAATGATACATCAAGTACTGAAGCGGCCCAGTGGCAAGCATTAGCGGGTCTTTGGGATCTCAGAGGGGAGGGCCCGGAATGCTTGGCAGACACTACTCAGACGAGTTTGGCACTTCCTGCTCTGCTGCCCCGGTTTTCGCCCCCTGAAAATGGTCTGCCCCAGCAGTCTCGCCTCGCAGGCTCCCCAAAAAACCATGTGTAGACAGGACAAAGACAGAACCAGAAGGTCTAAAGAACCGCTCGAAGGGGTTTAACAGAAAGAATTCTCTGAATTCACTGAGCCCTAACATGATCTTGGGGGCTCATTTGGTGCAGACCATTTCGCTCAAGAAAACCCCCATTGCCAGGCGGCGACATTGAGCCCGCAGAAACGCGGGCACTTCCGCCGTATGCAGTTGTATGCTTGTGTCGTTGACCCTTCAAAAGCTGGCACATCAGTGAGCCCCTCCATGGATGAGGGTGGATGGCAAGGCATGACACTTCACTTCACCAGGCAGTTCCCACCACTTGAGCCGTTCACGGCCGATCGCACAAGAAGAATCAACGTCGCAGTGGGCACTTGAGCTTGCCGAAGCTTGAAGAGAGCCAAACCCTAAACCCTAAACCCTTAACCCTAAACCCTTGAGGCCTATAGACGCCTATAGGTCATGTATAGATAAGCATGTAACTGTGCTCTTTTGTGCTGCTCGGGGCCTTGTGCTGCCGAGCAGGCACTAGACATCCGAAGCTGCACTTTAGCTTGACGCACAAGAAGGACATTTCGGACCCTACTCTTGAACACGACCTGCCTGAACACATTGCAACTTGTTTGCCCACGGCTTGACCTTGCCTGCCACACACAGTGGGACGAAGTGCCTTATAAGGCTCACAAGATCAGGTGGCGCTCCTGAGGCGCACGCGCTCCACACTCCACCAGCAAAAGGATAGGCATTTCAATGGTTGCTCCCAGAAGATGAGAGACTTTCACTAGCCTGATAACCACGAGCATTCTCATGCCTAGTTCAAGTTGAGCTCATCCCACCTCGGGCTCGGAAAGCCCAGGCAACCCACAACCTTGCACAGCTCCCTCAGCCCCATTGAGCCCCCCTAAACCCTAAGCCCTAAACCCTAAACCCTAAACCCTAAACCCTAAACCCCGTGCCCCAAACACACACAAGGAACCCCGACGCTCTCACACAACATCCTGACATCTCATGTGCCTTCGTGGTGTGCAGAGTCTGGGCCATGGCAAGCGCTGAGCTGACGGAGGAAGGCCGCGCTGTATATATGCATATTTATATATATATATATATATATATATATATTATGTATTAATATATATATATATATATATTATGTATTAGTATATAAATTATGTATTATTTTATCATTTTTCTTCATATATATATATATACATGTTTGTTATTAATTTATGTATTTATTTATCAGAAAGAGACACTTAGCTGCCCCCCACCCCGCCCTCCCGCCCCCATGTTCAAGGGTCACGTTATGAGCTGGAGTTCTTGGTGTCGTTTACGGCTGCTCCTGACAAGTGGTTGAGAGCAGTTGCTATTAGGGCTTTGTTTGCTTAGCCTTGTTCATGTGCACTGGTGCTGTCGTCGAGCGATGGTGCAGTCGCATTCCCGTCTCATGCAGTTGCATAGCACGGTTTCCAAACAAAACGCCCCCCCCCCCTCTCTCTATATATATATATATGTATATATGTATATATCGCTCAAAAGGCACGAACAAACGTAACCGGAGTGCCAGCACAAATGCGTGCGAAGACAAATGGGGGTTGATGGATGGGACCGAAGTTTTGGAAGCGAGCTTCAGCGTCTCAGGTGCTGTGCGTTGTGGGCTTGAAGGTGCTTGACGTGTGCATTACTCCGGGGTTGATGTTAGAATCTTGGGATGTTCCCCCCTTATACTAACAGTCCATAATAGGGCCTATACTAGGGGGTACTGTAATCCCTATTGAGGACCGTTAGTATAACATAGTTCTCAGTTCAGGGTTTAGGGTTTTGGGCTTAGGGTTTGGGGTTTAGGGTTTGGGGCTCAGGCACTCGACACCACGCGAACTAGTTGACCCCTCGAATTTCCTCTCTCACCACGTCGAGGTGTTGACCGGCTCCTGGAACAGCTGGATGCCGCGTTCAGGTGCATTTCGGGGGGCTGTTCCGAGTGGCACATCAAAGATCTGGTAGCAGCGATGGCGTCACCCAACATACTTTGTACTCATACTCGTCCCTCCTGTCCACTGTAGTTTTGCAACTCGAACGGATGAATGCACCAGGATGTCAATTTATTGAAGATTGTAGAGTTTGGTTTTGAAGCTAAGGCTAAGCTGTTGGTCTTGAGTACAGCACCCCTGAAACGGATCGGTTTTGATTCCGGATCCCTACAGTACTGTCCATGATGCTATTCCTTCGTCATCCCTGATGAATCGTGATAAAACCCTAAGCCCAGAGCATTTTGGTCGAGCGGCTGGCACTTGTCCTGCTCAACAAGTCGGCATGCGCAAGTGTTTCAAGTCTTTCGTCCCACATAGTGTGGGGAGTGGGTCCGGTCGGGGTGGCTTGTCGGTTTGGGCCATTTTTGGCGGGTTTGCCTCTCAGATGTACTTTTCTCGTGCGGCCTGGCATCGTGGCCCCTAGCAGGCATCGAGGCTTACGAAGATTCGAAGATAAGTTCAGGCGCGAGGTTTGGTTGTGGGGACTTGGGGGCGAAGTTTAGGGTTTAGGGTTTAGGGTTTAGGGTTTAGGGTTTAGGGTTTAGGGTTTAGGGGTTTAGGGTGGCTTGAGAGTCCCAAGCCCGAATCGCGGCCTTGCCCTTTACGGAGGCGTGTGGAGGAGTCGCAGGGCAGCAGGGTAAAGTTGGAGCAGCGCGCCAAGAGAGTGGAAAGGTTTAACACGTGGGCGCGTGCATTGGGCTTTTGGGAACTCGGTCAGACTTGAAAGCGGACTCCGCATCTAACGCAAAGAAACTTACCACTATGAGCCCCCTGCATCACTCCCTGTCACCTGTGGGGCCTCACTGTCAGAGCACTCTGTTCTGAGAAACCCTCGAGTGTTTTTGTTCTTTCTGCAGCCGGACATGTGGCTTCGATCCAACAGACGTCAGAAGGTCTTACCCCCCGACGCTCTAAGAGCAGAACACACCATATGCCACCGCAGACCTCAGCTTTGAGGTCAGCAGAGATCAACCTCTTGAAAATACTGGAGCAGGCGAGGCGTCCTGCGCAGTTTCAGTAGCCAAACCAAAACAGCACACGCACACCCTAATTCGTAAAAAAATCCTAGACCCTCAGAGCCTCAGAATCCCTAACTGTCTAGACTCGCAGCGATGCCAAAAACCCTAAACCCTAAACCCCAAACCCTAAACCCTAAACCCTAAACCCTAAACCCTAAACCTAAGAGCACTAAAGCCTTAAACCCTAAATGCTTGACCGCAGATCGTCAGGGTGAGATGGTCGCGCCCAGTACCACGTAGCAGCCACAATCGAGACCCCAAGCGAACCTCATCCTGTCCTCAAGAGAATGCAAAGATAGGCACAGACCGCGGTGCCCAACGTCTGTGTACACTACAATCTGTGGGATCACGACATCAGGAGTACCCTATTGGGGTCCTTGTGAGAATCTCAGTCTTCAAGTCCTAAGTGTTAAGCCCAGCCCTGCACTAGGCAATCTCAAGTTCGATTAAGCTGAAGCCAGGCGCGCGACGTGCTCACCTCCGCACTGATAGCCTCTGCCGACCGCATAGCACTGAAGAACATCTTTGGCACCTCGGCCCGACTTTATTCTCTCATTGAGTTTCCTTGGTCGGGATGGAGGTGTTGCGGCTCCGGTGAAAGACATGGTGTGTGGCGGCAAAGCAAGGGTTCCGCGCCAAGGTGTAGCAATCTTGAGAAGAAGCAACGGGCAACACCTTTTATCTTAATTAATTGTAAAGGGCCCTGCACAATTCGTAAAGCCAGAGCCAGAGCATTTAAGTAGTTCCTAAAGGCAAGCGGAGATATATGAGAACGAACCGGCAGTAGGAATTTTAAAGATCCAGGAGGTTCCCGGTCAGAATTGCGCAGATGACAAACTTCAGAAAGTGCTGCGGAACCGGGATTCAGTTCGCGTGATCCCCTGCCGGTACTGGAGAAACTACCTGCATATAGCCAGCAACTTTTCCACCAAGATGAACTGGAGCATCGCTTGACGGCATTGACAAGCTTCCATGCCCTAAGTCTCTGCTGATTCGCAAGGTGGCTCTTGCCGCAGAACTGGCAAAATACGTGCCGTACTGGATGCTGCGGAGCGCAGCCCGCGCGATTGCTCAAAGCCTTTAAACCCAGAACCCTGGTGCAATGGCGCAGCTGAGCCCATATCGGGGTTTCCGAAAGGAGGGGTACCTTATTGGGATCCTTACTAAACATGGGGGTTTCCGAAACTAGGGGGTTCTTATTAAAAGGGAATCCTATTATTTGGGGGGTTATCTTAGGGTCCCCGATTTTCGTAAACCCCATATACAACACTTCAGCCCAGGCAAAGGCAGGCACCCCCACATGATGGTTCCAACTGCAAATGTACGGTGGTTTAGGATACGCTGTGTCGAAAATCTCATGATTTCTGCATATACAATAGCAGCCAATAGCACCTACAAGAGGTCATGCTATTTTCTTTTCAGCAAAGTCTTCTGGCTGTGCGATGGGCTTTATGTTTCCAAAGCTAGCAATGTCAGCGCAGCGATGCAGATTATGTCAGGGCCATGAGCGGAAGCAAATGAAGAATGGAGAAAGCGAACGAGTTGTTACAAACGGTCTAGAGATTCTACCACATGTTAGTTTCGCATGTTATTTGGTTGAAGCTTTATGATTAGCCATGCATGAACGACGCATGTGGATTAGTGCTTCTTGTGGAATCTGTTGGCCGATGCTCGAGGTAGCTAGAAGATGCAACATAACTGACATCGGCCTCTCTCTCTCTCTCTATATATATGTATATATATATATATGTACATGTAGCATTTTGAGTCGCTACTATTCTGTTCACTGTTTGTACCTGTTTCTACGAAAAAGCAAACAACTGAGTGCAGTGACGACGTCTATAAGCATTTTGTGCGCTGCGTCCAACGCATAGGTCTGGATTGACAATTTTATAGGGCGTACACGGACACATCTAATCGGCTGAGTTAGGGTAGTTATTGCAAGAAGTGTGCTCGCGGCAGGAAGGCTGCAAGAAGATGGGGAGGGGGGGCTGCTGAATCTGACTGTCGTTTGCTTCGTTCTCGCAAACCCGTTGAATGTTAATTTGCCTACCTATCTCTAGATGGAAATAAATACGTACTTGCATGTGCCCACCTCAACCTCACACCGGCGGTGTCAGATCTTTCCAGGATTCGTTCGGCAGTCCCTAAAACCCTAAACCCTAAACCCTAAACCCTAAACCCTAAACCCTAAACCCTAAACCCTAAACCCTTCCTGGCAGGTTCACGTCGGAGCGAATCACCGACCCACGACTAATGGGCTGCCAGAAGCCAAGATTGGTGAGGACTCAAGGGACGACTGCAGCTTCTTCTGAGTCGCTGTAGGGATTCCCGTGGTGAGCCAATTTTGAGGCTAAACCCTAAACCCTAAACCCTAAACCCTAAACCCTAAACCCTAAACCCTAAACCCTAAACCCCCTGAATCAAATTTGCCGAGGCCGAAATGCCTGCGAGTCGGTGGAGCAAGTCCTGAAAGATTTGGGGCTGGGCGCAGACCCCAAGTGGGCAGTGGAGGGCCCGGGGTTTGGGATCGGAGAGGGCCAGGGCGGCTAGGAACAGGTTGTCAGTGAAGAATCGTGAAATTGTAATACAGAGGTCCTGTGCAAAGGTGCTTTGGTCTCCAGGATTTTCTGGCTGCATCCGACTGCAACTGTGGCAGAGCGTCTTCATGAACTAGAACCTGCCGGGCTTCAGCTAACTCGCAACCTTCGACTGGCATCAGTTTCACCAATCGAAGTTGCCCAGGGCACGCATTGCACAGCCCATGTCTCAAAGCCCCTTTGGCTCCTGCTCTTGCGAAGAACCGTGGCTCTCGGCAGCTTGACGATTGAAGGGATGCTGCTGCGAATTGAAAATTGGCTTAACGATCAGGCCATGTGCAGAATCAATGCTCAATGCACTCACATAGAAAGAATGGTTTCCCCCAATCACCCAGAGACAGCGATAAACAAAAGAGTCACAACTATAAATGAGTTTTTTATACTTCGGACATACACACCTTACAGGAAAGGAATTTGCGAACTCACTCTGGTGATTGATTCTCTGGGGAAAAATTGGGTTGGCGGCACTCCAACGAGTCTCTGGCAATACCCTGGGCTCCAGGGACTCTCTGGAAATGTGCTCTGGGGATACACAACGAGTAAATACAATTCTGGTCACAACAATGACAAGCAGTAGCAATAACACTGGCCACAAGAATGCAGGCCCCCCCGTTCCTGGACATCAAAGCTCCCTGCACGCGCGCGGCCTCCTCTGAGCGCTGATGAAACATTTCATTTCGACGGGCAAGTTGCCCGGCTCGCACCTTGTGGAAAGTGCGGCAGCCTAGGTTCTCGCGACGTGCATGATGCGTTCATGTGCGGTGCCAATGGAACACCTCCAAACCCCAGGATAAAACTTTAAGACTGCTCCAGACCCCCTTTCACATCAGCATTCATGACAAGCCTCCTGCCATATCCCCCTTGGGAATTATGTTTTTTATTTTGTGCTTATAAACCCCAAGAGGATATTAAACATATTATCTTTATTAAGGTTCTAAGGGAGTATAGCCTGTCCAATCTCTCTTGAGGCGCAGCTCTAAGAGCAGCCCTCGCGGCAGAGCGGGAGGCAGGAGAGGGCCGAGTTGCCTGAGTTGCCGTGGCTTGTTCCCAATCTGAAAACAGCGTGCCATCCTGGGTTCCAGTGTTCAGGGTTTTTGGAGGGCTTTTGGAGGGTTTTGGGGTTCAGTTGTGCCGAGAGGTGGAGTGCTTTTCTGGGTCAGAGTCGCCATGTAGTCGTTCGGAGGGGCGAAATTTTGATCACGAAATACGTGTATCTGGCATCATCCCACGTGACCAGTCGCGCTCCGTTCTGTGGGGAGTACCGTGGTCGAAATCGCATGTGTGGAAAGCACAGGCGCTGGCCAAGGAGAAGGCCATGCTTGCTGCTGCCTGAGTTAGAGTACTTATGCGGTGCTGCGTTGCCATCCTCACAGGAGCTTCTGCGATCCTGCACAGGGAGCTACACCAGAGTGTCCAAGTATAGAGCTAAAGTTTGGGAAGCTAAAGCGCGCAGTTATCATCGAAAATCCAAAGTTCACAGCCCGTAGGCCTTGAAATTAAACTTCGAGATGCAGCAGGGTCTAGACCAGCACCCATCACCCTGAAACCGAAAAACTATGATGCTTTAGAAGCTTCAGAAGTGACCCGCCCGAAATCCTATGACTCCCTCTATTGCCCCCAACGCGCCGATGGTCGCCGGTGCAAGACAGCGCTAAGGCCTCCATGCGCACTTCAAAGCCACCGGCAGGCCTAACCCTAAACCCCAAAGCAAAAACACCTAAACCCTAAACCGCAAAACCCCTTGAGTGGGATACCATAGACCTTTAGTACTTAATGGCTGTTTAGGTCACATAACTGGGGATGTGCCCCTTATGCTAGCAGTCCTTAATAGGGAATTTAGCACTCCCCCCCCCCCTATTAAAATTCCCTATTAAGGACTGTTAGTATAAGGGAGAAAATCCCAACACATGGCTGACATACACGTTGCACTTAACAACCCCAAACTCCTGGGGCACAGGGGGAGATGCACGGTTGAAAACATCAGAAGGTCCTAGAATGGTCTCTGATGCGTTCTTTGGGTAGTTGCCTTTTAAGTGCCTATATATATATTCATTTATTTATTTTTTAGCTTTTTGCAGATGGCCAAGCACTTTGTTGACATCCTGCCAGTGATTTGACGAAGGCGGTGAAGACCCATCCTCCATGGCCGCCGGCACCGCCGCGGCCGCCGCGGCTGCGGCCGAAGCAGCAAAGGAGGAAGCAGCCGCAAGAGCTGCGCAGGAGGCGGCGAGGCAGCTTGCCTGTGGTGAAGGGCTTGGATACGTCGTGAAGTCGTCTTTCCAGCCATACGCGTTTCAGTATGTTCAGTGGCTTCTCAAGCTTGCAGAAGCCTTGTAGAGTTGCTTGTAATTGTCCGTGCCAGACTGCTGATACAAGTCGCATCCGGAGTTCACGGTGCTTGCAACGGAACTTGTAGATGTTAAGGCCCTGGTGATCCATACGGAAATGCACACGTACACGAAACAGGCATTCGCCAGCTTTCGCAAGCATGAATGTGTGGCGGCGACCACGATGTCGGCATAAACTTGCATGTCTGAGTGTTTTGCAGGTCTTGCTGTGTCATACAGATGCTTCATTTGCAATAGCCTGCATTCTGCAGACATAGAGGTACACGGCTTCTTTGAAACAGGAGGTCTCCGCAGATGTCCACGATAGGGTTGCTGAAGGTAGAACAAAACTATGTGAGTAAGTCGTTTGTGGACTTTAGGTCAAGTCCCAAGTACATCTTGCATCATCGTTCTTATGGCTTCACACGGCGGCACTAGTTTGCATGTAGCTAAGCATACATGCATTCACGCGCATTCCTACATTCAAAGGAAAGTAAATCAAAGGTCCTCCCAGCAGCGCTGGAGCGCAACACGACCTGTTCTGGCGCCGTGCATTTTGAATCGCGTGATTTCATGTTCCCGAGAGCTCTCGCGCGCGGCGTCGCTCCATGTGGCGAAAGGGCAGGGACACAGCTTCCTGCGGGATCTGCATTTCCCGGCAGCCAGTTCGCGCTCCGCACGTGCTTCTTTTGTGTGAAGTGCAGAGATATCGTTGCTGCAGTGTTCCTGGAGTGATTTTAGGGTGATTGGAATGGCGCAATTACCAGTGGCCTCACACTGCTTGGTGTCTACGCCGGCATACTTAAGTGGATTCATCCGTTCCTTGTAGTGCTAAGCTCAGTGGTTTTCTTCCGGACTTCCGAATAGCATGTTTCGTGCTCGAAGCCGAGCTCTCGCTTCTGCCCCTGCTGGCCTGGCTTCTTTCGGGGCGCGGAATCGGTCGCCTTATGTTTCTTGTAGTAATAGTTTGGAGCTGGTCTGATGTCTCTAGCTTGTGCTGCTCCTGTGCAAGCTCCTCCTTGAAGGAAGGCGGCAGAAGCGGAAGAGGCAACACGAAAAGCTGAAGAAGAGTTCAGCAAGTTCATGGCTGCCAAGCGTGCCGAGGAAGAGGCTGCAAGAAAAGCTGCAGAAGAAGAGGCAGCAAGGAAGGCAGCTGAGGACGAGGCGGCAAGAGTTGCTGCCGCGGAAGCGGCTGCTGCCGAAGCGGCTGCTGCGAAAGCGGCTGCCGCGGAAGCCGCTGCTGCGGAAGCCGCCGCGGCGGAAGCCGCTGCCGCGGAAGCCGCTGCCGCGGAAGCCGCTGCCGCGGAAGCCGCGAGAAAGGCGGCTGAGGACGAGGCAAGAAGAGCCGACGAGGCAAGAAGAGCCGCCGAGGTAGAGGCGGCGGCACGAAGAGCTGCCGAGGTAGAGGCGGCCAGGAAAGCAGAAGCGGAAGCAGCTCGAAGAGCTGCTGAAGCGGAAGCTGCCAGAAGAGCTGCTGAAGAAGAGGCAGCGAAGAAGCGAAGAGCAGAAGAAGAGGCCTATAGTGCAGGTTTGTGACGATGCTGCGGCAGTTTTGGCCAACACTTGTTGCCTTCCAGGTGGCCTTAAGTGACTACTGACCGTACTTATTACAGCTTCAATGGCTTCAAACCGTTTCAGCCTCGGCTCTGGCATTAGGCACCTCCCAGACCCAACCTCATGCAAAAAGTTCTTCGGAGAAGCAGTGTGGGCAGAAGATGGCTTGCATAGCGTTTCTGCCGACCTGGTAGCCCGATACTGCCCTGTGATGGCTCGCCTTCCTAGATCTTGCTAGACTCCAAAGTTGACTCCACAGTTTGATATGTGAGTGTGTCTGGTTTGGGGATGGTTTGGGGAATCTTGAGGTGGCATGGAAGTGGGTCGCATTTCGGGTCAACTTTGGACCCGCCAGAACCTGGCAAGCAAAGGCTCGGATGCTCTTGTCTCCTGGGCCTTGTTCTAGGTTGCGATTTCGTGTTCTGGGCGAAGGGTTGAAAACTGAAAGTGCGAAACGTTGAGCTCATGAGACCCACTACTAGGCCATCGGAATCCAAAAGGCCAAGGCCTTGCCGAAGCTTCGCTTCATCAAACATCCGAAATCGCTGGTCAATCAGCCCTAGCTTCGCGAAACGCGGCAGGCGCATCTGAAAGGAAAGGCTGGCGACAAAGGCAAAGGAAAGGGCAAAGCGAAAGGGAAACATCCAGGCTGGCGGACGTCGCTTTCAGGGTTTTCCTACATCTCGCCGGCCTCCAATTAAAGCCTTCCTCCACAGAAGTAAAGCGGTTAGAGAACTACCAGTGGGCAGCCCTGTGGAGGCTTGGGGCTGGGTTGCGAAAGTAACCCTAAACCCTAAACCTGAAAGGATTTAGTGGCCCGCGGCCGCTGAAGAAGCCCAAAAGCACAAGGGCTTCAGTGCCAATATGCTTCAGGCTTCGTAGCTTTGGGACTTCGAGGCGTTGTGCTTCCCATTTGTAAGCAGCTTGAGAATTGTAGGACTTCCGTAAGCTTCAGCTTCAGACTTCGGAGATTTAGATTTCGAGGCCACGGGTGTCCGCTGCACCCACTGAGCACCCTGCCCTTCCTGGGTGCTTGTCTCTTCAGACATACTTGGGGGTTTACGAAAATAGGGGATCCCCCAACATAGATTCCCAAATAGTGGGATCCCCTTAGAATAAGTGACCCCAAATTTCGGAAACCCCGCCATGCAGCCATGCAGGCTTGCCGTCCGCGTAGTGTAAATCGTGCGGTTGGTGGCGCACTGTACTTCGGCGTGTATGGCTGGCTATGCATTTGGCTCCCGTTATGTCGGCATCGCACACACCCTACTCTGTGGAAAGAGCTGTCCTGGTCAGCATGTTCCGCGATCAAGCAATTGCCGGCACGCAAGCAACACTCGAGGCAAAATGCTCGCCGAAACAAGTAGTTTTCCAACATTTGAGGACACACCTTACAAACCCCACGTCTGACGCGGGCGGCTCTGGGCCGTGGACCATGCAATAAATTGGACCACGGCACATCCAACATAGTTTTTATCAACTTTTTCTGGATTTTCACGGTGTGGGTGGGGGCGTGGGGAGGGAGGAAGGATTTGGGCGCATAATAACGTCCATTCAGCAGACCAAGTCTTTTGTAAAACCGGTCTTCGTTTACCCCAAATGCGGAATCCATTGTAAATAACGGTATGAAGCATTCAATCATGCCACGTACCTTAAAACTATATGGTCGTGGGTGTGCCGTGGACCATGTAGTCATCTGGTTCTCCCTCCTTCTCTTATAGGTTCATCAGCGTTTGGCACCGCCAAATCACATCCTGCATATTGTGCATAGGACGTCTGGTCCACACGTTAGTCAAGTCGACGCACCGGATCGACACGTATAGCAAAAGGCGGTACATTAGTTTGCTCTGACCCTGAACCGAATGCTGTGATCCCACCTTTGGATTGATGACAGTCCTTCGTAAACAACCCAACAGCTCTCACCCTAAACCCTAAACCCTCAACCCCCTAAAACCCAACGGCCGAAAATGCCTCCCAGCTGCACTGCGTGCAGGGCACGAAGCCCCGGCTCGGCCGCTGTGCCCTGAGCCTGGTGAACTTTCCAGTGCACCTGATGAGTATGATGAGTAATTTAACTTACACACACACACATACATACATGTATATATATGTATATGTACATGTACATGTATATGTATATGTCTATGTATATTATTTGGTTATTCTGACGGATTTTGTTTGATGCTTCTGGGACTTTGATTTGAGGGTTGGGGTGAAAAAAGCATCTTTTGAGAAGTCGGGCCTCACTTTGAGAGCGTTAAACAACTTCAGGGTACAGCACTCAAATCACACAGCACTTCGGACAACATGGGATTCCTGGGTTTGGAATTGGCGCTTTCAGGGGTGCGAAAGGGATCTGGACCTTCATAGACTCCTAATTGCATGTTAGAACTTTGCGGAAGCTTTCTCATGTGAGGGCTGATAATGATTTGCCGTCTTAGCTTTGGACTGGCCGGGGTAGCTCTGGCCTGGCCTTAGCATCCTATCGTGCTTTACCACAGGTGCTAGATGATCCAGGAAGGGCTTGTCAAACCGGGTAGGATAAAATTTGCGCGTAATGTTGATGATTCCAGGTCATGCAGAGAAAGTCCCGGAGTGTTCCAGCCTTGGCGCAAACATGATCTGTAGGTTTCGTGCCACTTTGGTAGGCATCAGCAGATGCAGGTGATGCATCGCTTGTTCGAGTTAGGTCTTGAGGAGTTCCTAAATGCCTGCGGCTTTGGAATACCCGCACAAAGCACAACCTTTCCCCAATAACAACATCGTGGGAAGGAAGCCGTGGCAAACGTGAAAGCTTGTAGCACACATGAGATACCTTGTCACACACGAGATACTTCGGAAGTCATGCTTATGTCCTTTGCATTGTAAGTCATCGGTAGATAGCAAAGGCACCGATGCCAGAGATCCACGAGACTCACCAACGCCACCACCCACATCCCGCTGTTTGTGAAGCTTCGTAGTAGCACACCTCTGATTGAGCTGAACATTGGGTTTTCGCGCATGCACTTGTTTGCATGCATGATGGGTTGCAACTAGCTATGGTAGAACAAAAGAGGGCTAATTAGTCTATAAAGCCAATGGCATCGAGGGCCCTGCTTTGCGTGTGTGAGGACTTTTGCATTCTGCCCACCCCTCAAAGGCAAGCTTGGTTGTGGCCGACAAGTGGCGCCTGGCACTCAGATGTGGACCGTTTGTCCCTCTTGCCTTGCTTGGAAGATCTTGTCTTGCAAAGTCGTTGTTCATGGTGTGGATGTGATCAGAAACGTTGGGTCCCTGGTGTTACGTCGGAGGGGCCAATGCAAAATACGTGCCGCGTGAGGTCACTCAATCTCAAGGCGCCCAAGGTACGCATTCACCGCAGAATACCATAACGTTCGCTGTGACAGGTTTTCCTCTGCAGATTCACTCATCGTATGATTCGCTTGCATGTCTACAGATAAATTTGTGCTCTTAAACACCTGGTCCGGCTGCTGTTGGGTGGAAGGTACTGGCGTAGGTCCAGGCTCTAGGACCTCTAGGATACAGGGGAGGTTTGGTTTAGGATCAAGTCTCGAACCCTTCTCCCCAGTCCAACTTCTTAAGCCACTTCTGGTCAAGAAGCTTTCGGAAAGGCCGAAACCTGGCTGAGCTGAAGCCTTGTGCATTCAAAAGCCCCAAAAAGCCACACGCGCAAGCTTGTAACAAGCAGTCTCTCCTGAGCTAAACCCTATAACCCTAAACCCTAAACCCTAAACCCTAAACCCGAAACCGAGCAGGCTTAGGCCTTGTTGATGGCACGCGCTGTGTTTGCGGCCCTGCGAACAGCCTCAGCCTTGCAACCCCCCCAAACCCTAAACCCTAAAGGCTAAACCCTAAACCCTAAACCCTAAAGGGAGCTGACTGCAAGCAACAAGTCTAACTTAGGGGGTGGGAATAATGACTCACAGTAATTCCCTTAGGGCCTGAGGGTCCATTTTATAAATAGACCAGAAGAACCCCCCAGAACCAACCTGTTCGAATTATTCAGGGCCCTGTATTAGGGCAAGTGTCGAAAAGAGGCATGTTCTGGATTTGCAGCAGACCTGGGGCTCCAACCAGGCACTTAAGAGGTTACAAGGGCCCCCAATGTTTTGTGTTTAGGGTTTAGGGTTTAGGGTTTCTACCAACCGAACGATGCGCCGGCGAAGTCCTTCGCAGAGTTTCTGCCCAGGCCCGGCGTCACTCGGCACGGGAAGCCTTTCGACACCTGCTGCCGTGGATGTGCTCTGGGGACGCTCAGGGTTCAAGACCCTCAAAGCCAAGACCTTGCTAGACTTGAGGGCTTGAGATCTGTTCGTTTTTCTCAGCCGTGAAGGTCCAGCATGCGATTGTGGCAAACTCCTGGCTTTCAGATTGCATGTTGCAATGGAGAGCCCAAAGCCACACGCACTAGAAACCACAGGGTCAATAGTCGAACCTATAACCGCTATAGCCTATGAATGAATATACCTAGAACCTAACATCCTTAAACCTTGTTATTCGGCTTGCAGGAAAGGCCATGACGGTCTCTGCGGAAAGATCAACCCTTCTCAGGCTGACAGTGGCACAACGTTTGTAGAGCTTTTCGTGGGATGTTTCAATTGCTTTGTCGGAGTGCTCAAGCCTCGAAGGGGGGTTGGGTGCAACTCACGTCAAAGGTGCCGCTTTGAGTTGCAAAGCGACACAGCTTCGGAGTTTTCAAGGTCAGCTCTTCACAGCATTCATGGCAACTTCTGGGTCCTAGGTTCATCTTATCCGAGGGTTTAGGGTTTAGGGTTTGAGGTAGGTGGCACAGAGCATAAGTTTGGAACATCCCGCAAGCTGAGAGAGAGAGAGAGAGAGAAGAACAAAAAACAGAGCGAGGGAGGGGAGGGAGGTAGGGTACGGTTCAATGGACAGCAACATCAGGCGCTGAATTTCAAACGATAAGCCAGGGAGCCACAACTGTCTCGTGCTTTAGGTCCTATATGAAGTCCCAAGACCTGTATCCCCAAATCATAGCATCCAGAATCTGAAGTGATCAAGCAGGTGGGCCCCGGCAAGTGCAAAATGGGTTGCGGCCTGCCCGTCGCTACAGGTGCCAACCGCTAAGGTTAAGGCTGGTAAGCGATGCACAATGGGCGAGTTTAAGCCTTTCAATCTCATGCCAAGGCTGGATGACGTTTGTTTTGTTTTTTGGTCGTTTGGATTGTCCATGGGGTGGAAGCACGGTGCAGCTAAAGAAGTCGTGTGCCAACCCATGCTGCACTAGCCTTTCATTTTGGACCTCGTATGGTGTGAAATAGCAGGTTTTCCTGGGAATCTAAACGAGAATATTTTTCAGCAGTTCACACAGCCACGTGCAAGACTTCAACATGCAGCTCTCACTCCCGAAACTTTTGCAATTTTATCTGCCACAGCAACTCGAAAGCTAGAGTCCTCAGGCCCTGAGCATCCTAACCAACCGGGATGAAGTTCTAAACCCTAAGCCCTAAACCCTAAACCCTTTCAACCCCAACCCTAAACCCTAAACCCTGCGACCGGTAGGCCGCGACTCTTCTGGCTGGGCCTTGGACACCTGCTGTTCTGGCCCTAACTAGGGTTTCGGGGTCCTTGGCTTTAGCCGCTGCTATTGTCATTATGTAGCGCCTCTTGTGGCTGCGATCTTCCAGGGTAGACCCCCTTGTTTAGGGGGGGGGGGGGGGGGGGGTTGGGTGAGGGAAGCCATCCCTGGAGCTCCAGAACTCCGTTCAGACCTGTGAAGTTAATTCCCGCATGTCGCGTTTTCTTTGTAGCTATCCCGTGTATCCAGGTGTAACATCAAGCATGCCGCAGGCTAGCCGCTAACGTTGAAGGCTGGTGAAGACCCACAAGCCACCGCCGGCGGCCTCCTCCAAATCGCACGATAGTTTGGAACCTGTGACGCACATTAAATTACCCGATCTCACCCCAACCTGGTGGGTGGTACAGCACTGAACACACCAAGACTTGAGCACGTTTTCACAGCAAAATACAAACGGCCTTCGAGC
This sequence comes from Symbiodinium natans, assembly GCA_905221605.1. Lineage (NCBI taxonomy): Eukaryota > Dinophyceae > Suessiales > Symbiodiniaceae > Symbiodinium > Symbiodinium natans. The sequence goes on from CAJNDS010000188.1 coordinate 179,178, forward strand.
AGGAGCACCCAAACCCAGCGCGAGCCACAAATCCCACGCTGTTTTGCCTTTTCGGATCCTATGCCACGGTGATTTAGTGGAACTGCAAGACTCAAGCAGGAGCACGATTCCAGCATTCGCCCTCGGCACGGTATTGGCATAGGCACAGATCCCTGGAATCTAATGTAAAAGGCCACAGGTTTAGTGTTTAGGGTTTAGGATTTAGGGTTTAGGGTTGAGGGGTTTAGCGCAAAATGTTGGAGGAGAGGGTTCCCCCATGCAAGCCGAGCCGGGTTTGACCCATTCTAAGGTCGTGGCTGCGCAATGGCGAAGGTCGAAGGGGGGGGGGGGGGGGGGGGGGGGGGGGGGGGGGGGGGGGGGGGTGTGAGGGTGGTGCCCAGGGTTCGATCGAGAGTGCGGCATGCATTCATTGGAAGAACGTGTCAAAGCAAGAGGGCCGATAATGTCTGGCTCTGGGGTTTCGAGATCGTACCCCTGAAAGTTTGCACACCGACGAGGGGTTAATGTTTGGGAGTGTGCTTTGGGGTTTTTGGGGTGTGGGTTGAACTTGATGGTCTTGGCCGGCACTTCGAGAAACTCGAAGGACCTCATCCTTCGGCATGCCACTCGTGGTTTTGCACAGCAGGTTGTTGCAAGTTGCTTGTGGCTTGTCACCAGAGCATGATGATGTCGTGTCTCTGCTGGGTTTCTCTGGGCTTGTAGAGTCTAGGCTGCTTGGGCGCTAGAGGGTGAATCGGCAAGCAGCACCGTTTATGATCATCACGACCCTCACTAACAACTCCTCGCGCCTCGAACAGGACACGATGGCAAGTGCGGCAAGGATGTCGGTGCAAGTGACATTCCGTGCTCCCTCTCCTGCCCCTACACTCCAAAGCCTGCAAGCCCCAAGCGCAGAGCCGTTAACCCTATGTAAACTCTCGTTTGGCAAGTGTTCAGAATGCTTGTTCCATTTCGCCACATGCAACCGGTTAGCTTCCAAGTGGAGGACGAAACACAAAGAAACGAGCCATTGAACCCAATTTTCTGACTACAGTAGCACGAGCTGTGGCCGGCACGTAAGAAAGACTTGGCTGACCCACTAATGGATCCAGTCGCGCGCAAGACGAGGAATGTCATCGCACATAAAGTGTTCCTCAGCTCCTTAACGCCAGGGAGGGCTGCACCACCACTGCGTCCGTGCAGCTTCAGCAATGTATCAGCAGACCTCCATGCAGGCGAATTGCCGATGCCTGGCGCGCATGTATTCACTATCACGGCTAAAATTCAACCCCAACTAGAGATGGACAAAACAGTTGAAAATCGTGACATCGACAACCCTGAACAGAGATGAAACCCAGACTGAGGAAAACTCAAACCATCCTGCACGCGAAACAGCCCAGCAGCCCATCGCCAAATTGGAGATTTGCTTCTCCTAAACCCTAAACCCTAAACCCTGAACCCCGCGTCTGCAGCTTGGCTCGCAGTGGCCTCGCGGGTGCCATGGAGACTGCCGCCCTGGAGCGAGGAAACTGCCGGGGCCTCCTGCGAAATCGGGTTTCGGATTTGATTGCCTCAATCCTAGAAGGTTAACACAAGATTTTTCGTTCCCAGCAGAAGGTGTTAAGCTAAGCCGCGAGATGTGGATGGCATGGGCTAGAGTTTCGAGTCTGAAGTCTCAGGCTGTGCTGTTTCCAGCCTTCTGTTGCCAGGTAGGTTTAGGGTTTAGGGTTTAGGGATTAGGGTGTAGGGATTAGGGTAGGTTATCATCTCTACCTTGCACCACTGCTTGTCCCTGCTTGTCCCAGGTCATACCTGCAGACAGCGTCGGGTACTGGGCTGTTGGCTCAACAAAGAGGCACCAACCTCAAGTTCAGCAGTTCTGGCCGAGAATCATATGGGTTACAGCAAATACCACTCTGACTCTAAATATAATCTGTATATGCGTACTCTTGCTGTATATATATATATATATGTGTGTGTGTGTGTGTGTACGCGTGCGTATGTGCGTGCGTATCTTTTGCCGCTACATGCATACTGGCTGCTGGGCTTGGCTGCGACGAGTTGTTGACTCACCATCCTGATCATCGGGGTTTGCGTGTAGCCTTGTAAGCACGAGAGATGGGGCACAGGTGGACGTCTGCTGCAACTCGAAGGGGCATGGTCATCCTACGATAATTTCCTACAGCCCAAATCAGCTGTCCACTGCTCCAAGCATTTGTCCCCCAAGCAAACCCTGAAGTCTGGCACGGCGGTTGTTGGTGGGTTACTTGTTCCTACGCGCGTCGCTGTGGCACGAGAAGCTGTTCAGGCCGGAGAAGCTGCTTTTCGCTGCTGCGCTTGCCTCGACGCGTCGCAGAAGTTGAATCAAGTACTGTCCAGGGTTGGGTGGGGGGCTACGTTCGGGGCTGACATGCCTGTAGCAGTCCGCAATCAATCCGCAAACGGTGCAGCCAAAATCCAAGTTGCTTGAAACACAGCGAAGCCCCAGCCTTGGGAGATCGGCGTGGATATTTCACCTTTAAGAGATCATATTGGGAGTGCTCGGCTATATATAGCGCAGCGAACGCTACGAACGCATCGATCAGACATGAGGATGAACACGGAAGCGGAGACGTTGCTGACATGCCAGCAGGGCAGCTGATCGGAGGCGCTTGGTGGGGCATAGCGAGTTTAGGCTTCAAGGAAGTCCACTCACTTTGGTGCTGCAGCTCCAGGATCGCCATGGAAGATGCATTGCAAGAAGCACTGCTCATTAGTTTGCAGAACTGGCTGAACATGAACTGGCATAAAGTTTAGGGCTTTAAAAGACGATCATCCCAAGGTCAGCCCACAGGTTCTTGATGACAGCCCTCAAAGTCTTGTCCTCTTGGCAAAAGCGACAGAATCAGACCTCAGAGGCATTTCAGGGTTCAAGGTGCTGGCAGAAACACACAGCTTCCCTGCCTGTTTTTGCTGCAGCCCTTGTGCCCCAGATTGTGCGACAAACTGGTGGGCGTGCTCCGAGCCACCAGAGCACCTGCTGGACGTCCCACCAGGCAAGACATACCCGATGTAAAGTCCTGAACAAGCCCTATAAACCCTAAACCCTAAACCCTAAACCCTAAACCCTGTGTCAGCTAGGCGGGTGGCAAAAAAAACCCTAAACCCTAGCCCTGCCTGCCTTGTGCGAGTGCGAGAGCCGAAACCCTAGCCCCCCAAGCGTGAATGAGCTTCAGAAGTCTGGGGACGCTGGGATTTCTTCGACACATGATCTGCAAAGACTGCAAAAAGGCTAGAACTGGGACCCTCCACAACCACAATGTCTTCCTCTTGCCGAGCCTAAACGTGTGACACAATCGCCAGCCAACCTGGTATGTACCTGGTGCAGGCTTGGCTCGTTGGACCCTGTTGAATGTGTCTTGAAACGATGCGAAGGCCACAGCGGCATAATCAAGGGAATGAGCAGGATGCCAAGAGAGGCTATACAGGTACTGTGCTCAGCGAGACCTGCCTGGCAAAGATGAACCCCCAAGAGGGAAGCTATGCCCCAGCTGGGCGTTAGGCAACAGGCACCTCATGAAGTGCCATCTGTCCTTTGTCAAGATCGTGCGCACCAGGCCCCCCTGGCTAACCACATTTCTTGACTGGATGGGAAGCATCCAACCTCCGCACCTCTCAACTTCGCTTTTTGGCAATCCTGGAACCTTGCGTCTAACCTCGAGGATTACGGTCAACCTTGGCGATGTGGGACTCGAACACGGGGGGCCGAAGATCAAGGAATGAAGTGCGGGGAGCGAACAGGGATCGATCACAAGGCGATGGACCGCGCGCTTACTCGGCTTGCTTGCTCTGGTCAGTTTGACATTGAACCAAGCTGGTAGTCACTCCCTCAGATGCACAGCACGACATCGGCACGACTTGGCTCAACAAATCCCGGAAGCCGAAATTGGATCAGAAGACATAGGTGCATACTCTCCTCTCACATTCATTGGCAAGGACCCAAGGACCCAAATAGGCCACAATGTTTTGCTAGCGTTTGCGTGTTCATGTCTCTAGCCTAGCCCTTTGCGGAAGAACAGCATTCGGCTCAGTTCAGCAAGGTCAAGGCACGAATCCACAACATTTTCTACATACCTTCGAAATGGTTTAAAGAGCCAACCAAACCTAGGAAGAAATTTTTCAAAGCCCCCCCGAGACCTTTCAAAGCTATCATTGGCGGAGGCTTTCTCTCGCTCTCACACTGGAATCTGGGCCAGTCAGCAGCCGAGCTACGCGCAAGCACCAGTAGGGTTTTCGGGAAACTCAACATGTACTCATGGACTTTATTAATTCGGACTACAGTGCAGACTTAGAAGGCTTATCACTCACCCCTGTGACGAGTATTGAGGACGAGTGGTTTTGTGTCACATCGCCTGCTAGAAATACGCACTGGCAAACGTCCACACTGGTAAAGCACACTTTGGGGCAATTTTCTTGAGATCAAGCTTCTTGTTCTTGATCTGTGGGGAGCGCGTACCCACGCACCCAAACGAAGAATAAGCTGGTTGATCAGCACAGCTTGTGATCAGAGGCATCACAGTGCCCGCGCGGTCGAGTGTCGAAGCATCAGCTTCCCAGTCTTGTCTTCTGTTTGCCAGTGCCGCGCAGACTTCTTCAGGTGCAGCACCTGAGGGGTCTCAGAGCGGGTGCAGATACCCCAAGCCACTCTTCGACACACGGGCCCCATGCAAATCTCCAAACCTAAGCCCCAAAGTGTGATGATGTGTGCACAGGCTAAGACCTCAGGATAGCAGTAAGCTTCTCGAGCCCCAGCCGGCCTGAGCCGAGGCTTTTCACCACCGTCTGCGACCCTGACCACTCCTACTTCTCTGGCTTAGGTGCCTTGGGAATGCACAGAGATACTGTGAAGAGGCAGGAGCGAGCAGGTTTCGAAAGTAAAAAGGACGCTTATTTCTTGCCGATGCATCTTCGCAACTCAGTCTATTATAGGGGTGGGGATGGTTCGTTTCTCGCAATGTGTCTTTGAGAAGGGCATGGCAGGGCATGGAGCAAGTCACTGGGGGAAACAGGGAAGACCCTGAAGAGAGCGACAGGCAGGAATCCTGAAATTGCAGTGCTAGGCCTGGATAGACGCGTCGTTAAAACCACGAGACCTCGTGCGATTGCAAGGTGCCGAGCGCGTTTGGCACGCTGGACTGGAACTGGCACGGCACTTGTGGCAATCATCCTGGCCAACATCGCCCTCTGCTCCTGGCCACCGAAGGGTCATAGTGCGGGTGGATTGCCTTGTTTGTGTTTGCACCGATGGCGCCCTGCAGCGATATCTTTCAATATCAACTTCGGCTGGCAGCCTTGTCCCGTTGGCTAAACTTGCAGGCCCGTAGCTGAAATTACAAACCCCCACTGCGTCTTGCACCTGCAAACCCATGCTCTAGGAATATGGCGAGGACAATGGTTCAGGAACACTCTCGTCGCAATGCCCTACGCGAAAAGAAGGTCCACCGGCTAGGAACAAGGGCCCTCTTGGCGATGCATGCTGCGTCGGACACTCAAACGCTGGGAGCAGCGAGGGCAAGTTCGAAATCACTCCCAGGGAGCGAGCTGGCTTGGAAGGCGCTGGAGGGCGATGGTTCCGTACCACAGACACTTAGCGCATGCAAATTTGGCAGGTTTAGGTTAGTCGATATTTCGTGAGCCAAGAAATCGGTCAGCCTGGGCGTCGGGTAGACGTGTGTTGCAAGAACACCGACCGGGAATCGCAAAAACCCAACAACAATTCAAAGCCCAAGCCCCGCGTTGTCAACGTGAACGACGAGATTATACGAGATCTGAAGCGCCCTCCCCTAATCCCTAAACCCTAAACCCTCCCAGGTCAACCCCCTGTCGCCCCAGCTGGATTTAGATTATTTAAATTCTGGGGCCTCCCAAATAATTTAAACAATTTAGTGCAGGAGGGAAAAAACCCCTAAACCCCTAAACCCCCAAACCCCTAAACCCGAAACCCCAAACCCCAAACCCTAAACCCTAAACCCCTAAAACCCAAACCCTAAACCCTAAACCCTAAACCCTAAACCCCAGGTCGTTGAGCTGGGAGCCGGCTGCGGTCTGCCCCGTGCTTGGGGGCATCCGGAGTTCGGGTTCGGGCGTCTCTCAGGCTGCGGTTGAGGGTTTAGGGTTTAGGGTTTAGGTTATAGGGTTTAGGGATTAGGGTTCAGGGTTGCAGATTGTATGAATTGAGCATGCACTTGATTGATCCGTTGACTTGCAGGATAAGCTTTGGGGGGGGGGCAAGTCAACCAGGAGTTTGGAAGTGCAGGCTGTTTCACAGGATTTGCGAGCCCACACATTCAGAAACTTGGAGCTAGGTGCTGTGATTTCGAGCACTACCACCATCTCATTTTTGCGTAGATGATCGTCAAGAATTCGTGTTCCTGTGCCCTGAACTAGGCCCGGCATGGTCCTCGCACGACGTGGGGCACGCGTGACCCTCACCGATGTCCCATGGTTGCCCCAGGGCTGCAATTCGTCCTCTCAGGCCCTCCGCAGGGTGCCTGCCGTGACCTCTTGCAGCGCGCCTTGCCTTTCTACCCTCCATAAAGAGCATGGTAGGCACAACTTCAATGACCGTAAACTCTCCGGTGTGTTTCGAGGAATTCGCTTTGGAGATGCGCATTGTTGAGCCCCTAAATTCCAAAGTGCAATTTTCGGGACACTTCTTACACCACAGAACTCAAAACCCTCAAGCTCAGGCTTAAGCTCATTGAGTACAACATCGAGGCGAACTTTGTTGAAGACGACCCCTTGCGCCCATCGGCCCCTTGCCATGGTTATGGCACCGGGCTTCAGGATCAAGTCTCTTGAGCTCTTGGGTCAAGGACGCGCGCATACTGGAGTTGACACATTGACATGTCGACATGCCCGAAGGTGAGTTCGGGCACACGTCGCCAGTGGGTTCTTCTGGATTCGCAATCCTGGTTTCGGCCTGTCATACTCATGCCAATATCTCCGGGACAATTTTGCTCGTAGCAGAAAGAAGGGAGTGGAGCTCAGCCGTGATTCAAGAAGGCCCCCTACCTAGTAGTAGAGTGGGCAACCTTTAACCTTTTTGTGGTAATATAATCCCCTTTATTCCCAAAGGTTAACCTTTAATTCCCCCAGGTTACTGGACAACTAAGCCTACGCCAGCAAACAGTGCTAGGCGGGTGGCAAAAAGCCAGCAAACGCAAGCGACGTGCGCACCGCCAAGGTGTCTTCACTGCGGTGGGGCAGCCAGGAGGACCTTCGAGAACTGCAGAAGGACGGCGCTCACAGCTCCCACAACTTTGAGGGCTTCCAGGTCTCAGGTTTTCGGGGCCGAGGTATCCAGAGCTTGTACCTTTAAACATTCCTGGAAATCGTGTGAGTTACTTGTAACATAAAACGGACCCCGGAAGCCAAGGGTGTTTCTGTTGGGTGACACAGAGGGCTTTTTGGTTGCCACCTGACAATCTCGCACACTGTGGGGACGGAGGGGTTTAGGGAGCTTGGGGGGGGGGGGGGGGGGGGGGGGGGGTGAAGGGGAAGGAGGGGAAGGAGGGGAAGGGGGGGAAGGGGGGAAAAGGAGACAGAAAGAAGCTTTCGGGGTCAGGCCATGTGAAGTCTCGGCTCACCAACAGCAAGGGGGGGAGGGGGAAGGGGGGTTTAGGGTTTAGGGTTTAGGGTTTAGGGTGGTTACAGAGGAGAAGCTGGCTAACTTTGTGGGGAACGGGTGGTTCCCCCACAAATCCTCTGACCGTACGGCGGGGGCAGTTGTGAACTTCACATTTGGGTCGCTTGCGAATTTGGGAGAAGTATTGGGATGGTATTGGGATAAGGCCGGATAAGGTCTTAAGCAAATACAGTTAGCATGTACCATTTCCATTTTCTAACCATGCACACCCCCCTAGGCCACCTGAAGACGAAAAAGCAATGACAACCTATACCTCAACCTTCAACTCACCAACATACCCATAGCAAAACCCACATGATGAACACCATACTATGGAACCATGCCCAACCCCACAGAAAATAGCATACGCAACCCCATACACCAATACCCCCATAGAAACCCATACTACCCAACCCCAAACCCCTAACCCTAACCCTAGAAAATGGACATGGTATTCTCTAGCAACATATCTATAGCAGGAATAAGGTTTCGGTTTGAGGTCGAACCGACTAGAACGATACTTGTAGCATAGCATGAGCTACTTGTCTAAATCCGTTTTCAGCTTCAACCGCACCCTCTCTGGAGCATTTCTTCCTGCATCCATCTGGGTTTTTTCCATAGAACCCCCTAAACCCTAAACCCCCTATATGATCCCTTAAGGGGGCCCCCCCGATAATCCCCCTTGTAAACCCTCTAAATACACCGTGGAGTCCCTGAGGACCCCCTATTTGAGAGACTCCCATCAGTGGCCATGAGAAAGCTGGCCTCGCATTTGCCGGGTTCTTTTGGGCACAAAGGGGTTTAGGGTTTAGGGTTTAGGGTTTAGGGGGGCGCCATTCCAGTCTTTTCTTGCGGTCCGTCCTGGCTCTTGGTGCGTTCCCACACAGGGTCAGTCACGCGGGCAAGGCAAAATGAACAGACGGACTCGGGCTTGCGCAGTCTCATCACGTTCCGGAGATGTTCGAGTTTCCAACAGTTGTGTAGTGAGGACGAGCGTATTCAACGGACATGTGCAGCGCGGCTTGCCACCAGAGTTCGGACCAGTTTCAGCATTCTCAGTGGGCGGTGCTCATACTTGTGCAATGCGGGCAGATGGTCAGCTCGTTTGCTTTGGACGCAACGGTGGTGGGCAGTGCGGCGTCCCAGCAGATTCGGGACCAGTTTTGGCAATCTCAGCGGGTGTTTTTTATACTTGTGCAGTGCGGTCAGATGGTCAGCTTGTATGTTTTGGAGACAACGATTCTGGACAGTGTGACGTGCCAGCAGATTTGGGACCAGTTTTGGCAGTCGCGGCAGGTGATTTTCATACTTGTGCAGTGCGGTCAGATGGTCAGCTCGTCTGCTTTGGATGCGATGGTGCTGGGCGGTGTGACGTCCCAGCAGATTTGGGACCAGTTTCAGCCGTCTCAGTGGGCGGCCCTCATACTTGTGCAATGCGGGCAGATGGTCAGCTCGTCTGCTTTGGATTCAACGGTCGTGGGCAGTGTGACGTCCCGGCAGATTTGGGACCAGTTTTGGCAATCTCAGCGGTTCTTCTTTCCCATCATCGTTAAACTTAATTTCACTTTGAATTGATTCCTGGGTTTTCGGGCTTCCTTCGGCGTAATGTTGACCTCGTAATAATAAACCCCCCCCCCTTCAATCAAACCCCCCCAAATAGAGTAGGGCCCCTTTGAATAAGGATTCCTTTCCTTAGAGCCCCCCTTCAATCAAACTCCCCCAAAAAAAACCAGCCCCGACTTGGCGTACTTTATTCCCCGGGCTTTATTATTGCGGCCGGGACCCCTGGCGCACTTTAATATCAGGGGGTTCAATAATACGAGGTTAACATTAAGTCCCGTGGCCGAGTGCTTCATTTGATGATTATAGGTTAGTTATATTTCCATTGGACGTTTTGTTTTCCTTTTTTCTCATTCGCTTCAACTCTCCTATACAACAGATCTTAAAAGCTCTAATGGCTCTTTCACTAAAATTTGGGTATGCCCTCGTTCTATGATGTTCTATGTTCTCTTCCCTCAAATATTTGTGTATCGCCTCCTTGTTCATTGCCCCCGCGTCGTCTGTATAAAGTTTCTTTTCCATCTTGTTTACACAATCAGTCATCCCACTCGCCAAAGCCTCTTCCTTTTCGCCTTTTACCGGCACTACATGCATAAACTTATCAAACGCATCACTCATCAGCATGCCTACCCTAATCTTTTTTGTTCATCCAAATTGTTTATAAAAAAACACATCCATCTGATATTCACAAGCGGGATGAGGGGCGATAAAACTGTTTTAGGGTTTAGGGTTTAGGGTTTATGGTTTAGGGTTTAGGGTTTAAGGGTTTAGGGTTTTGGTTACCGGTTTTCTTTTTTGCTCAACATGTTTCTAAACTCGTCAGTATCTCCCATTGCTGTAGTTTTGTCTTTCTCCCATGCTTCGCTTCATGTCTTTTGTTTTGAACCATACGTTGCCTTATCGAAATATGCATCATTAATGATTTTCTGTTTCTCGCTCATGAAAATAAGTAGCAAAAATAATGATTTAATATAATGAATAAAAATCACATTTCAGGAATTGGGCCTACTCATTTTGTATCCGCTCGTATTTGGGAGCTCCGCGTTTCTTTCCACTAAGTTTTCTGACAGTAATGATTTCGGTAATTCGTGTCGGTGTCAAGTCTTCTTTCCCTAACCCTAAACCCTAGCATTCCTTAAGTTTCTTCTTTTGGGCGTGCCTTAAACTTGCTTCGGGCTTCTTCTGCATAAACTGCTCATCCTCTTTCCTTTTAGTATAATTCAGCTTTTGATACAATGCCAGTTGTTGCTGAATCTCATCCATTGTCATATCCTCGGGACTTTTTAAACTTTATCATCTTACTATACTATATATTAATAGTTTATCTTTAGATATGGTTTTTTCTACATATAGAGACAAATCTTTAGAAGAAGCATTTAAACACATTTAAACTTATATTTTAATTATGTTGTAGATGAGCAAAAGTATTAAGCGTAACACGAGAGCACTTCAAACAACCTACGACAACTACAAAAATCGCTTGACGCAAAGCACCAGAACAAATATCCAAAATCTGATTTGTTTTTATGAAAACCGTAAAGTAGCACAATCACCACCGCCGATAGTTTAATCAGACAGTTTATCACCGCAAGAACGGACAAACAGAAGACCAAAGCAAGCAACGCATACGACAATCCACGACAAACACTACGACAAAGAATCCCTAGGGAGACGAATGCAGTAAGCAAAGAAGGAACACAAAAAACGAAATAGCACCAAAATCTACAAGAGATGCGTTGCTTTACAGACTGAAGGACGAAAAAAGAGAAAAGGAACTCAAGACTGCATTTAAAGATAGCAAAGGCAGAACCTACGTGATTTTATTAGAAGACCCGAAAACATTGAATGTAAAATCTACTAATTAGACAGAAGACAAAGTTAGAAAAAGAGTATTCGCACCGAAAGAGACTGCAAGACTGTTCTTAAAGTTGTATACTACCTTACAAACCGACCCAGAAGCGAGGGACGAGTTAGAATTTGTCAGTGTAGAACGGATTGATGGCGATGTCAATTTCGACCCGAAAAACGGTGGGGAAAAAAAAACTAACAAACACCGGTTTTTTAAGCATGTAAAACATCTGTATTCCAACACCTTCAGGCCCCCGAGTTTGAAACTTTTAAGGAAGCGATAAATGTAAAGCATTACAAGCAAAACGAGTGTTGGTTTAACACCAGAACCGATTGGTATAAGCATGCGCGAATAGGCGAGAAGAGAAAGGAAAAGAACAGATTAACAAAAGGAAGCAAGCTAAATCTGATGAATAAAACCGAAGATGAGTTCAACAGGAACGGGGCATTAGTACAGGACATGGTGCCAGTGTTTGAACACTACGGCATACAAGTAAGGATATTTAACTTGAAACTCATTTTCAAATATTCACCTACTAAATGCAACCACCATATCCCGACATTATACGCCCTAGTCAAAAATCATCATATCTACACAGCAAACGGCAACCTACTCAGATGGTGGCCATCCGTGAAAATCAAGATGTAGCGGTTAAGGCATCCCGAGATTACCACATAAACGAGAAAGACGAACCCACTGAATGTAAAATGATACAGTCCTTAAGCGGCCTTAAGAATTTCTGAGAAAAAGACGAACACGCACTAATTTACGATGGTAATGATTCAACCCAGTTATTTTAAGAAACCAAGTTTACATTGAACAGAAGAGCATACGATACAGGATTAAAACGCAAAAATTAGTGACCAGTTTCGTTGATGGAACTATAACAGTAAGAACGGAACAGATCTACAACAATATGTATTCAGGACATTGAGATAGATTATGGCGATCTAATCAGTCCTAAAGAATAATAAACCAATAGTAATATTCGTTTGTTGAAATAGTAATATTGTTGTTTCTTGTTTAGATATGTTATTGAGGAATACCACTTCCATTTTCAAGGGTTAGGGATTTCGGGTTGGGGAATATGGGTTTTTCTATGGGGGTATTGGTCTATGGGGTTGAGGTTGTTTTTTTTTTTGTGGGGATGTGGGTAGTTCCATAGTATGGGTTCTTCAGGTGGGTCTTGGGTTGAGGTCTTCCTATGGGTCTTTCGGTGGGATGAGGATTGAGACATAGGTTGTGCTGGTTTGGCCTTTCAGGTGGCCTAGGGGGGTGTGCGTGGTTCGAAAATGGCAATGGTATATGCTAACGAATGCAAGGATCGAGGCTCAGACCGATTGTGAGGCTCTGGCACTGGCTCGTCTAAAACAAGCGAGATGGTTAAATACATTCTTTGGCTTTCTTTTCCTGCTTGACCCTAAACCCTAAACCCTAAACCCTAAACCCTAAACCCTAAACCCTAAACCCTAAACCCTAAACCCTAAACCCTAAACCTTCATGAGGCATCTCAGCCTGTGTGAAACAGTGAAGCACTGTCCTGACCCCTGTAGGCTCACCCCAGGCCGGGCAATGTTTACAACCAGGTGCATACCGCCCAACTCCTTAATGCTCGAAGTGCATCCTCAACCCTAAACCCTAAACCCCAAACCCCAAACCCTAAACCCTAAACCCTAAACCCTAAACCCTAAACCCTAAACCCTAAACCCTAAACCCTAAACCCTAAACCCTAGCAGGTGACGGGAGGCTCGCCCGATCTTGTGATCGGCGTGCGTGACCCCAGAAGGGTGATGATGGTTGTGGCCTTTAGGGTTTACGTTCTGTGTGGTTGCGCGGAGGCTGGAAATGAATAAAGCGGCTTCTTTTGTTCTCCGTCCATCCTTTGTGAATGCTGCGTGTTGCCGGGGTCGGCACCGTGCTGCATGGGTTCGGTCATGAAACTGCGAGCAGGCGGTCGGTCAAGCACGGCTGCATCCCAAAACGCGAAATGGAAAGGAGACGTGGGCTCACTCCCGCGTTTAGGGTTTCGGGTTTAGGGTCCCGGGTTTGGGGTTTCGGGTTTAGGGTTTAGGGTTCTTCTGTCTGCAAATGAGGGGTCGAGGGCTTACAACCCAACCCTTCTGCTCTTTTGTTGAATTGTACACTCCTGCTCCCGCTGTTTTGTTGGGGTATTTGGGGTTTAGGAAACCTCCTCACCCGCGCTTTTTCTAAAGCTGTGCATGTCTGCACCATTCTATTTTGGCTACAACAAACAATGGGGGAAATGAAAGGTTATGCTGTGAACATGTCGAGAGCATGGAGGATTTCCAAGAGGGAACATCGAAGCCTCTCTAAGCAACATGCAGAGAAACAGATCTTCGCGTACAGAAGTACAGAGGGCATGTGGGCTTTTGCTGTCAACATGCAGAAGCCGGTTGCACAGTTGCTGTCTATTGAAATGCTACAATGTGCACCTACATGATGCACGTAGTTCGCAGTTGTCGTTACGGACGATTAAGCCGCAAAAAGCGGCAGCCTAGGCCTTGTCTGGTTTGTGATCTGCTTTGCGTCTTAGTACGAGTCCTCGGTTCCTGCAAGGGCTAAGCCACACTGCTTACTTCTGCGAGTCGTTCTGCCCCGGCAGCGTTGGCCCACATCATGCTGAGGCAGACCTCGTCTACCGCGAGCAGGACTTCAACGCCTTACTCAGCACAGTCGCACCTCGGAAGAACATTGCGTGCCAGGGTTGCGCCGTTGAGATTGTACAGAAGTCTGCAACGATGGTTTGCGTCTTCCGATTGTCACACCGCCTTGACCTCACCTCCCATCCAAACCGTCTGTGAACCGGACATGACCTACTATTTGCTTAAGAACCCCAAAAGAATAAAAAGTAACAAGCCCCATATTACCCTTAATAAGGAAGAATATTTTTTCGGGGTTCTTAAGCAATAAGTAGTGGGAGCGCGGCGCGTATCTCGCCGCGTGGTTTCCTTCGGTTTCTTGGGTGGGGTTGGGGGGGGGTGGGGGGGGGGGGGATAATTCCGCCCCCCCCTATTGCAACTTGCCAGCATGTCCTCAGTCTTTTAGTGCTCCAGTTTGCAGGGCACCCAGAACCCTGACTTAAACCGTAGCCCTCCGACTTGCTAAATCCGCCCTATGGGCTTGGGGGGGGTTAGGGTTTAGGGTTTAGGGTGTATAGGGCTTAGGGGTTTAAGGGTACTTACGGCTCTGCTTTGTCCCACGGTTTAGGGCTAGGATTGAGGATTGAGGATGTGGGGCTTAGGGTCGAGGTCTCTGGGTTTGAGGTTCTGCGTTGAGGTTTTCCCAAAACCTGATTCCGGAAATCCTACTGCCGCAGAATCCTCAAGCAACCTTTCCTATAAAGCCCTACACCTTAAAACATCCCTAAGCCCCTAAACTCTAAACCCCTGAAAGCCCTAAAATCCTTGAAAACGGAAAGTAGTTTTAGGCATTTCAGAACTCTTTAAAAGGAGTGAATTCCCTAGGCGAAAACACTAAACTACGTGTTTCCCCCTTAGAGTGCCGTTCATAACCCGCTCCCACCTCTCAGGACGCCGAGTACCTTGTAAATAGCACCATTTTTTGCAAATTCCAGCCATCTTAATTTTCACTCTCTGCACGAAAACGCACGGCGAGATGTGCGCCGCGCACCTAGTTGTGGCCTCGAAGCCTCGAAATCAGCCCATGAAGAGGCAAGCCTGAAGCCTCGCCATGTTCTGCTGGCCGTCCGCCGCCGCGATCAAGTTCTCGAGGAGCAGGGTTTAGGGTTTAGGGTTTAGGGTTTCAGTGGCAAAAAGGGTTTAGGGCTTAGGGCTTAGGGTTTAGGGTTGAGGGTTTAGGGTTTAGGTTGGGATTCGCGTCTTGGGTTAGAGCTGGCACCTTACGTCATAAGCAAGGGCGGGGGTACCGGGAGCGCAAGGTGGCAAGAAGAACTGTAGCAAGAGCCCTGCTGTAAACCCATAAACGAGGAGAGGGTGGTGCAAGTGCGTACGAAGCTCTGAACCTTGAGCCAAACATCCCAAACTTCTGAGGAGTTCATGCGCTTCCTTTCCCGGATGCATTGGGGCGCCTGCAGTGCCGAGCTGAGCGCTGGAGGGCAAGCCTCTTGCATCCCTCCTACCCCAGGAACTGTGGTTCCAGTTGGGTTAATGGGGTGCTCACGGTGATTGCTTTGCAGAAGCCCGACGTCCGAACCCTACTGCCAAACACCTGTTGAGAACCTCGATTGTTTTTGGCTCAGGCTACGAGATTGCCCACCATGTCTTCTTGCTCGAGCTCACACCGCGCCTTTTAAAGCATTTCGGCTTCCTCGGCGGGTTGAACCTGAGCGTTTGCATGCTTCTGCTTTCGGCTTTGAGGGATGAGGCGCTGCCAGAAGACTCGAGACTGTGAAGGCTCAGTGGCTGAAAGGCGCAAGCTCTGTGAATGTAGAATACAAGGGCGAGGCCCCCAGGGTTCCATGAAGGTGGATCTCTCAAACCCGAGGACCCCGACAGCACGCAACACCCCGCCGAACTTGCAGTTTGGGGCATACGGTGACAATGAGTAAACCTTAAGCCTGGCCCTCAGCAGTAGGTAAGCCGTATAAGGCTCCCAAGCTTGTATCTGCTCCAGCAAAGAATCCAAGCAAGGCCTTCGGTGACGAAAGCTCCGACCTGCACGCTCCAGGCACATATACCCGGGCTGTTGGGTTTAGGGTTTAGGGTTTATGTTTTAGGGTTAGGGTTTAGGGTTTAGGTTGTATGGTTTCTTTGGTTTGGCCCCGTGGGCTGCGCTTCATGCTCAGACAACGAATTTACGACTTGACCCAGGCAATGCCTTCCAAGCAGGGAAAGAAACTTCAGGCATTTAGGGTTTAGGGTTTAGGGTTTAGGGTTTAGGGTTTAGGGTTTAGGGTTCTGAGGAGAGCGGAGAGTTTAGGACCCCAATCTGTCGCAGACCAGCTTCATGAGTGCATGGAGAAGCCTGAACTACGAAGACGCCCATGATTCCACCCTGAACCCTAAACCCCTAAACCCTAAACCCGCCCTAAAACCCTAAACCCTGAACCCTGAATCCTAAACCCTGAACCCTGAACCCTAAACCCTAAACCCTAAGTCCTAAACCCTAAACCCTAAACCCTAGTCTGAAAAGCCTGGGCCGAGGCAGCGTCTCTACATGGTGGCATTGACCGGAGCTGCCAGGCCGATTGCCCCATTCTTGTGACCAGAGAGGTCGTGAGTGATAGGCCCTGAGCGAGTCCGGTGGAACAAGCGCTTAGGGTTTAGGGTTTAGGGTTTAGGGTAATAAGCAGAGCGGGAGAGAGAGAGAGAGAGAGCGGCCAATGTGGTGTCGAAACCTCAACCGCAGACAGAGCAGCGGGCCGGAGTGGCCGGGGGCTCCTCTTACGAGGGGTCCTCTTCGCTGAGTAGAAGAGGAGGGAGAGAGAGACTGTCAGCTCACCAGGAGTATCGGCAACGGCGCTGGACGAACGCCCCCCTTAGGATTGGTCAAGTGCTGCGGAAGGAAGGAAGGAAGGGAGGGAGGAAGGAAGGAAGGAAGGCAGGAAGGCAGGAAGGAAGGAAGGAAAGAAGGGTGAGAGAGAGCGAGAGAGTTGCAAGGCATCAAAAAAGCGCAGCACGGTGTAACAGTGGCAGGCCGGCTGCATAAACTCCGGGGCCTTCACGGCATGAGGCAATGACTCGACGATGATGATAACAAAGAACTCTCCTCGGAACGCTCCCCGAAGGACGACGCGCATTTTCCCACCGCATCGGGTGTGAATGCCATCCCGTCTGTGTTTGTCTGTTCAACATCACGTCAGCAGAATCAAGCACCATCCTTAATTCCAAAGCAAGATAAGCAAGCTGCAAAGATCTTGTGCGGAAATACACTGCGAGTTCCGTTGTCGTGCGACGTCGGCTACAAGGCCCAATTTTTCTGGGCAGGCACGAACAAGTCCAGCCAAGCGATGAGGTTCACTCACTTTGTTTCCGTCACGCTCTGTTTAGTCCCTCAGCAAG
This sequence comes from Symbiodinium natans, assembly GCA_905221605.1. NCBI lineage: Eukaryota > Dinophyceae > Suessiales > Symbiodiniaceae > Symbiodinium > Symbiodinium natans. The sequence continues at coordinate 196,234 of CAJNDS010000188.1, forward strand.
AACTCGCAGAACTCATTTGAAGGCGGCGGCGGCTTGAGGCCAGGAGCTGACACTTCAGACGTTAAGGGCATTGATTGCCTCTTTCTAAAGGTTTTGCTTGCTCGGGTTGGCAATGAGGCATTTTCCCCGGGGTATTTCCGTAGCGGCTTGGCATTGAATCTTTGAATCATTGAAAGAGAGTTCAGGGTTTAGGGTTTAGGGTTTAGGGTTTAGGGTTTAGGGTTGCTTTCAGAGGTCCGCGATAAAAAAAGGGTTGCTTTCAAAGCCCCCTCGTGGCGAATGGACCCGAGAAGCATCGGAAGGGCACATGGATTGGACTCCAAGGTCCCCCTTAGACTGCAAGGCACCTAAGTCAAACCCATCTCATTCCTCGAACTTGGCAGGGCTTGGGCTAAACCCTAAACCCTAAACCCTAAACCCTAAACCCTAAACCCTAAACCCTAAACCCTAAACCCTAAACCCTAAACCCTAAACTCCTCTATGTAGGCAAGCTCATGCGAAAACCGATAGCCTCATAGCACAGATTTAGTCGCTTGGCTCCCTTTCCAGCTTCTCCAATGCTTGGGACCGGGGGTACCGCCTGCGCAGGATCCCCGGTGCATGCTTTGCGTGGGGCTGAGGCATGGAGGCATGTACAGAGCTCGTATAGTTTTGAACTGCCCCCCAAAATTGAAACCAAGCCGTAAATTCTTTAATTTCCAGGTCAGTGGCCAGGAGCTGCCCCGACAAGGGCAGCCCAGTTTCAATAATTTAAATGTGCCTTTGGGCAAAGAAAGGTCCGCTGCGAAGCCGTAGAGGACAGCCTTTTGTGAAGTTTCGGACGCCAGTTTCAAATGCAGAATCACCTGCTGTTCTGCAGGACCGTCCGACTGTACAGCGCTTTTTCGAACCTGATGGGGATAAAGATCGATCACAACTTAAGAAAACCTGCTTTAACATCCCCACGCGGTTCGGGAATCGATGAGAGCTTTTCGGCTCCCAAGGGCTCCAGATGAACAGTCCAACAGATGTGGCCCACACCACCTCGGGGTCAAAGCGCCTCAAACATGGGGGGTTTACGAAACTAGGGGACAGCGCAACATAGATCCCCAACTTGCAGGATCCCCTTACAAGAAGGACCAAAACAAGGTACCCCCGAATTTCGGAAACCCCCATATGAGTCCTGATTGGAGCGCAAGAGCCGAGCGAAGCTTAAGACCCTGGGTGCTCGAGTTTACTGGCTTGACAGCTGAGGTGTGGATGCAGGTCAGTTTTGGGTTTTGGGTTTAGGGGTTAGGGGTTAGGGTTTAGGGTTTAGGGTTGAGGGTTTAGGGTTTAGGGTTGCTCAACAGTTGCGCGACAGTCTTTCAAGCCAGGATGCAGCACCCAACCTACAGGACCGACAGAGCGTTTAAAGCTCCTGTGATGCCTGCGTTGGCGGAGCATTTATAGCTGCCGTGGGGGCCCACACAGTCTCTTCCAGCCGAGGCTCTTCATCCCACACCCTGCACCTCCAAGGTGATTAAGCCCCTATGCATCCAATGCAATCTTGACACCTCCAAACCCGATCCGAAATCACGCGCTACTCAGACAAGACAGACACATGCACACACAATCACACACAATCACCTCTTGCGTCACCTGCGTTGCTGTGCGAGGAAGAGAGAGAGAACCAGTGAGGACCAGAGGGTTGCTTCTAAGGCTTTGCGAGGGCCCTGAATGAGTACTAGCAGCTTGTTCAAGCGCTACAAACTGCTTTCGATTGATTGTTTCGGGAGAAGCCCTGCTGTTCTCATTGGGGCAACTTCCCACCCTCAACAACCCCATACCTGTAGGGTTCGACTGGAAAAAGCCCTCCACACCGTTGGCCTTTACTTCTTTTTTCTGGTGAAAAACAGTTTAAAACCAGTCTTGCCTGCTTGAGAAGTGCTCGCAGCACCAGCCTTTGCATTCTTCTACATTGTCATCTCGACCTGTTTTCGAGCTCCAGGTACCGCCGGGTCTCGAAGTCGCGTTCTGCGTACTTTGACGTTTTTTGGAAGTATCCAAGAGATTTCAAGGCCCAGCTTACCAGGATCATCCGATAGCATGATTTCACCTCGTTCTCATGGCCACTTAGTAGAGAACCACTTCATGGAGTACTGGAACCACCAAATCAAAACCCCGCGGCCTCTGGCCTTTCCGTCTTTTCAAGCTGTGTTTGTTTCAGGGCCCCTTTTGTGTTTAAGACACATGTTTGACAGCGTTCTCGACTTCTGGACTTGGGGCCCTTGAGACAGACTGTAGGATTTTGCTGCTGCCGCGTCTGAGGTCTTTGTCTCTTGATAAGGAAGGAAGGCCGAACGCTTGGAATGCTTTGCCCGGCTTTACGTCTAGTGCCAAAGCACCCTATCCTGCAGAGATTTGGGGAAGGCCTCTCTCCACACATCTCCACACAGAGCTGGAGCAAGAGCTTCGGAAACAAAAACTCCTGATTTTTGAAAAGGTGAAACTATTTGGGGGGGTGGGTTGGATGGGTTCGGCTCGTTCAAGTCGTTCATGGGGTGCGCGAGACAGGGTGATTGTCAGTGCTACCTCGGGAAAAAGCTGCACAAAATCTGCTACAGCTTTGCTGTAGAGACCCCTAAAGCCTAAACCCTAAACCCTACAGTGAGAATCCAAGTTTCAACCTCGGGGCAATCCTCGGCTGGGCTCGACTTTCGCAGACCTGTGGGCCAAAAGAGTGGCGCTGGGATGATGGAAGTATTTGCTCGGGGACCAAATCAACCATAATCAACCCTAAACTGGGGGCCCTTTTTGCCCTATACTGCTTTCATCCCTACTGGTATATGATCCATAAACCCTTTTGAGGTTCATTTGGTTCTTAAGGTTTTGCGCGGTGCTTGTGCGCTGCTTTGGGGGTCGAATTAGGACGGGCTTGGGATCCAAACCCTAGATCCTGTGCCATCTGAGCTTCATGGGTGGGGACGTTTGCCATTGTGCAGCAAGCCTGTCAGATTCTGCCAGGGGCAAACAATAGAGTTGGCATCTCACATGTCTGCAGCATACGCAACCCACACTGTGTCTACACATAAGGCCCGGCACGCACTCGCATGCAAGGGACATGTCCGGAATGAAGCCCCAAGTCCCTGTCGCCAGGTATACTGCAATCGACGCGAGCGACGCCTTCTACCGGATGGCCAAAGCCCAACTGCCGCCGGTTCAATACAATCAGCTTGTTCAGGACTCCATCTAGCCCCCGCGTCTCAGATTCCTTTGAACCCTACAGCTGCAACAATCTTGAGGGACGAACTGCAGCAATCTTGAAGGATCTTGTAAGGCGAGACTTGCGGAAGCTTCTTGCTGCTTCGTGTGTGAGACAGCACTTGAGGTCATCGAACCCTGAACTACAATCCGGGCCCATACGTCACTTGTGCCACCAGGAGATTCGGGAGTTGAACCGCAAAGCGCAGCCTGGCGCCCAGAGATCCTGCGCCAAATCGGGTTCAAGTGCTAGGGCCCTTTTCTGATCGGATCAGAACTGGGGGGCTCAAGATTCAATGTGGAGGTGTTTGTCTTCATGGCTCGGGTTGAGTGCTGTCTGAAGCCACTCAGAGCTTCGGCGGCAAAGACGGTTCGAGCTTCGAGAGCTCGAGGCTCAGGACTCAACAAGTCACCCCTACGCTGCTTCATGAACGTTGGTGGTGAGCTGGTGAGTGCAGTAGGATACTGCGAAACCGAGTTCCCCACCTCAAGTGGTGTGACTTCGCATGTTGTCTTTGTTGTGTTACCACAGGGTAATGATACCTGCTAGATGGCCCTCCCCTTCCCCGGCATTTTTTGGTTGATGGCGCACATTGGCGGGGTTAAAACTTTGCTCTGCCGCACATGGCAAACAGGAGGTGCTCCCATGCTTGCTTCGAAGAGCACTTTCTTAGTACAATTCTTGCAAGCCGCACTCCCTCCAAACCTTGAAAGCTTTAAGAGCAGCAAGGAAGCTTGTGCCCCAGCACTGGCTGGCTCCAGTTGCGGCGTTTGAGTGGTGGAGTTTAGGCTTTCGGTGTATTCAGATTCCGAGGTCTTTGGAAGAATGCCACAAAAAATGCCATGCCCTGAGCCCGTGGAGTTAAGATTGTTTCCGGCGCTCTGCGCTTAGTAGCGGCAGACTCTTTTACAGAGAGTCTGGCCTGGAGAGTGGTCATGAAAGTCAACGAGGCTTGACGTGTTCATGGCCGTCATGCTAAGAACTTTGCTGTTGCAGGGTCTCGTGGAAAGGACTTCAGGCTTGTGTCGCATACACTTCCCGAGATGTTTGCGGTCGTCCAGAAGCTTTTCTCCCGAAGGGTGTAGGTCATGCGCAGCGCACTTCGCACACACTGAGTGCGAAGTCGCACATCTGAATTCTTGGCTATGTGATGGGCTGTTCACAGGGCAAGATGGCTGGATCAGGGGCTTCGATCCCAGTCTCAACGACGATGATGCCATTCACCCCAAGGACGGTGGACCATGCAAGTTCCTGAACTGGGTTTAGGGTTTAGGGTTTAGGGTTTAGGGTTTAGGGTTTAGGGTTTAGGGTTTAGGGTTTAGGGTTTAGGGTTTAGGGTTTAGGGTTTAGGGTTTAGGGTTTAGGGTTCACGTTCCCTCTGTGCCAGGGCTCCCTAGAAACCAGAGTACCATCAGAAGCACCAGAGCATCACACCGCCAAGGCACGGCGCTTATTGGCGACGGAAAAGAAGAGCTGATCCTCGAGCTACGGAGGTTCAGAAGTTGTGAGATTTGTGTTTTCTGTCTATATGTGAGTTGAACTGACAGTTGAAGAAACCCCCTTGCACCCAAATCAAAAAAAGTCATGATAGCCCATCAAGGCAATCATGGCTATCCAAAACCCGACACGAAACTATGTTACCAATACTGCTGGAGGCTGCTCGCCACGTCCGGCTTTCGGCACAGCCCTGAGGTGATTTAGGGTTTCAGGCAGTGACTATGCAGGTTGCATCCCTCACGAGAGGCTGCCGAACCCTGACCGAGGAGCAGCTGCTTCCCAACCGCTTGAACACTTACAGAGCGGTAAATATCCTGCATCCTGTCGCTGCCTCCCCTGACTTGGTCAAGAGATCACTGCGCGTGGCGCTCAATCCCTGCACTCACCCGAAACCGACACAATCCCAACCACCCCAGAGCAGAGCATGCGATGCAACACCCCCTAACCTTGCTTGCAGAGCTTCTGCATTGGGCCACGCTACTCAGGCCGAGCCGGCGGTCTGAGGCTGCCATCATGGCTTAGGGTCGAAAAGGGATCCAGATATTTGTCGACATTCCATACCGAACCCCCTTTTCAATTTTTTTAATAGGATAATCATCTCAAGATTATAATCGATGATTTGATTGGGGTTTTCGAAATTTATTTGGAAGATATCGTGGATTGATAGATAATATTTGATTATTTGCATTGGGATATTTTGAAAAATTCTTTTATTCGATGGAACGAAAAAATGGATGACGAGAGAATGATATACAAATTCAATGATGATTGAAGATTTTTCTTTGGATAGGAAAAAATTATGGAACATAAGGATTGGGTTTATTGATTATAATGCCGAGAGTAACAAAAATATATTAATTTTTTCTTCTCTGATTTTGATATATTCCCATAAAAGGCTACGGGCTCGACCCTATTTTCGCTCTGCGGCCGCCCTGTCGGTTGCCCCGCCTCCTCTTCCGGTCAATTTGGCTGCTTGTGAGGGCCTTGCAGGGGGAATTCCGGGAATTTTAGAATCTTAGGAATTTTGGGAATCACCCGGATCTGAAAATTCCCGGAATTTTCAGGATCCCCCGGGTTTAGGGTTTAAGGGTTTTACGGTTTGCGGTTTAGGGTTTTGGGGGTTAATAGACATTGTATAGGGTTTGTGTCCGGCGTTTTGTCGTGTTTTGGGGTTTTGTTTCTTGCTTTTGCTGTCATGGTTTGGGTTTTGTCGGGTGCGGCTGTGGGGCTGGGGCTGAAAGGCTGGGGTTTTGGGAGGCTTTGCTTTTGGTTTTGCTGTAATGGTTTGGGTTTTGTCTGGTATGGTGGGGGGTGGGTGGTTTTGGGG